>PVLD010001059.1:0-188150 GCA_004027595.1 Dinomys branickii | reverse complement strand
ATTGATGTATAAGAATTAAGAAATGCATCCTTTGTGGTCCAGTTAACTATGGTACCATATTAGCACTATCAGCATGGAAAACAATTGTACAGTCTGGAGTCGAAGCCCGGAGCCCCTTCCTTCCCCAGGGTGGTGTTCAGCAGCACACATTCACACAGCCCTGACCCAGAGCCTGCAAGGCCCTGAGCAAGCTCAGCAAGGGCACACCGTGGGCCACCGAGAGTGCGGGGTGAGGCTCTGCTGCCTGTACTGCCACCGCACTAGAACGGGCTTTGCCAATACCTGTCAGTGTGACAAGACCACAGCACCCTCTGTACGCCGGGCACCACTCGAGACTCCATAAGAGATGCATGTTTAGATGTGTTTCCTCTTCTTCCCAAGCACAAGGGTTAAACTAGTTGAAATCATGACAGACCAGAGAAACTGGAGAATGCAATCTTCAACTCTGAAATGATTCTCTGTCCCTCCAGAACCTGTCTTAGTACAGGCTGGAACGGTGCATAAAATACACCTTGGGGCCAATGACCTGATAGGAAGGATGAAGGAGATTCTAACATCACTAGACAACTGGAACATGTGGAGGTCAGTTGTTTGCTTAACCTGTCCCCTGCCTCAGGAAAGATGAAGAGGAGACTTGGTTCCTCTTCACGGCATGGACAAAACAGAAGCGGGCAGCCTGGGTGTCTGGGTTCTGGGCGCAAGGAGGCAGACCTGTGGATACTCTTGGTTGTCCAGCATGAGCCCTCTCCAAGTATGGATCCTGACCTCACCAACATCAGTATCTCCAGGGGACACATCAGACACCAAATCCTTGCGTTGCACCTTAGACCAAATGAGTCAGGAACTTGGGGGCTGGGACACAGCAAGCCGAGCCAAACAAGCGCTCCTGATGGGGCGCATCTTCTTTAGGCAAAGAAGCAATCGTGACATAAAACCAAGTGGGAACAGAACAAAGCTTTGGAACCACGGGTCCAGGGCTGTTCATAGCACAGCAAAGAGCAGGGTCAATCAGCCCGGACAAGGGATTCCGATGAGAGTTGTGCAATGACTAGACTTTTCAGGGTGAAAAACAAAATAGAAAGAAAAGAACACAAAGAAGAAACATGCTAAGTCCAACATTCAGGAGCCGAGTCATAGACGAGTGCTTTGTCTTACAGCAGGGCTCGGCAGTCACATACTCTCATCTGGGCAGCAATTAGCATTCTCCTTCATTCTCTTTTAAATGTAAATGCGGTGAAAGGACTAAAAATCAAATTGCTTAATAATTGACTGACCAATTTTGTCAGAGCCTGGAAACAAAGCAGAATTAATGAGAATGTAGAGGTGAGAAGTCACCACCCATTACTGTCAGCTTCCCAGCTTTGATAACAACTCCTGGCAGCAAGCTTGAGCACACAGACAACCCTGGTATGCTGTAAACACAATTATGAACTGCTGTCCTGAAGCCTAAGAAGTTTAGGTGAAGTTAAAGTTAGCCCTCTCGAAGGTTTGTGATTTCTCAGCCATAAATCTTTGGAATAGGATGATTAGATCTTGGAGAGACATCACTTAGCAGATAGTCTTGCTGTGCTGTTCTGTGCAGGGACAGTCACAGGCTTGAGAAGACACAGGCCACTTCTCCACACTTGACTTTTTCAGACAGAGGTGGAATCGCCAGCAGCTGAGTGCCCCCAACCCCCAGCCTCCTGTGAAGTAGCAGAGATAACTCCCCCATCTGAGATGCTAAAATCAAGATTCTGCTTTACTTCAGCTGTCAAAAGATTATCAAGAAGGGCAAAAATATCAACATACTCTGCATTTAGTTCCAGAGATGTTATTCTTAAAAGACAACTTTAGGAATGAATAAAGGTGTGCCTCATTTTAAGGAATCTCAACTTCCTAGAAAAAGTGGAAAAATGTGCAAAACATACTTTCATTACAAAAGGTCTCTTCACTAACCTCCCTTGGCACATGTAAGACAACACAAAATGCCACTATTTAATTCATATGCAATCTTTTAGGAATAAAGTGATTGCAAAAGTTACTTTCGTGAATATCACTGAAGCCAACATCACTGATTAAACCTCCAAGCAAGAAGGAACCGCGGAAAGACATAGTCAGGGAGCTATGGTTACCGCTTCCCACTCAAAGGGCATCTTTTCTTTCGTTGTCATTACTGAAAAGTACTAATGTCCTGCCCTGTCTGCACTCAAGTGTCTTGCAAACATGCTTTTCTATTCATAAGAGTACTTCAGCGCTATGGTTCTTGGATTTCTCAGCTGATCCTGAGCACAAAAAACTTCCCTGACACCCAGTCTTCAGCAGAACAGGAGGCACCTTCCTGGCGGAGGGGGCACCAAAGGAGCAACTGCTTATGGATCAGTCCCATGGGAGAGAAAGTCCCAGACTCAGGCCGTGCAGCGAGCGGGGAAGCGGGGCCGCCGGGCGAGGTCCCCAAGACCACGGCTTCTTTCCCGAGACAGCGGGCTTGGTTCTCATGTGCAGCCTTCTAACTCTGGGGGTCTGTGCTTGGACTTTCTTTTCTTTTCCTTTTAAAAACTTCTTTTTGTTAGTATACATTTGTGAAACAGTGAGTATCTTCCCCTCCCCTCCCTCCGGCCTCTCTCCATCCCCACCAAGGCTCTCCCCCCATTTCTTATCATCTTTCTTCTATTCGGCTCCTTCAGTTAGTTACACTTTGGGTTTCTCATGTAAGAGGATGCAGGCGGTACTTGACCTGTGTCTGATTTATTCCATTTATCACTGTGCCCACAAGGCGCATCTATTTTCCTTCAAATGACTCAAGTTTATCCTTCTTTACAGCAGAGTAGTACTCCATTGGTATAAATAGATTTTCTTTATCCATTTATCTGTTGATGAATATATAGGCTGCTTCCGAGATGAAGCCATTCTGAACTGTGTTCCCATAAGAATGGGCATGCACGTGTCACCGCGTTACTACAATAGCAAGCAGGAACACTGAAACGACATCCAGAATTTGGAAGCAGATTTATTTTATGTCGATGGGCACTGATCAGGATCATTTCCAGAATATCAGTTCTGATCTCTGGTAGGGTCTAGGGCTTATACGGGATAAGCAAGCAGGAAGTACAGAGGTGGAATGATTTGTCCACTAGATATTGGTTTATACAATGTGCATCATAGTGACCAGCTGTGCATCACAGTGACCAGCTGTTTTGGAAGGACAGGAGCAACTGGAACTGGAACAGGAACTGTTACCTGGACAACTAAGAAACAGAAGTCTACTGGCTTGGGGGTGGGGCATCTCCTGCTACCTTACGGCATCTTTAACTTTTCTGGGACTGTATACAGAAGAGGTATAGCTGAGTCAGATGGAATTTCAATTCACTAACTCTGGGAGCAGGAGTGTCAGGCACATGAGAGTCTTTCTAGATCACAGGGAAGCAGCAGTGCTTTCACACATGAGCACACACTTCCACAGGCTTTATCCCCAGGCAGAGGTGCCAAGAACATGCTTTAAAAAGCAGCTCCTGTTTCTTCCCAGGAGGGACGTGTGTTGAGTGTCCTGGCTCTTCCAGCTCCTTCCCATAGGCCAGTCCTAAACTTCCTGGCTCTGGGAACAGAGGGACTCGGCACTCACATGTGTCCAGGATCACAGGACCACAGCAGGAGGTGGTAGTTTCCGCAGTATACAAACACTTCAAGGCCATACCAGGGGGGAGTGGAGCAGGAAGGGATGAGAACACACAGCTCCCATTCTCTCTGGAAGTAGCTCATGGCCTGACTTCCAAAGAAGCTGCACCACAGAATTAACAGGGCAAGCAAACAACAGCCTTGTTAGCACCAGAGCCAGAGCTTGGCGCTGTGGGAGCCTCCCCCACCCCCTCACCACAGAGCCAGGCTGCCCATTCTTCCTGCAGCCGGTGTGTCCACACACTGAGGGCCATGGCTTCTATGGAAGCCACTCAAGGCACTGCCTCTATCACACTAGTTCTGGGAGACAGGGGCTTGGCACCCCAGAGTGGTCCTAGACCACAGAAAATGTACAGAATGCACACTGGGTCCGCTTCCAGAAGCTGCCCCCCTGGATCAGGGGATGCAACTCACTCCTGGTTCAGACATTTCTTACAAATCCTCTCCCTTGCTTAGTCTAGCGAGGCAGAGATAAATGCCCATGCCCAGCTTCACCACAAAGACAGAAGGGACTAGAACATATAACAAACACTCCGATCTTTCTGGATATATCTCGAGAATCTGGTGGGGTGCCGATAGGATGAGGCACATCCTGGCCCACCAGGGCCACTAATAAACAGAGGGCAGTGCCCTGGCCATAGCTCAGAAAGCACCTTAAAATCTCTGCCTAGACGGATTGCTGAGATCCTTCTCCTAGCACAGGCCAGCCCTACAAGGTGTCTTACCTCACATATAGAGCCAAAAACATGAAGAAACAGGAGAATGAATTCCAAATAAAAGAAGATAAATCTCCAGTAACTGACCTAAATGAGGCGAAGATATGTGACTTACCTGACAGGGAGTTAAAAGTCATGGCCAGAAAGATGTTCCTGGGATCAGGAGAGCAGGAATAGAGTGAAAACTTCACCAAAGAGATAAAGCATATAAAAACGTACCAAACAGAAATCCTGGAGTTCACGAGCACCACAGCTGAAATGAAATACTCAGTAGAGGGGTCCAGTATACAAAGAAGAAGAAAGGGTCCAAAGGATCCAAAGTGAACTCAAAGGTCACTAGAAATCACTCATCCAATTGGAAAAGCGAGAGATAAAAGGGAAAAGAGTGAAGATCACCTGAGCAGCTCATGTGAGAAAGACAGAAAGGGACTGAAAACATTCAAAGAACTCACAGAGAGAAACTGCCATGCCAGGAAGGAAACACAAAGCCTGACCCGGGAATCCCAAAAGACGTCAAGTAAGATGGGTCCTGTGAGTCCCCAGTGAAATTGTCCACAGTAAAGACAAGGCCGGGGGTGCAGCTCACAGGTAGAACGCATGCTCCATGCATCAGGCTTTGGACTTGGAAAAAAGAAATACTAGAACCAAGAATGACACCGACAACCGAAAGAGAAAGGCAAAGAGAGAAGGAACCAGGGAAAGGGAAGTCACACAAGGGATGGGCCCTCCGTGGATTCCTCGGCAGAAACCTTGAAGGGAGAGGAAAGCTGCCAGCTGAGAACAGGAGAGCCAGTGACAGTATCTTTCAGAAACAAAGACGGGAAAGGGCTCTCACAGACACATGGGAGGCAGAAGGAGCGGGGTGCTGGTTAGTAACGTCAGAAGACGGGAAAGTAGAAAACTCACTGGGCAAAAGCGTGCTGCCCAGTGCAGAGAACTCTAGTATAGGGAGAATGTGAACAAATTAATTCTAGCTCCGGATAAAGGTTAAAAGGTCAAACTATTGAAAACAACTAAAACCACAGTAATTTGTTGAGGGATACAAATTATAAACCAAGACCCAGTATGACATCAAAATCGTAAGCTATGTGAGGAAGGAGAGTGAAAGGTGTGGTTTGGGTATGTGATCCAAACTGAGTAGCCATCCCTTTGTAGATATAAAAATAGCATCTTATCTTATGGATTTGCTAACTTTCCTTACTGACACCAACAGTATCTGCAGATCAACTTTTAGGCAATGAGTTGCTACCCCAACTGCTTGGATGTCAGGGCATCGCTTTCTCATCTCTGACCTAAAACAGATTCCCTCTAAGTCCAGATACATTTGAAGTTTCACTGAATCCCCATATTCCCACTACAGATACCTCAACAATGCTTGTATCTCTTAACTGTGGTTTTAAATTAAAAATCTTCATCAAGTCCACCTGTCAACACTTCAAAATATTTCAATAAACACTAAAAAGTGCATAGGAAGGAATGCTCGTTAATTACTATGTAAATAACCAAACAAGTAAATTCCTGGTAAACACAGATTCTTCTTGGGGCTTAGAGTCCAAGTTTACAGCAAGTGTTAACTATACAATTACAACACTGTCACTTGGATCAGGCACATAATGATGCTTCCTGTTTAATCAGTAAAGGACCATGAGGGAGAGTCATTATCAATTTGTGGGATCTAATGGAGAAAACAAAAGTGCTTTTCACATACCTGGGCTGAGAATCCACAGAAGAAACCATACCAGAAATGCACAAGTGTAAACGCAAAATTCTTGTAGAGGAAATAACGCAGGAATTTGCACATTCGGAAATAGGACCACCTTCCATGGACAAGGAGAAGCCTCTGCAGGTACCTAAACTGGGCAAAGGAGTAGTCGCTGGCCAAGACCGCCTGAAGCCCTTCCTGGCCGCTGATGCCAACGCCAATGTGAGCACCTATAGGGCAAGAGGGCCGCATTCATTCCCGAGACAGAGGCACAGCCTCTCCGGGGAACTTACCACTTTTTTAGGTCTTTCATTTATTGGAAACCTATAGTTGAAGGAACTGTAATTCTCTCACAAGTGATCTCATGAAATACTCGTGAAGACTAGGTATCTACCCTACTTTTATATAAGAGGAAACTGGGCTAAGAAAAGCTCAGTAGCTTTCATAAGGTTTTACAGTTCCCACACAGTAAAGATGGAGTCAAACGCAGGTATTGCCTGTGGCTCTGGTGCCCTCTCATCTACACTGTGGCTACTTACGTCCCCCAGCACTAGAAGGTGGCCAGTGTCTTTTTCTAATCCAAAAAGTATGCAGGTGATCTCCTTAGACACAAACAGATCCTATGAATGGTAATAATGGAGAAAGCACTGGATTCAAAAGGATCGCTGACCTAAGAACCACGGCACAACCCAGTTCTAATGCCATCCCTATTGCACATCACCGGAGGCTGAAACGGGGCCCTGGGTGTGCGCAGTGCCCCCCCCCCCAACGAACACCTCGTACTTTTAATCATGCTGACATCGTTGGCCCCATCGCCGATGGCCAGAGTGACAGCATCTCTGTGCTTTTTCACCAGTTCTACCACCTGCGCTTTCTGGAGCGGGGTGACTCTGCAGCAGATCACAGTCTTACACAGGCAGGCGAGCTCCAAGAGGTCACTCTTGATGTTGCTTTCAAGGGCATGGGCCTGGAACAGGAAAAGGAAAATGACAGGCAATCGTAACTCAGAGCTATAATCTGGGCAGCTAATGCCCTGTTTTTAAAATGACTCTGTAAAGCTGACTTCACTGAATTGACTTGATTTCATTCACTTCCAAGTACTTGTTGATTCACGGTCACAGAGGCTACAAAAACCAAAAGAATGAATGTTGAACTTGTGGGAAGCATCACGGGATTTAAAAACAAGACCTTGCTGCTCATTCGTGTGCCCTCCTTGACGCCTGCCCATGCTGGCACGGCAAGAGGTCAGAGGAGGTCGGGCACCCACTAAAGTTAGCAAAAGTGAAGGAAGGACCCAGTCCCCATCTCACAAGCTTAATATGGACTATAAATGATAGTAGCTTATTGGCTGCAAAAGGGTGGCGTGCAACCTGTGTCCCAAACGGGTTCCCAACTATTTCTATCTTGTGCATATACAAAGGCATAAGAGCCTTTAGACATGCTAGGGATGTTACCAGAAAGGGAAAATAATCCCCTTCAATTAACTGTGTAATTAGTTTTCTAGAAAACATGTTGCTGTGCTTTTTTAAATGAATACATTCAAAAGAAAAGGGCTGGGGATATAGCTCAGTGGAATAAGTGCTTGCCTGGCAAGCACAAGGTCCTGAGTTCGATCCCTAGTACCGCAAAAAAAAAAAAAAAAAAAAAAAAATCAACATTCAAAAGAAACACAAAGCCACTTAAACTTCCAGGTATCTTTAAGTGACTCTTTAGTGACACATTCACGGCCAGTTACAATCTGGCCCATCCGTTCCCTTTGTGTTTTATCTTCTGTGGCCACCTTTAGGTCCACCCTGTATTCCCACCAAGCCGAACTGCTTGTTTCCTTTGATTTAATAGGCCCTGTCTTGTGTCTGCCTTTGTACTTTCTATCCTCTCTACTTGAAAATATCATTTCCTCCAGGAAGTCTTCCTTGACTTCTCTACAGGGAACTAAATGAACGATTTCTATGTTCTCAAAGCCGTGCGCTCATTCTCCTCTTACTGCATGTTTCAGAAACTGTTACAAGCAACGCCTAAAACAAACACCGGGTTCCATTCACATTGTCATTCTCAGACTCTACCGCTGTGACCTACACACGTGTAATAACTGCTAATGGAACGCATGGGTGGCTGGGCGATGAGCATAAAAGCCTAACTCGGGTGAAGGAAGTTCTCATACCCAAGCCTGTAACTCCTAAAGGAAACCGTGGGCTTGTGTTTTCAGATGTAATCATCCTTTCTGGAAGAAAAACCATGTTACTGGCTGTCTTCCTTAGAGAGGTTCCTTTTTGTCTCTGTTCTTTCTTCTTTGTAACCAAAAGGCAAAGAAACTAGACTTAGACCTGGGAAAGCGAGGCTCAGTTACATTCTGCAGAGCGTCAGGGTTTGAGCAAATTGGAATCATGATGTTTAAAAGACTTCTGCCGATACCAGCAAAAACAGAGTCGATTCTCCTTAAATGAAAATGGCATTTCATGGTTTCCTGGGAGTCGGGCTGTGAAGCTAAAGGGGTTCCTGGAGAGCATCTGTGCTAGCTCCTTCTTTCAACAAATTCAGAGACAGAGAGCAAGATCACCCGAGTACTCTCACCCACCACACTTTGGCCTCTTTCAGCCTGGAGGAAGAGCTAAGCATAGCTTATTAGGAAGCCACTCCGTACTCTGGTCCCTGTGAAGCTCCACTTGGAGGCCACCAGCTCCAAGCCTTACAATTTTCAGTTGCTGCTCATGTGTGCAAGGGAGAAGTTCGTGTCATCTGGACAAACTTTCGACTGCGCTTGGCCTGCAACTGAGCTCTGTAACTTTCCATGGTGTAGAAGGCAACACATCATTACGTCTGGAATCCAGCTGGATAATGTGCTGAGTACTGAGAGCTCACAGACAGATGATCACAAGGGGGAAAATACAATATACTCATGTCCAACTTCTTTTGTCCTCTAAGAAAATGTCTTCGGAAGAGACATTTATTTTTCCCAACTCCAAAGTGAAAAACGATCATCAAAGCCAAAGAAAGATGTGAGATTAATTCTCTGTCCGCATAAATGATAATTTCACTAAAATGCAATCGGAGCTTTTTGTATTCTAAATTAGAAACTCAGAAGAGTGTTTTGATATTTGTTCAAGACTTGGAACCTGAACTACATTAAAAGTACAATGCAAGTTTATTCTATTATGACAAGAACCAGATTTCCTAATCAAAGCAAATTGTTTGGCATTGCCGTAAAACACTGCTATTTAGAAAAACCACCAGAGGTATCTTAATGGCAATAATTTGGTGTGGTAATTATATGAAGGTCAGGTTATGCTCTGCAAATCACAAACATTGGCAAAGCAATAATTGCAATTCATCCACCAAGTTGCCTTACTTTAATTAAATAACAGAGAACTGTGACACTCCCCCTCGGAAAAGCACTTAAATAATGCTGTTAAGTGGTCCATAGTCATTTAGACAAGATTGATATTCTGTGAATACAGTATTTCTTCAGAGCTTCCCTGCCACTGTGATAGTTCAAGCAATAATGTATGAAATATACATTGAAAGTTTCCTTTCCCTTTGCAACAGGAAATCGTTGTGTATTCCCTGTTTCTTGCACTGTCATTTGCCTGAGAAACAGAAGAAGAGCTCTTATTGTGACAGCACAGAGAGGATTATTGGAGTAAAGGCAAAGGAAGGACAAAAGCCTGCAGTGAACTCACCAAACTGTGGCCATTTATGACCAAGGCATAGTCCCCTGTGACAGTGTCTTCTTCTCCCACCGAGGCCATCTCCAACTGTTGCTGCTTTCCACAAGCTGCATGGGTACTGAGAATGCTGTTGTTTTGTCCAAACAAACTTTCCTTTGCCTTCCTTAAAGAACGGGGGGTAAGAAGAAATATCATGACAAAGTACACAGAGCATGCCTTCAACTCTAACAAGAGCCCAGTCGAAGTAAACCCATTCCACCCCTCCTCAGAGGGAAGAGGGCAGAAGGTACAGCTCCAGTGAGCTGACCAGGAATTCCTTGTGATGTGGAGACTGTGGCAAATTTCTAGATCACAGGAAATGGGCAGGTAAACATGATGAAAACAAAGGCCTCTCAAGTGGCTTATATTACCTACAAGGTAAATCACCATCTTGGGCTGGACTTAACTAGTGCTGGATAGATTGGTATAGACAGGCTGCAGAACAATAAGTAATGAAAAGCAAAAAGCTAAAGGCAATTGATGAAATCTAGGAATTCCATATATTCGAGGTACCACATAAAATGACCCAGCTTAAAATAGCAGTCTTCTGTTAAACACCTTTTTAAAGAATTGACAATTTTTAAAAAACCTGATAGATAGTCAGGTCATTGCTAGCCATTACAAAATAGAATATTTTAAGCAAAAATGGTACTCGTCAGGCTAAACAATAGAACCCATCCTCCGGGAAACTAACTACAGACACAGAAGTGTAGAGGTTCCTTCCAAATGGAATCTCTCTCCAAATAACCTAGATCTGAATAGCAGGAAATCTAAAAGAATCTTGCCCACATCCAATCCATCTCTCTTGTTGAAGAGGAAGCTTGTCGGTGACGTAATACCCTTAGATGGCACATTTCAAGATTCTCTTCAAAATGCAAAGATGATGCCTTTAACAGAGGGGAATGTCTCTCTCTGAGGCCCCCTGAGTGACAGGACTGAAAGTGTCAGGGCAAATGGATCTCACCACAGAAGCTGCAGCCACAACCAGAGACCTACCAACACATGCCCCAGAAGGTGAGCACCTGAGCCTGGAGTGAACTCACCAAACTGTGGCCATTTATGACCAAGGCATAGTCCTCTGTGACAGTGTGTCTTGGAGTGCACCTAAGGTGCATGGCCAGGAGAATATGGGGAGTGAAAGACAAACTAGACCATGAATGTTTGGCTTATGGTGTAACGGACGGGTTCCCTAAGGACTCATCCAGTACAGAAACATTCATTAAGACACTCTGATGCAGAAGTGCCCCTCAGAGAAGACAGCAGCCACTATAGCAAAACAACCCTTTTCACCTCCGGCTTTCTAATTACTTGGCAATGTAATACTGACTGTTTACACAGAAACGTCACAACAAAACCCCAAAATACCTTATCTTCCGGCTCAACATCCCCTCCTGCTGTCCAGAACAGAAACCACAGTCCTCATTCAGGTACACAGAGATCACACGCCCTCAGCCCCCAGGACAGCATCACCCCTTCCACACCCGATTTGCTGAACCACAGAAAAAGATTTACAAAGCCAGAGAGCTGTGTGTGAAATGTGGGGAGTACGAGTAGGAGGGGAAGGCAGAGTAGACATGAAAAATCATTGCTTAGGTGCGAGGATCAGACTCTCACAGCAGATAACTGTGTCAGGGAATCCTCGCAGTCATGGGAATTTACAGTCCTATATCATGAAGAAAACAGGAAAGAAGAGCTCCTTCAAAGTGGAGGCTTCTCTGACAGCACCACGGAGCTCATAAATTGGATTTTAAATCACCAAGGGAAAACATCTCCTGGGGTCTCCTTTTTAGAAAAGCTCTCACTCGCTGTATAAATGATTCAACCTGTTTCCACCCCCCCCCCCCGCCCCGAGAATGAAAACATTCCAAAGAAGGATGAAGTTCATGAAAGTATTGGCTGACATTCTATTTCCGTAGCTTCTCCCCCTGAAACTGTCTTCCTAGTATGTGACATGAGCCCTTTTCTCAGGCAGAAAAGGGACCATTTTCCCAGTTCTGTTAAATTCCCTCTGCTCTCTCCTCAAGGCCCTGACTCCTGGCCAGCTCGAGTGCTCATTTTCGGCCCTTTGCCTGTGCTCTGAAGCTCAGTTCTTTTTATTCCTGGAACTTAGCTCTTCAAACACCAGAAGGTTTTTGCAAAAACAATTTGTTAAGAGGGAGGGCAAACACTGGGCCTAACTCCCCTCACTGATTAGGAACTATACATTTTTGGAAGGTGTAACACACAGTGCCGGACCACAGGAGACAAACAAAAACGCTTAAACAAAAGAGTGCCTGTGTTTTCCAGGCTTTGTAACGAAGGGCAGTTGATGACAGTGGTGGCCTGCAAACATGCGCTCAAGTGGAGCAACTGATGGTCACAGTCCCGTAAAATCACGAGGCCTTCCTCTGATAACCCACATGCCCAAGGTTGAGTTACCTGACTTCAGGGCACTCAGTCAGTCAGTGCCGAGCCAGACTAGAGTCCAGGACTTCAATCTCCTCATTCTTGGACTACCACACCCAACTGCTATATGCATAGAATCAGCTGCAGGCTGCCCCTGGGTTGGACAGATAGTTACGAAGGGCAATTAAGGGACCATTACTATCACAGCAGTGGTACTGAAAGGAAGAAAACTAATGAAATTTTGATTTCAGCGCCCAGTGCCACCATCCCTTGTAACTTAA
Organism: Dinomys branickii; assembly: GCA_004027595.1. Classification (NCBI taxonomy): domain Eukaryota; kingdom Metazoa; phylum Chordata; class Mammalia; order Rodentia; family Dinomyidae; genus Dinomys; species Dinomys branickii. The sequence continues at coordinate 175,708 of PVLD010001059.1, read as the reverse complement.
AAGATCTATGAGATGTTCGATTCCTATCAATAATGTTGTTATTAGAAATGAGGGGGATGGGACCAGCTAGTCAAACTGGTTGGGTATCAACCATTGAAAATGGATACTGGCTACAGAACCTTGGCTCTACTGGTATGGACTACAAGATCTTAAGATGGAGTACTCTGACATTTTATGATTTTTGAGAGAAATTTAATCTACTAAAGCATTTCACCTGAGTGACTGGAAGTTTGGGGTTAAAACCAAAATACACTTTGTTGGTCCTGTGCAGTGCTTTACAGAGTGTGTGTGACTATGGCCAGTGTGGTGTCCCTCTCCGCAGACCTTGCCACCCTGTCAGCCCCCCCCCCCCGACACACACACACATAAACACACTCAACAAACCTTCCTGCCCTGCCCAGCCCTGGGGCTAGCTGCATTTCCAAACCTTGTTCATTCAATACAATAATTTTCCATCAAGTAAGATGTTCAAAAATACCAATGCACATTTTGTTGATTAAAGAGGAAATATCAGTTCTTAAGAATATCACGGGGATACTTTGTAGACACAATGAAGTCAGTTGCTTCATGGTTTAATGAATTTTTCTAACAACAAAACATGTGATCAATGCTACAAAAATGAAATATGGAATGAGCTCTGCTGGCAGACCAAACAAAATTACATTCTCAGTCTGTTTTCCTTTGGGCAGAAGACATGTATTGGCAAAATGTAATCAAGGCAGAAATCTTCTGAGAAGCCATAGCAGGGTTTAAACACAGGTTTCTGGGCGTGCCCTTAAGACTGAGGCGGCTACGGCAGCAAAACTAAGCCAGGGCTCCAAGTGTCTAAAACGGTTTCGAGACATTAAATTTGAAACAAGCCGTATGTATGATATGCATGAAAATTACATATCCATGTTTATGAAATAATCTAAACACATTTGACAGGTTTAAATATAAGCATTTAGGTCATTTCCTTCCAATAGCTACTATCACTCAGACCCTATTTTTTCTGATACACTTATTTTTTTTTTGCATGAACTTTCACTGAACTCGAAAGCATAACACAAGAAAATGGGATGGTACAAATTTATGATTTCAATATTTCACCCCAAAGTTAGGGCTTAGATATAAGTAATCAAGATTAGGACAGCAGCACCTCGAAGCCACCCCCCCTTCTGTACTCATTTTCTGTCTGACTTACTATTAACCAGACACATACTATGAATGTATTGATTCTTCTAAAGTAAACTTTTCTACCATGCAGTGCCTCTCTCTTAGATTCAAGGAATGGGGCTTCCCTCAAATCTGGCTTGAAAATAGTTCCAGGCAGCTGAGCAAGGTGGCCACAAGGGCTGTGAAACATTGATTCTAAGTGGAGATTTTTCTTCTGAATATTTTTCTTCTCATGAAAAACATGCTTTTAGTTTTTTCTGATTATGAAGGTTTGGCATGAATACTACTACAACTTCACATAATGAAGTTGGAGAACCATAAAGGACCATAAAGAAGAAAGTAAACGTGATGCATAACGCTATTATCCAGAGAGGACTGTCTGTGCTTCCCAGGTTTGATGCCGAAGTAGGTCAGCATGTGGTATTTTATGGACACACACACATATGATGCTGTATATGTATACTATTTTGCCAAAGGGACCACACTATGTGTGATATTTTATAATCTCATTTTTCACATGATAAATAATATTATGGACATCTTCAAAGTCAGTAATTACTTTTATTGACTGCATAGTACTTTACATATGTATTTAACAAAGTCTTTTGTGGCATGTATTTATTCTATTTCTAATGGTATATTACCATAACTGAAATATATACTTATATACATATTCATACTGTTTCCCACTTACGTTCCTAGGAGAATTCCTAGAACTAGGAATCATTGGGTCAAGAGTATACTATATAATTCTAGAATATGTAGCTAGTTTATCCTCCAGGGAGTGTCTACCAATGCACATCCCACTACAGTATAAAAATAATGAGCATTTCTCCACATTTCTTCTACCTCTGACATCTGTGTCAACTATTTAGTCAACCAGGTGTGGCCGGATAAAATCTCGAGTTATCAGCTCAACCGGTGCCAGGCTGGTGGGTGATCCTGTTTACTCTCTGTCCACCAGGGTGCTGGGACAGAGCCCCACACAAGGGGAACAGTCAGATGCTCGCTTTTTGAGCTCCTACAGAAACTCTTGACACTCACGTCAATGTCATTACGATCCCACACGTCCAGAATTTCACTCCATGAATTTTTGAGAAGAAAACAAAAGTTTCCCCAAGGCCCAAAGGACTGATTCTGAAGGGAGAGAGGCAGAATGTGCTGCCGCAGGAGCAGGGTAGAAGTCGCTCACGGAGCACGAGGCCCAACTGGGGCAGAGCAGAAACGGGACGAGCTAGACACCAGCTGGGAGACGCTGAGGCGCCAGGACAGGTGAGGCCAGTGTGGGTCCCAGACTTGAGATTTAACTGAGTGCAGAGCCTGATCATTCTGTCGTCAGTCAGAAAAGGGGTTCGAAACCAGTGTCAGCAAATTGGATGTGTTTCTGTCCACGGACGACTGAGTATATCCCAGCCTGTGGGAGTCGGAGAGGCTGAGCATCTCCTCTGCTCCTCTTCGCACACCGTCAGGTGCCAAGGCCCCTCCGTGCTCCCTCCAGGGAGCGCCTCCTCGGAGTGTCCTTACAGGACGGGATGGAGCATGGCAAGACGCTCATTTCTTTCTGCTCTGCCCCCTCAGGCGCGATCTGTGCCGCTCTTTCCTTCCCACCGTCCTAGGCTCACTTCCCTATTGAGGAAGATGTACAAAAACAGTCTTCGGGTGGCAAGAGTGGGATCGACGCCTGAAGCAAAGAGGGAAGGGAGGAGGATGTGGAGGAGGAGTGGGGAAGCTCCAGGAACAGCCATAAAGCTCTGTTATTATTTCATTTAATCCCCCAAGTACAACAATCCATAGGGTGAGTAGTGGCATCTTCATTTTACAAATAAGGAAACCAGGCAGAAGGAGTTTAAAGAACGTGTGTCAAAAGGCACCCAGGCAGCCAGTGAGCGAGGAACTGAGATTCCCGCTCCGGTCCAGCTGACAGGAGGTCCACACTCTTCCTTCTACCAAAGGAGGCAGCGATGGCTAAGCTGGGACCACTCACTCAACTGAAGCGGTGAGATGTCCAACCAGTCCATTCTTTAGATTAACCCTCAAAGGGAGGAAGACTAGGCTGAGGGTGTGCTGAGGGCAGCATACAACAATCGCCCAGGTGCACAGGCTGCTCAAAGTCCAAGCCCAGCAACACCATTGCTAGTTTGGGCAAGTTACTTCCCTGTCTGTACTTCAGCCTCCTAATCTGTAAAATGGGGATCCTGTTAATGCTGACTGCTGCGTGGCTGGAGAATGAAATAAAGTAACATAGATCCACACTGCTCATGGCACTATTCCAGACAGTCCCTCAAAACTTTTAACCACAGACTCTCTGCAGCCAGGTCTGCTTGCTTTTCTATCTTCTTTCAGCAAGAATCAGGTTCCCCCCAAAAAACAAAACACCATTTAAAGAATATTTTTAAAATCTGAATGAGTTGTTAAATAAGTTATTACTATTTCCCCAAGAGCCTCTATTGAGTCCATCCTTAGAATTATGTGAAAATCATGCACTCCAACAGAAATATCTTCAGTGTGCTGTCAAATGAATAAATCATAAAGTGCTGTTGATAATGACTAAGTTGTATCTGTAAAAATTAATTAGATCTCCCAATTTTTATTTGGCGAAGACAAATGGAGTTTCCAGTCATAGCCTCTAACTGATGAGAAATCTGATCTTCAAGCATCAGCTGGTGGGGCTGATATCCAAGGCTGCCTTCCAGCAAGCAGGGTTGAGAGAAGCTACCACAAACAGGAACAAGCAAAAGTTCTCATGAGACAGCATTTTTAAAATTCTGGGGAAAAATTATGTAGATTTTTAAGTGGTCTCCGAATGAAGAAAGGAAGTTAATTGGTAGATACTTGGGAACTTTATTTCTCTAAGTCTAACATTTCTCCACGATAATCCACAATGTCAGTACTTGCGCACTTTCTGGCACTCTGTAGCAGTTTCACGCATGTCATGGTACTGAACTTCCCATAAGCACTATATGTCTAGGTTCCATGGAGAGTACATCAAAATACTCATTTTCCTTAATGCTGAAAGACAATTCCAACTTCACCTGCCACCTGTTATAGCCGCCTTTTCCAAATTTATCTACTCATCAACTTTATCTAGTCATTCATTAGATGCAAACCACCCCCATCCCCTGGTTTCTTAATTTGCTGATCAAAATGAAGCCAGAGAACTCACCAGAGCACAATTTTAAAAGACGATTCCATGTAAATGATGTGCAATCCTTTGCTAAAAAGCCTCAGTAGTCACTTGAGGCCTGAGGACAACGATTTGCTCCTAACGTCAGACTATCTGAGTTTGTCACCAAGATGATGGCACTTCAGGATATGTGCAGAGGTTGGAACCATGGAAGACCATAGCGTATCTTTCTGCTCCCTCCATGGTCTGATATTCCCTGCCCGCCTCCCCCTCCATTTCTCTGCCCGCCTTTCAGCTCTTACCTGAGCTCTTCTCTCACTTCCCCGACGGTGCTCCCTGCTACCACGAACACGTCATTCATGTCCTCGGTCAGCATGTTACAGGCATAACCGATGTTGATGGCAGTTTCTGGTACAAAATAAAGCTACTTCAGTTAAGGCGGGATTTAATGGCGTAAGTACACTTTTCATAAAAGCTTTGATGCCATAGCTGTATCTCCTCACATCCTACGCACCCTGTTGTTGCTAGATAGAGCATGATGAGTGATAAAATACAAGCAAACCAGAGGGAAATTCAAAGAATTGGAATGTACCCCATAATCAAATTCACCACTCCCTAGCCCAAGGAGAAGCAGCAACTGCCACAAAACCTTGGCCTCTTGTTTACCTTTAGATTCTCAAATTATCACCCAGAAGGAAACCCTAAAATTTTGTGGCACCATAATGCATACATGTGCAAATATAAAGCTTTTTATCAGACACCTTGAATATTGCTTTTAGACAGCCAAAATACTGAACTTGGCTAATACTCAATTCTGGTAGGGTAGGCAAATTGCAGAAAGAACTCATAAAGTATCCAGTTGAACAACAAAGCTCTTTAAAAAATTATAGTTCTCCCACACACAATATGGATATTTTTCCATTAAATGAACAGAAATTCGGAATCTAATTATCATCTTAAAACCACCCAGAGCTGCTCTGCTAGAGAACTGCAGGATGACATGATCTGTGGGGCCAGGCTTCCTCTACCTCTGGAGAAATAGAGCCCAGGGCTCTTACGGCCGTCCTCCTTCAACAGACTTATTTGACCCTAATTCTACAGAATCCTTAGATACTTGCTAATTCTATGCAATTGCTAGATTTGCCCTAAATTGAAAAAGGCAATTGATAAAATCTCAGCATATCTTTTGTATAAAGGAAAGTGTAGCTCTCATAAAAATCAAAAGCTAAATAAGCGTAAACTCATGGATGTTTGTAGTAATCAAACAGCAGTCCACACAGACCAAGAGCACATTTTAGTGAGCCCATATCTAGTAATATACCAGAAGGCTTCACTCTCTACTGTTTAGTTTTTGAATCAATAATTTGACAAAGATATAGAGAACTAACCTATCACATCTATAAATCCTCCCATGCCCTAAAAAATGACCAGCAAGTGGGCAGAATCTTTAAAACAAGTTAAAGACTATGGCCCCACCAGGACCAGCTTCTCGTGCCCCTGTTCCTGAAGGACAAATTCCCAGGGTACCAATCCCACCCCTATGTGCCCCAATTTACACCAAACTACCCCCAGTGTACCCCAAACTTTCTCCACTAGAAAAACCAAGCCCTGCAAGCCATCCTTGAGGACTTCCCAAGAGTTAAAGCCCGAGACAGCATGGGCAGAGGGCACCTGGATCCTGGTAGCCCTCTCTGGAGCTGATATCAGCACATTGTGGAAAAGAAGGTCATTTCTCAGAAAAGTCTTCCAGGTTTACAAATGGATCCCAAGCTGTGGCACTGGTGTTTGACCTATCTTAGAGGAATATATGATAGTCTTGCCTACATGGTACACCCAGGACAAAAAGCAAAGGATTTTAGATGCAGCAAGGTGATGCACCAGTTCAATTTATGCTACCACACCTGAGGGAAACCATCCCAGAGCAGAAAATGGCCCAGAGACGGATTCCAATTAAAATTAACATGTGGGGAATAAAATTTCTAAAAAAAAATCAAACGGTAACCACCATCATCATGGGAGTAAAAAACTAGCCTTAGAAAACACATTAATTATATAAAAAATAAAGATCACCTAAGGAAAAGAAAAAGTTCCCCGCCATCTTTCACAGCCAGTTGACAGAAGCATTTCAAAAATACCAATCTTGATTTCTTTTGACACAAGAGAGAAGAGCCGTTGTGGGACAAGATTTCATTAGCCTGTCAGCTCAAGACATCTGCAAGGGATTTACAAAAAACTCCAAATGGGACCCCAGACTGCCTTGGCCAAATGACTGGATGTAACATTCTCCATCTATAGTAATCGACACTTGGAGGAGAGCCGTAACAAAAGAGGACAAAAACACAGGCCAAAATTATGGCTGCAGCCACTGGCGATACACTAAGTAAACCCCAGATGCACGGGCCCCAGGGGACGTCCAAGGAGGCCCAAAGCAGCCAGGACAAGCTTGCCTCCCCCGAGGGCCGAGGACACTGGGCCTGTGATTGCCTGAAGTCAGCCTCAAGGACCTGTCCTCAGCGTGAAGACTCCAAGTACGACCGGACCTTCCCAGAGAGGAAGGACATCAGTCACCAAGACCACTGCTGTCATAGAGGAGGAAGAGGACGGAAAAGGGCTGGGGCTCTACAATGATGCCCCCATTTCAGAACGTCTTTGTCACCTCTGAAAAACCCCAAGTACTGACCCTAGATGTCACTGGCAAGCAAATTTAACTCTTACTTAACACAGGGTTTCTTATTCTCTACTAAGCTCTTTCCAGGCATGGCCAACCTCCAACTCCTTTATCTCGGTCCTCAGAAAAAAATATAAAGCACTAATCAGATTCTTAAAGGGACCTTGGCAAAGCTATAGAAGGACAGTTCCAAGTCTGGGCATAGGCAGCTCCCTATCGCTCTCTGAAACCAAAAATATCCCTAAGACAGGCCAAAGTTTCAGTTCATATTAAAGACTATAGGAGAAGTCTTTCTTGTCTTCAGTGTGGCAGGAGAGCCAGAGCGTGGTGGGCTCCCCCAGGGCCTCGTCAACCCAGGCCAAGCACAGCAGGCCACCCAAGAACAGCACAGCGCTGTACTTCCAGCTCCCAGACAGGAAGCAGTAGAAATCCACCTGGAAATTGGGTCTTAATAAAAACCCTTTTCAGACCAATTAAAACCCAATCAAGAGGCTCATTTCAGGTCATCCTGACTATCCCACCCCCACCAGCGGTCAAACTAATAGAGACAGCAGGGTGCACCTGTCAGGATCTAAACCAGATCCTGCAAAGGCTGAGCACACAGAAAGCCTTGCAGCAGTTAGGTCATCTTCAAACCCTTCGAACCTGCCTGATGATCCTGTCTGTAAGTTGTACGAGAGCATCTTAAATGCTGTCACTGACTACAGCTTAGTCATCCTTTTCTGACTCTACCCTATTTCTAAATTTCATCTTAGATATTCTCTTACAAGGAGATCTGACTATAACTTCAGGACACTCACAACACCAGTGCACTCTAATTCTGGGACTGAGCTCTCTGAGTTGTGTTATAAACTTTCCTGTTGCCCACTCTCCTGTCTTACAGTCTGACTACCTTGAATTCAGTAAGTTTTAAGGGTAGAATCAAACTCAAAATCTCCTAACCTAAAAGCATACTTAAGCAATTTCGGCTCATCTCAACCCTCTAGCAGACATGTCCACAGCAATGAATTATTCAGTCTCTGCGGCAGGGGATCCAAGGACCCCTGGAGCTTCCAAGGACCTTGAGGCTACTCTCCTTCATCCTGTCTGAACCCTGAGAATGTCCCTGTTTCTCTGAGGGACTACAGCTTTCCGGTTACTTCCCTCAATATGCACGGGTGCTTGTGTGCTGGCCTACATTCTCCCTGTGCCAGCCATTCCTAATCTCCCAGTACCAGCTCCTCTCTATGACCCACCATTAGTCCCTCCGGGAAGGCTGAACCCGTCTTCCTCCCCATGCTTCTGTGAATCCTCACAGAAACAGGGATAGGGACAGGAGGACTATTACATTCTCTGGTCCTTACATGAGACCTGGTGTTGTCCCTTAGCTAACAAATAATTGACCTGACAGAGGTCACCAAGACTCTTCAAAGACAAGTTAACCCCTGTATCCAAACTGTCCTCCAAAGCCGCAGGGCACTCGATTTGTGTGCAGCCAACCATGTGCTATGCTAAAGGAAGAATGTTGCCCTTTATTAACAAAACTGGCCAAGTTATAGATAACTTTGATCCTATCACATGAAGGCCAAGGACAATCAGAAGCACTATGAACACTGGGAACTTGAATGGTCAGATTAGAAATTCAATGTCTGCTCCTGCTTCTCTTGGTTAACCCCTTCTGCTGAACCTCGTAAACCATAATCCTCCTAATCTTTGGACCTTTCTTAATCACCCACACTTCTATCTTCCAGATTATAGCAGCTCCAAGCCAGGCTAAGGCTAGTTTCTGGATTTTAGCCTATCCCACTGGAAGCCAAGCCTAAAGTGCCAGAGATCCCCCTACAATGCTTAGATCAGATAGGGTGAACCTAGGGGCTCCTATGGGCAAGAACAATGACATTTCAACAGGAAACAGCTACCAAAAAAGAGACCTTCAGGCCCTCGACTTCCCATAAAGATTCATGGGATCAAGTCTCTCACGGGGAAGTTGAGACAGGACAGAGTGAGTGTGGGAGACATGCTCACAGCAGACAGGATGCGTTCTGGCTCCTGGAGATCACGGAGTTGCCATATTTCCTTAACATCCTGCCTTGAACCTGAGAAATGTACTCCTGCTCTTACCTTTCTTCCCAAGGAGCACGCGCTGTAACTGCAAGCGCTCACCCCACAGGCATTGTGTCATCGGCACTGCAGGTGTGCCCCCTAGTAGGCTTTGGCAGCCATGGTGGCTCCGTCCAGATCCACACGAAGTCAAATACACCCCCTCCCAATGTGAAAGTGGAGACTCTCAACGGAATGGACAGAGTTAGGCTAGTTACCCCTCCTGCCCCTGCTCAAATTGCAGGAAAACAAAAGAGAAGCCAGCACAGAGCTGGACAACAGCTGTCACCTCGGCCTGTGCCCACACGGAAGTCTGTCAAGCGCACTTTACCCCTAACCCCAACACACATGGGGCAAACTTGCTCTTGAATTTCCTCATCGTCTACCCTGTAGTCTACTCCTTTAACACATCTCTCCCTCTCTTACTAAAAAATAAAATAAACTATCAGTTTACTGATAGCCCAGTGTAAAGTCATTTTGATTTTTAACCATGAATATTAGCAAAACAGCCCAAAGGTACTGACCACCTTTTCTCTTTTAGGAAAACAGCACTCTGGACAAAATGGCTCAGCATTTTGTCAATCCTAAAACCAGGGCAATTCTCACTGTCCTCCCAGGGACCCAGGCTGCACAGCTGCAGCTTCGGTGGCTATTAAAATACTAGGAGATTTCCATGAACAATTGATGGACCTGTTTGGTTGAGCCTCTCCAAAGCCTGTCCACCACCCCAACCTCTCCTATCAAGAAATTAAAAGAACAGCCCACACTCCCCAATATCCTGCTTCAGCACCGTGCATATCTGTCCTCTTGTGGGCAATGCTCATGCACATAATTATTAAGTATTTTAATACTATTATTTCCCATTGACATTAGAGAAAGTTAAATTGAAATTCTACTGATCCCATGATATACTACAGAAAATATTTTATCAGTTTGGTTTTGTTTAAGTAGTAGATTCTTGCACTGTACCAGCTTTCTTTTTTGTATGCCTAGTTTTTCCTATGTGGAGGACTGGACAAATATCCAAGTAACTAAAGTTTTTGCTTAATTAATAATTTTACCACAGGATTCAATTCCTCATTCACTGTCATCATCATCCACTTTCAAATTACCTTGTTTGTCTCCTGTTAGAACCCAGATCTTGATATTGGCTAGTGATAAACTTGCAATCGTTTCTGTCACACCCTCTTGTAATTTATCTTCAACAGCAGTGGCACCTAGTAGCTTCAGTGGAAAATGGAGAATAACTTATGTTAACACATGTGCCACAATGTTCACAATATCTATCTCTTTCAGTCTCAGAGTGTGGAGGTCGAGACGTAGGAACTGAGGACGGAAGTCACTCTGTGTGTACACAGCAGGCATCCTGTCGCATTCAGAAGCAGGCTGGGAAGGACCCCCAAAGCAAATTCTAAATCAAGCCAACTTGAGGGTGGACATCCTAGGAGTGAGCATGACATATGGGGCGCCCTGCTCAGACACCAAGCTAACATCAATGGTGCAAAGCCATGTGGCCTTACTGACTTAACCGCTCTCACGTGGACATCAGCAATGGAGACATCCGCCTTTGGGAAAGCCCTTGACTCATGGCCAGGAAACTGATCACAAAAAGTTAGCGCCACTGACCTACACTAACAGACCGGCACATGCGTTAATAAAAAGTGAAGTTTCTTACACCATTTTCATCCAAAGATGAACAAGACGTGCTCCCTAGTACTCACAGGGCCTAGCTTCTCTGCCACTGGCTCTAGGGAAGAGCAGTTTCTAGCACAGACCGCACTCTCAATAGCACGGGCAGCATCAGAACCTCCTGGGCCCTGGACTGTTAGGGCTATGGCCCGCTCTCCATAGTAAGTTTCTGTGCCCTAAAAAAGTGGGTCATAAAGCAGGGAGGGAAAACCAACCCATAAGAACATAGAGGACACACTGGGAGTTAATAACTAGTTGCGAGGCTGCTATCTTCCACTCTAAGGGGCTTCAGTTGCGGAAGCTGCTGCAAACAGCATAAAGCACTGGGGCTGGCCACAGCCAGCTCAGAGCCCACACACACAGAGCAAGGGCTCGGGCTCTGAAGGAGCAGCTCTGCTGTGCGCATGGTGGTTGAGCTCTTGGTGTCTCCACAGCCACACATGTGCGCGCTTCTGGGCTGATACCATCAGATCTCGTTCAATTTCCTCATACAGCTGCGCTATCTGGTCGTCCCTCTCATGCGCGGCAGCACTTGCAACCTCGAGCATCTTGTGCCACTCTTTGAAGTACTTGTCATCCAGATCTCTGTAGGCGATCGCCAAGGTCCGAAGGCCTTCTCCCGCGAAGTCCTACAGCAAAACAAAGAGACTTAGGAACCCCAGAGAGAGCAAGCCCGGCCGCATCCATTGCCACCGTGACAAGGGAGAAGTTTGCCTTCAGATTCATGTCGTCCCAAGAGCACTACTTGGCCATCCTGACTCATTTTTATCTCCTCAGCAATGGGTGATAATGCCTGTATTGTATTTGTATGCTGTTGAAGCCTGCAGAAGTCATATACCTATAATCCCAGCTATTTGGGAGGCTGAGGCAGGAAGATGGCAAGTTTGAATCCAGCCTGGGCAACACAGTGAGACCTTAGATCATAAGAACAATTTTTAAAAGGCCTGGGAGTATAATTCATTGGTAGAGTGTCGCTGGGTTCAATCCCCAAAACCACAAGAAATAAATGAATAAACAAATCGTTGTGTGAGGCAAAAACAGCTGAAATGTTTGCAGAAGGGGTCCAGCTGAGAGGTGATCCACGGTGCCCCCAGCGGTTTTCATTTTTTAAATTCTTTTGGTAGCTCTAGGGAGTCAACCCAGGGGCATTCTACCAATGAGCTACATCCACCATATTTGCTATTTTTAAATTTTGGGCTTACAGGTGTGACCCTCTGGTGCTTAGGACTCTGAAGCAACATACACTGGTTTCCGGTCTCCCTCACATAAAGAATATTCTTTGGTGGCCTGTCTTGGTTACTTTTCTCTTATTGCTGAGAAAAAAAAATACCTGATGCCCAGAACTAAGGAAGAAAAGGTCTATTTAGCTCACAGTCTGTGGAAGTTTCAGTCTATAATGAGCTGGCTCCAAGGCAGAGTGGCATATAGCAGAGGACACAGTTCATGGTGGCAGAAAATAAGCAAAAGCAGCAAGAGCAAAAGGGAGGAGCAGCGGGAAGCAGCCTCCTTCCCTCCCTTATACTGTGTGCAGGCTCCCTGCCCCAGGGTGAGTGTAGCACCCACACCTGTAACCCCAATAATCCCAGCATTGGACTGTGGATCAATCACAAACTCTAGAAGCCTGGCCTATGACAGCATGAGGCTTTGGGGGACGCCCAGACACAAAGCATAACATGGCTCCTGGCTTCCAGTGAAGCGCAAGGACCTCAAAGAGCCACGGCTGTCAGATCCGAGTAGGAAGTGCTTTAGGGAACCACATCCGGGCGCCTCCCCGGGGTGACCACACTCCCCCTCATGTTAGACCTGTGCCCAGCATTAATCTGGGCCTGCTCTGTACATGTTCTGTACCGTCTCACAACGAAAAACTAAAACAAGTAACAAATGAAGTCCCAGGTGTTCGATAGCTGGGTAGTAGAAGTGTAAGCGTATCACATAGAGATGTGGTAGTAACAAGGGGGAGGGGAGACAGAAGGCAAAGTCTAGAAGTGGAGGCTGCTTTACTTCTCCTGCTACTCTGCAGCTGCAATTGTTTTGGCTGTATGAATGTTTCACTTTAGGAACAGGAAGTTTTTTGAAATTTTAAAGATACCATCATCAAGCCAGGTCAGCTTTAAAAAAACTTTAATTATTATTGTTTTTTTTTTTTTTTTTTGCCAACTATGTTCCCGAGTTAGTACTTAACAGTGACTCAGAGCCATTCTTTTTTCCCAAAAGAACAGGAAACCATTCTTTTCTGAGAGGGTCTCAGTGAACTGACAGTTTGAAACGATCCCTCTGGCACTTTATCCCTCTACAAGAGGGAGAAAATCGGAGACTGGTAGCTGCTCCAAGTCACCCATAACCACAATAGCAGGAACAGGCGTAGATCACCTTGGGGAAATGCTACAAACCTCCCACTTCGTCTCTGCCTGCAACGGCCACCTTATGGGACTCCTCTTGGCGAGCCAAGCGCCCTATAACCATTTCTGCTCCTCTGGGCGCTGCCTCTGGGCATGACTTCTCCATTGTGTTTCGGCTTAGGGTACGGATAGAGATTTATGTGCAAGTTAAACCATGACCCACTCTAACTAGATAAATAGAGAGAAAAGTCAGTGCATACCGCAGCGAGGCTGCTGAGCCCACAGAGATCATGAGAAAGACTGCCCAAACGCATCCCATAGGCAGTCGGTGGCATTCTGAAGATCGCAATCGTATTTTACAAGCCCTGCTTTCCAAGACCACCACTGAGCACCCTTGTGATCTGCGAATCTAGTTACTGCCTTATGGCGCTCTTCTGTCCTCATAATTCGCACAAACACTCCTTCTCCTCTAACCCGCAGCCTCGCTGGCATCCGCAGTGCCTTTCTCTGTGCTCTGCACTGGAACAGTGAATCAACTCGAGGACGACATTACAAAAGAGGACAGATGATTTAGGTTATTTAATTAGTGCATGAAACACAAGCTTAATCCTAAAAGAGCACTGGAGTGAGGTCTTTTCCTATCGTTAAACAATTCAAAATCAATAATTAAATACAAATTTTAAAACTTTGGAATCCAGAAGGCAGAATAAATAAAGTGAATGAAGCAGAGAACAAGCCAAGCTGATCTTGCCAAAAACAAAAACAAAAACAAAAAAAAACATCCCCTTGCATAGATACATAAACATACCAAGTTAGGCTTCCTGTACTTTACTATGAAAGGAGAACACGTGAAACGCGAGGGCCTTGGTGTTTAAAGACAAAAATCAGATAGTTATGATTCCAATACTGTTTTCATGAAAAAAATTTTTTTCTGAAAAAAGACTGCCAGCCTTCTGGAAAAGATTAAAAGAAAATCAAGAATGCTCTATTGGAAAGACAAAAACAATAGCTATGTTTGTAACCAATATTACTAAACCATCATTTTATAAACCTAAAGGCAGAGTTTTCATATTTTATTTGTTTGTTTTTAAGGGTTCAGGGAATGTTTTATATTAGCTATAGGGCCTGACAGAGAACATGAATCTTCAATAATTTTTAAAGGGGGAAGAGAAAAAGCAATGAGAAAATGAGAGTTTTGACCAATTTCTCTCAAAGGTCATATGGGGTTAAACAAGACCTTAAGAAAAACTTAGACTCTCGGGTTCAAGTCACATAATGTTCATGTGAACTCAGTACTTGATCTTTGAGGGTAAATCAAGGAGCCAAAATCACCTTTGCTCCCTTCAGAACACTTTCAGAAGGAAATTCTGTGATCTTGGAAGGTGTGAGTTTGCGGCACTTGTGCTGTAGAACCGGAATAAAAACCCTCGGGGGAGAAGGCTGGCTTCAGAGCAGCCTCAGCCTCTTCCTGGGCTGTCATCCACGGTTCCACTGGGCAGGACACACCAGAACCAAGGAAAAGCAGCGTGCCAGCTCTGCTTCCTGGAACTGACCCGGGCTTCCAGGGAAAGTGTCCCACCCCCGCCCCGAATCCCCCAGGCACTGTTCAGGGCCTTCGTGGTGTGGCTCCTTCTGGCGCTGAGCCCCCTGTATGAGGCTCACCAACGTGTGGCTGGACTCCAGACCCTCCTGGGCACAGCTTCCTGTGCCTCAGCACCCCGCTACTCCCTATTTCTGGACTCAGATCTTTTCCCTGATGCTTCTTAAGCAAGATCCAGCCATAGGAGATGGCAAGGGGGCCACTGTGCCACCCTGAAGGCAGAGGCACTTACGCTGAGATGGTCTGACGTCAGCAGTAGAAGGTCCTTGCTGGAAGGATGCAGTCTTTCAAACAGGATCGTATCTGCTCCTTTGGAGTAAAGCTTTATTTGCCCTGCTGGGTTTCGAACTGAAAAGAAAACAAGATTTGGAAAAGTGGATCCTCATCAAGGAAATCTGTCAAAACTACTCCATTGAGGCAGTTTGGAAAAGGACATCATGTTTTAGCCAGTAGTAAAATATTCAGTGACTCTGGTTAGAAGGTCACACCTAAGTCACTGGGCTTCCTTCCTGTGTTACTAACTTAGAAATATCCTTCCTACTGGAATCTTTTGACCTCCCCAAGTCAGAAACAAATGCTTGTGTTCTGATGCATATGACTTTCTTGCTTTCCTTGCCTGTTGCTGCTGAAGGGTTGGTATATTTGAATTAAGCCTTCTGCATCTGAGCAGAATTCATAGCTGTGTTTAAATGCTCCTGCTGGGAAATTCAAGACCTACTGTTCAAAACACTATCGTTGTTCTGCCAAACGGTCTCCATATGGAATTCTAGACATGCCAGCCCTGGTTTATGTGTTACTCCTTGGCCCTTGCTGATTTATTTCTTTATTGCCTCTGCTCTTGGAAAAGCCCATGTATTTTCAATGGTTTATTCTTGGGTCAATCATGGCAACAGCACACCCCACCGAGAGCTTCTGAAAATAAAAACGAAGCCTCTACCCCTTCCCTGCAGAAAGTCGGCTATTATGAGGCTGTGTTTTTCACCTTCCCAGGTGTAGGGACAACAGCCTTCCTTCATGTCCAACCCTACCTGCAGATCTGTCACCAAGTCTTTCAGGCATCCGACCCACCTTTGCAGGCTTGGTTTCACAGCTTGACATAAAGTAGGCGCTTAATAACTTTTTGTTGAAAAAATATATGAATGAGTGAGTGACACGGTTATATATTTCTTCCTTCCCAGGAGCCGTTCACAATTTAAGACAATTGCGTGGGTCCTAGCTTCCTGCTCGGAACATTGCAGCCCTCAAGGGCTTCATCAATTAAATCAAAGAGCATTCCATACTGCCTCCTTAATTATACCTTTTCTCTAAGAGTAAAACACGTCAATGCAGTTTAACAGAAATACCCACCACTATTAATTTAATGGGATATAAACTTTGGGGTTTGATTTAAAGGGATATAACAACCCAGATACGGTAATTAATTACTTTCTCCCTCTAACTTTTAACTACCCTTAGTCAATGCTTAATTTATTCTGATTTCCTCCTGGCTTAAACAGATGTAAGGCACCCGGGAAACTTTTTAGTACAGGATCCTGTCTAAGCTTCTCTTCTGTTCTTAGTTCCTCTCCCAGCTTTTCTAGTTCCTGAACTGATAGAGATCTTGTACTTTACCTCTGATTACTCACTTTGGGAGAAAAGACAGAAACTATATAATCAATTCACATAATTGTTCAACTAGAGGGTAAAAAATAGTCCTAGGGAAAGTTCTTTCCTGCTTGTGTTCTACAACAATCCAATTTAAGAAGATCCCCCATATTATCCCTTCTACCACCAGGGATATAAACGCACAGTATGAACATCCTATATTTGCCAGTATGGTTTCTGTATGATTATTTTTATAGTCCAGAGTAGGGTATAATTCTCAAATGTTTTGGTCTCGGGATCCCTTCATACTCAAACTCAGGGAAGGCTTCCAACGTGATTACATCAATACTCTGATAACACTAATTACAATATCATTATAGCAATGATTATTATAACAGCAATAAATCTAACATGTACTAACAACAATAACTTTTCTATAAAAATAACTACATTTTCTAAACCAAAAAAAACTATAGAGAGTTGACATCGTTCCACATGGTCACGGATCTCTTTAATGTCTGGCTTGATAAAAGACAGCTGGGTCCTCACAGCCTCAGCTTTGTTCTGCTCTAGGGTCACACATCGCACGAGTTGGGTGTGGTAGTGCGCACGGCAAGTCCAGCAATCTGGGGGCGTGAGGCCGGAGGATTGCAACTTCAAGCCTAGCCTGGGCAATTTAGCACCTTAGTGAGATCCTGTCTCAAGATAAAAAAAAAAAAGGGCTGGGGATGTAGCTCAATGTGAAGACCCTGGGTTAGATTCAATTCCCATACCAAAAAGTCACACATAATTTAGCTACTATAAAACTCCATAGTATATTCATGAGAAAAAGACTGAAAAAGACAAATAACAGTGATACGACAATGAAAATAATTTTGTCCAAATATTCTCATCCTTGTGCCTCCTCTGAAATACCTCAAGGTTTCCTCCAAAAAATTTAAGGTTCTCCAAACTGCACATTAAGAATCTCCACTCTGAAAGAATGACACATCACTGTGATTTGTTTCCTGGTCATCTCTATACCTCAGTTTCTACACGTAAAAGGATGTCTAAACAATTAAACTTTCAACATCCTTTCCAGTTGTGCAATTCTCTGATTCAGTAAATACCCTCTATCCTTGCTGCCTTCTCTTAACCCACACCCACCCTTTAAGTCTGAGATTGTGTAAGTTCAATTTGGAATCCTGCCTAAGTTTACTTACTAAAAACATTTATATTTCTTTTTTCCCCAAGGCTTTGGATCATTTCCATCAAAAGTTAATAAAATCTCAGTCACATCAGAAGATAGCCCTTTTAAAACAAATTTAAAAGAACACAATAGTTTTACATGGTCACAGTAACATATGTGCAAAGGGCACAGATTTTAGGTTGCAAATCTTCTTTTGCTTGTCCTTTAAATAATGGAGAAAGTTCTTCTCTTCAGAGATATTCTCAGAGTCTATTTCTCCTCCCACACATCATTCTCACCCTGGCCGCTCTGTTCATGTTTGGTCTCAGGTCCCATCACAAGGCAGACTACTCTCAAACGATGTCGCCTGCCCTAAACACTTCCAGCATCCCTGTGGACCTATCCACCCGCTATCAGCTGAGCATCTCTTGCGTGCATCTAGGCCCAACAATCTCACACTGGACACATTCACCTTCCTCCAATGACTAGCTCCTTCTCCTGTGGTCCAGGTCTCTGTAGTCAGCTTTTGTCATTCATTCATTCTCTCAACCCAGAAATCTAGACATCACCCATAGTTGCTCCTCCTGACCCCCCACGTACCATAAACACCTGACATACACAACCTAGAGGAGGGAAAGTGAATAAGGGCTGGTGATTTCAGCCTCTGGTCAGTGGATGAATCCATAGCACTTCACGGTCCAGTCACCTTTCAACAGCCCTACCTCTGCACCGGAGACCTCTGGTGTCTGTTTTTGACCCAACTCATAACAACAGGTTTACTAACATAGTAGATTCTGTACCTTGTGACAAAATTCTACAGAAATCAACTTCTATTTAGATACCATGGACTTAAATCACAGCTCCAGCCTCAGAATGAAAGCCCTGCTGGTACTGAATCTGTCCTGAACTGATGATTGGGTGAATGACGAACGAGACCAAAACAGGAAAGAAGAAAGAAAAGAGGGAGGTGGAGGGGGAGAGAATGGGAAAAGGAGGCAGAAGAGGAGAAGATGGAGAAAAGGACGGGGAAGAGGCAGAGCAGCAGCAGCACTGCCAGTGCGCCTTCACGTCCTGTGCTGCCCCGTTTGAGTCATGTGACAGTCATGAGAGGAGGATTATTTCTTGCCTGGTTATCAAACAGAGACTTTTCTGTCTGCCTGGAGTCCCTCTCAAATTCCTCTTGATTAAAAACCAAATGGAACCCAAACCAAGCTGCCAAGCCTCTATGTGTTCCATGGTGGAACATTACCTTTCGTCATGTGCAATCCATTAAGGCAGACATCTGATGTTTGCGGTTAGGCTGTGATTTCCCCATGCCTGTAATCGTGACCGATGCTGAAGAAAAGCCAAGTCTCCCTGTGTAGCAATCTTAGGTTTTTGTCAACACCCTCAGAGCAAAGAGAAACCAAGTCTGGGCCAAACCATCATCACTAACACGTCCCTGCAGTTGTAAATAGAAGACAGCTCCCACTGTGGGGACATGGAGCCAACACCTAGAAGCAGTGTGTGTCCCCCTGAGCACATGATGGCCTACAGCCTGTTGTCATAAAAATAAACACAAGTGGCTTCACATGGCATTTGGTTTTCACTTGCTGAGAGCAATCTCTCAGGACCAGTTTCTGGTGGAGACCCCAAACCCTACCATTCCATAGACATGCTTTTGCCACTGTAGAAACTGACTTAACACAGGACCCGGAAACATGTAAGTTACAAAGTTTAGGTTGAGTCTTATTTAATAGCTCTTTATAGAAAAGTTTCTGTGCGCCAAGTTATGTTCTTGGTCCTGAAGGGTTTAAGGCTGTCATAGTGCCTGCCCTGTCTACTGACTGGGATAATCATTGTGGATTGGCATCACACTGCAGTTACAAGCAAAGCACTCAGAAGAAAGAACGCAGGCAGAGACAGTTATTTGGAGAAGAAATAAAAAACAGGTGGCATTTGAATCTGACATTACCAGATGAATGGGAGTTTTCCAAGAAAGAGTAGTAAGGAAAAGCGTTGGTCTGGATGGAGCACACAGTGTCACAGAGGGCATGAGAGTACATGACGCATCCCAGGAACGAGGGGGTCTAGTGAAGCTGGAGTGCAAAAGTAGGTCGACATTAGATTGTAAATAATCTTGCATGTCACTCTAAGGACTTTATCCTTTAAATTCTAATTTAAATTAGCCATCAGTGTTTTTGAGTCAATGGTGGCAATCAAGCCTTTGTTTTAGAAGAAGGACCCTGGTGTCAGCAGAGAGGATTATTCTCTGGGAAACAGTTTTGAAGATATTACAGTAATGCAAGCAAGCACTGACAGGACCCTTAATTAAGCCCGTGACATTGAGAAATTAAAGAAAAAAGACAAAAGACTTTTTTGTCTTTTTGCCATAAAAGGTGGCTTCTGAAGCTATTTTTGGAAACATTACTCTGATGCCTTTGTGGAGAGAGGATTTAGAAACAGGCTTACAACAGAGAAGGAGACAGAATTGAGAAATGTCTTCGACACCTCCAGGAAAAATGATGAACAACAGTTGAGGATAAGTTAGGTTGGCAAGTAGTCCCTGGTCCCCTGGCCGGCAGTATCAGCTAGAAAGTTATTAGAAATGTAGGTTTCGGGTCTCTGTCCGCAGTCAACTGAATCTGATGCTGGAGGCTGAAGTCCAGCAATTATGTTTTGACAAGCCCTCTGGTGAGTCTCATAGGAGATAAAGCTGGAGAACTCTTATCCTAGAGGCACAGGATGTGGAGCTATCAAAAGCAAGGAGACTACCATAGAGGTTAAGAGGCCAGACTCTGGAAGAGACAAGCCTGGGTTTAAATATTGGCTTTGCATCTGACCTGTTATGCCACAGTCTCTGGAAAGTTACTTAAAATCTTTAAGTTTAATTTCCTGCATGCTAAATGAAGGTAATATACTAATGAAACAATTCAATAACAGAATTCAGTATAAAGTGTTCAGTTCACTGAAAAGTTTTCCATAAGAGATAACTGTTAGTTTTAACTTGGACCATAGAGAGAACAGCAGTTATGAGAAAGAAAGTTCCATATTTAACATGAAATTTTAGGTAACTATAGTACAGCTCTTTCCAGGAGAATGTTGAAAATGTGTGGGTCTCAGAGAAGAATGAAGTGGAAGCACATATAGGAAGGTCACAGAATAGGTCAAGACCATCTCTTATGAGAAGTCAAGATTACTGTAGGACAACAGAGGAGTAAGAGGATTAAGGAGTGGGATGAGGGAAAGCAGTCAGCAAAGGAACTTGAGAAAAAAAAACACAGGATAGAAGGAAGATTGGGAGCTAGTAAGGTCACAGAGGGAAAAAGAGGAGGATCAGAGAAGAAGGTCAACAAGACCAAATATCACTAAATAAAAAAATATATAGGTGTCAGAAGGAATGTCGGCCATGTTGGGTAGTTCCAGGTGACTGGAGCTTCTGACTAGCTCTTCTTCTTGTGCAGACAGAAGAACCCTGCGGGGTTGAACAGAGTGAGAAAGCTGAAGGGCCTCAACTGGCCCTGAGAAATCCATCTGTGGTGGAAAGCAGAAAGAACAGGCTGGAAAAATCAGCAGGCCTCACAGTGTGGACAATACCTCAAGGAAACAGGATGGTGTAAGTTTTGTGGCCTACAAGAAGGAGCCATTGGTGTAAGATAAATCAAAGCACCAGCACAGAAGAAGGAAGCAAGGAGGATCAGGAATGGCACCAGGGAGACTCTTGGCTCTGAAGAGCAGAATAATTTTCCTCTGATGGTAAAGGAAAGAAGTAAAGATGTCACCCGGAGAAGAAGAGACAGGGGACAAGGGTGAGTTAATGCTGGGCTTCCCTGAAGCATGGCAACAGCACCGAGGGTCAGCTCTGAGTCAGGAAAGCATGCAGTGGTGGTGCTGGTAAACTCGGGGCATTAGAGAACGGGCTCCAACAGTGGGGGTGAATGCAGACCATTAGTGAAATGAAGAGATGGCTCCTGAGGTTGACAACAACTAGCAACCAGAACCTCACCCTGAGCTAGCACTCCACCACTGGGCTTCCTGAGGATAGACCCCTGTGCCCGGCGAGCTACATGAGTCTGGGAAAGTTTCTCTGCCTCTCCAAGTCACAGCTTTACTAGCTGTAAAGTGAGCACAAAAACAATGGAACCTAACCTGCCTCACC
This sequence comes from Dinomys branickii, assembly GCA_004027595.1. NCBI lineage: Eukaryota > Metazoa > Chordata > Mammalia > Rodentia > Dinomyidae > Dinomys > Dinomys branickii. The sequence continues at coordinate 154,164 of PVLD010001059.1, read as the reverse complement.
ATGGTTGTAGTGAAAACCAGTTAACTCAGGGAGAACATTTGGCACAGTGCTAGACAGAAACACAGTAACCCTTGTTAAATGTCAATCAGGTGTCACTATATTACTAGAGTGTTGAGACTAAGCTGAAGATCACAGGAATTCACAAAGTTACAAAAATATCACAGCTCTCAGCATATAGCCCCACATGAAATAATCCTTAAAAATCATCAATATAACCATAGCACCATTCAAAGATCAAAAACAGTCTCAGCCACCCAGCATACCTATGACAGACATCCTTTTCCTGATATTGTTGAAATCCAAAAAGGCAAGCAACTGGTAAGTAACAAGGGTTCCCAATTCTTCTATTGTTATTGAATCTGGAGTCCGAGACTTAAAAATGAAGCCACAGTTTCTAGCAGCAGTTACCAGGGCCCCTTCATCAGGTGACTGAACTTGGTAAATCAGCTTTCCTAGAGAGGAAAACAGCAAAAACAATAAGCAAACAAAAAAACACAAGTATATCGAAGTTGAGACTAACAACTAACATTCTTAGAATTCCAGTGTCAATCCCCACACATCATTTAATACCCAGCTCAACTAGCACCTTTAAAAACATTTTTCCTATCCTTGGGCCTTTGCTCCCTTCCAGCTGGCTGACAAAGGGTCTGTCCTCTGGGATACCACCAGAACCCTGTCTGTATCACCATGTAGCCCTTGTCATATTTTTAGGAAAATGTTTCTGAGTTTGTTTCTGCTCTGTGCTTCCCAGAGACCATGTTTTTCTATTTTTGGTGACCAGAGATGAATCAGGAATATTACACAAAGTCAGTTTAATATATGATAACTCACAAAATACTGAGGGCAAGCCTTTGAGGTAAAGATTATTAAAATTATTATTTCCATTTTGTCCTGGTGAGACTGGTAGCTAAAAGACACTCTGGTTCTTGGCAAGATCTCACAGCAAAAAGGCAAGGGAGCAGTTACTCTGAATTTCACTTTCACCAGCCACTAACAACCATTTTATGAGAACACATGTGAGAAATTCACTGAAATGGAATAAAACTGGGATCTCAATATTTGTTACTTGATACTGTGTGTGTTAGAGTTGGAACATGATGGGAGAGGAGAGAAATAATGAGCAAAAAACCCTTTAAAAATAGCATGGATAAAGTAAATATAAAATGATATCCATTTGTAAAAATGAATTAGAAAAAGTAGGCAAAGCTAGATCCATATTTGCTGATTTATAGTGCTATTTAAGATAAACAGTTAAAGTAACTTGTGTATTATTAGAATATACTGATTCCTTAGGGTTAAAAACCAAAAACAAAATCTCTACTCATGTTTATATATAAAGCAATAGTAAGAATGAAATGATCACACAAAATGTTACCACTGCAGGAGTTTAAGAAAGAAATGATTGGCCACATCCAATGAGTCTTTGTATTGAATCATTTCACTTGATATACTAGGCATGAATTAATTCTTGAAATTAAGGAGGGAAAAATTCAAAGCAATTGCTCAATTTACTTATAAAATCATATAACTTATACCTTTGGCAACATTGTAGGTCAGGTATGATGGCTGAAGTCTTTTGCTGCAAATAACTTTAAAGACATTTAATATTTTTAATATATCCATTAACTGGCAATAAATAAGAATTGCACTGGTCAGACTGAGAAAAAGAACACCAATGGCATTAAAAACAAACACTGCAGTCCGCTCTTGCCTTGACGACGTTCTCTGAGCTAGGAAAATTCAGTCCATGGTTTCTAGTCTACCTAGGCTAGAAGAGGCACAGCCAGAGCCTGCCCAATGTCAGAAGGGTAATGGATACCAACTCTTAAAACGGACATGCTATATTTAAAAAGTGAACTGCAAATTTGTGCCCCCTTTGAGAGACCTACAGTGAAAACTGCCTACCTAGATCCCTGCTTCTAAGCATAAGCACAGAAAAAAATCTATGCTGAGAATTTACAACCAAACACTAACTCTTACGTATATTTACAATCTGATCTTACAATATCTGATGGCTTAAAGAAATGAAGTCAAAAATGTAAAGCTATTTCTTTATTAGAACATTGACTGAGGCAAATGCAAATCCTTTCTCCAAGAACCAGCCAGACCCAAGGGATTTCTACAAATACAGTTCCAAGAGTAAGTGTCAGCCCGTGGTGAAAAGTCATTAAAGTAACAGTAAAGAAGACACAGAAAGAGCCATCAGAAGCAACGAGTGAGATGAACATGCACCTTAGATCCGGGGTGGGCCGGGAACAGCACACGCACCACATGTTGTGGATTCCAAGAAACTAAATAGAGGCATGAAATGAAGCTGAAACAAAAAAGAATAAAAGACCTTCTAGAAAGAACAGGTGGTCTGCATAGAACAGGGAACGTTCCAAAAGATATCTAAGAGAAACAAAGATATGGGAAATAAGAGAAAGGTTAAAAGACCAGCTGTACTGTGAAAATACATACCATTGAAGATATCACACCACAGAGAAAATGGATTGGGGTCATTGTTTGAAGAAATACATGGCTCAGAACACTACACATGCAACAAAAGGTGACATTCTATGGATTCAAGAATCTCAATGAAACCTAAGCAGTATATATTTTTTATAGTATACCTATAATACAGAAGTCAGGGAAGACAAAATTGTAAATTGACCAAGAAGAAAAAGACTGATCACCTTTGAGTCACATCTAGACAGCCGACTGCAGAATAGAACTGGAAAAGCTTCATTTTTCTGAGAGAAAACTGATTTTTCCACACAAATACGATGTCACTTAAGAGTAAAGACGAAGTCTTTTCAAATCAAGTGTCTGAGAGTTTACCAGTAGGTATTTCTAAAAACCAAACATCAGCTCAACAGATTAGAGATGAGACAAGCATTGAAGAACATAGGAACTAATCCATACATGGGTGGATCAAACAAATATTGACTCTAAAAATAATAAAAATTACATCTGTTGGATTTAGAGAGGGTTAAACTACATGACCAGGACACATGACAGGAGTCTTAGATACGTCAAGACAGTCTTTGAGTAACAGAATATTGTTTTGTTTGAAGGAAAGTTTAGGCCTTCCTAAGCTACTGATAGAATTTCCAGGTTAAACACTGAAAAGAATACAAATAAAAACTGGATGTGGTGGATGGCACAGGCCCGTAATTCTAGCACTTTTTGGAGACTGAGGCGGGAGCATCACAAGCTTAAGTCTAGCCCAGGCAGCTTAGCAACTTAGGGGGACCCTGTATCAAAAGTTCAAAAAATTTTAAAAGATTTGGATGCAACTCAGAGCAAAGGCCTTGGGTTCAGTCCCCAGTATCACATGAAAGAAGGAAAAACAAACATCACTTCCAAACTAGCAGAAGTAAATATGGACTGGTTCTTCAAGAGGACAGAAAAAAAAACCAAGAGACAAAATGAATGATATGCCATTTACAAGACATGTGTCTTAAAAAGATAGATGTGAAAGAGTGAAAAAGATAAAAAGGCAAATACTAAGAAAAGGGAAATATCTATATTAATGTCAGATAAAATTAATTTTAAGGCAAAAGTATTACTAGAGATGGCGTGGTGGTATATCCGTGTAATTGCACACTCTGGGAGGCTGAGGCAGGAGAATGTCAAGTTTGAGCCCAGGCTTTCTCAAAACAAAACAAAGAAATGGACTCAGATACAGCTCAGGATCAAGGCCCTAGGTTCAATCTCCAGTTACACACACGCACGCACGCACACACACACATGCCCATGTGCGCACAAACACATGCATGCACATGCACGTGCACACACGCACACACATACACATACATGCGCACGCACACGCACATGCACACACGCACACGTGCATACACACACACACACACACACACACACACACACACATGCACACACATACCATCACCACGACCACCATGGTAAGTCTAAACTAGCATCTAATAACATAACCTTAAAACATACAAAGCAAACATTGGTAAAACTGCATATACATAATGACCATAGAGCCTAACTCCCAATGACTATCGAATGTATATTCATTTTAAGCACGCATTAAATATTTATAGAAATTAAACACTTACTGGACCATAAAACAATTATCAGGAAATTTTAAAGGACTGGTATAAAGAGATAATGAGAAAAGCTAATTTTTGTTTTATTTATTTTCTTCCACTAAAAATACAGGGAAGGAATCCTCCTAAGGTACTTGGACTTCCCACTTCTCTACTTTTGAAATTTCATCCAGGGGACAGGTCAGAAGACAATAGCTTCTCCAAATAATTCCCAGTGAAACAAACATTGAACATTTAAAATTAATACTCCTGGCTATAAATTATACAGTCAGCTAATTTGAAGTATGTTAGCTCACGGTTCTGTTCCTTTACATAACTTACATCTATAGAGAAAGGTTTCTAATTTCCAATGTACTTTAACATACATGGTTTATTTGAGCCCTTGACCTACCTGCCCCATAACTGAAAGTTTGAAAAGGAAAGCAAGTGCAATTTTCCCTTAGTGATATAATCCTTCATTTAGAATTTGATATCTCAAAGCAAGAGACAGAAGCAGTTGAAAAGACTCTCCTTTTAAATGGCAAGACAGGCATTAGTCTGTGTCCACTAGAATGGTTAAAATGTAAAAGAGTAATTACACTAAGTGTTGGTAACAAGTGGAGGTCCTGGAATTCCCCTGCATTGGTGATAGGAGCTTTATGTGATGTGATCATTTTGGAAAATGAGCAGCTTCTCGAAAGGGTAGACATATAGCCACACTATGATCTGGTAATGTACATTCCCTCTAAATTCCCTTTGCCAGCTGAAAACAAATACTTTTAAAAGACATGAAAATACTTGTGGTAGCTTTACTCATAAAGCCCCCAAGCTGAAAACAACCAAAATATTCATCAACAGAGAACTAGGAAAAAATTGTGATATATTACTACCAGGGAGTATTACTCAGCAATAAAAAAAAAGCTACCATTTGATACAATTCAGATGAATAACAGAAGCAGGACGTTACATAAAAGAAGCAAGATGCAAAAGAGCACATGCTGAGTAATTCCACTAATATGAAGTGCAAACATAGACAGCACTCGCCCTGAGTGATAGGGAGGGGGAGGGGCACTGGGCAGGGGTCGTGAAGGACGTGAACAGCCCTTCTGGAGCAGCGGAAGGCCTGGACCTTGAAAGGAGTGATGGTTACCTGGGTACATGCCATTGCGAAATCTCATCAAATTACACATATAAAACCCATGTGTTGAGTGCATTTCATTAAGACACAATATGAAGTGTTCAGGATGATGCAAAGAAATACGAATGAATATTACCAGTAAGCTACCAGGGTGAGAAATGTCTGGAAAATCAAATGTAGCTCTGATCACTGAAAAAACAAAACCAGAGAAAAACACAGGTCCGAACACCTGACAGAGAAAATAAACACAGAGGTTTGAACAACCCCTAAAGATGGCCCAGACTCTAGTCAACGACCGAGAACAGCCGGGCGTGGCGGCACTCGCCTGTAATCCCAGCACTCGGGAGGCTGAAGCAGGAGGATCACTGCGAGTCTGAGACCAGCCTGGCTACAAAGTGAGCTCAAGGCCAGCCTGAACTGCATAATGAGACCCTGGCTCAGAAAGACAAAAAAAAAAAAAAAAAGAAAAGAAAGAACATATTAATAAATGAGAGGAAACGTGGCACTGGGGCAGCACTAGTAAAACTCAAGAAAGACTATGAAGCACCTCGGGACCCTTCAGGCTCTTCCCCTGCCAGCTCACTCTGCACAGCAGGCTGCAGCAGGAGGCTGCCCCGAAGGTCCTGGAAGATGTTTCTTCTATACCAAGCACACAGTCCATCCCAGGAAGGTGCCAGGACCTGAGTTCTCAGGCTGGAGACCGAAGCCAAGCAGACCTTGAGGTACAAGGAGTGCTCAAATATGTGGTGTGTGTTGAAATTTCAGAAGGACGTTACCGTTCGGCCCTCTAGAAACCCCCCCTTGCTCCAAACACACTTACCCTGCCATTCTTGCCACTTGCTAAACCAGTTCTGGAAGTCCTCTCCCATGAGTGGCTGATTAAAAACAATTATACAGTCAGGGTTGCTGCTTAGTGCCATCCGACAGGGAGGCAGCCTGGTAGAAACATTTCCGTGTGGCCTCACGCACCTAACCCCCGGGATCTGGCACCGTGTAACTTCTGGCCCTACCCCAAAGTCAGAACGACCGTGAAAGGTAAACATTTTGAGTCAGTTCAGGATATCAAGGCAGCCACAGCAGCACAACTAAAACCACCAAAGAGGACTTTCTGAGCTGCTTCGGAAACTGGCAACAACAACGGGACACGTGTGTTCAAAGTGAGGTGGAGGATTTTGACAGGATTCACGATAACCTGTCCTTTACTGCAATAATTTTTTAAACTTCAGTATTTACTATATTTTTCAATTACAATTCTTTGCTCCAGACTTCCATAAGGGTAGAGAAAGGAAAGGAAGGAAAAGGAATTCATCAGCTAATGACTTTTCCCCAGCCAGAGCCTTGTGTACAATGCTGTCTCACGTGGCACTCTAAACAAGCAAGCAGTGGCCCCTGAATTGTGGAGAGAGGACCCCACAGGCGAGGACAAGCTCCACACTCTGCCGCTCCCGCACAGCCTTGGGGAACTGACTGCTGCGAGGAGAACATACATTTTCCAAAGGGGTTCTCACACGCAAAGAGGAACAAGAAACCACAAATCATCACACATCTGAGAGCAACTTGAAAGTCAGACACACAACACTTGAAACATAATAGAAGAAATAAATGAACGCATCAAGTAAAGTATAATTAATAGCCCCAAAGAGGTCTAAAGAATATCATAACATTAAATGGGAAACAGACTGCTACTAAAACAAAATAGGGCTTTTGAAATGAAATAAACTCAATCAAAGGCAGATAAAAGAAACTTACTTAAAGGCATATTCTCGAATGGAAGTATAATAATTCCTTACTGATGTCAATGTTGTAATGATTAGTTAAAATCATAAGTGTAATTATATGAATGCTCCAAGGGCTTAAAATCTGAGGAATGGGTTCATTCACCACCATCAAGAAAAACACTGTACCTTACATATAGTCCCAGTGGGGGAAAAACCCAAACAACACAGTCATGTGTGTGTATACGAGAAAGGTGTCTAAGCGCACATGTGTGTGTGTGTGTCCCCACAAATATACACATCTCTATGTATCTCACTTTTGATTTGAAAACACTTGGATAGTAATTTTTAACTTGATAGCTAAAAGCCGGCAAAAATGTATAAAATAGAGTAGAGAGACCAGTTTGCTTTTGATCTGAAATCACCTGGATAGCGATTTTAACTTGACTTCAGAAAGCAGAAAAGATGTCTCCAATAGAGTGGACGAGCACGATGGGAAGGGGAGAAGCCGACTCGGCACGACGTCATCCGCTCATGCGAGCGCTTCTGAACCTGAAGTGGCCCTGCTGGTGGTGTTCTGCCCGTGGCCCCTGAGCTCAGGCACCCACGCTGCCTGTGTGAGGGAGGGCCTTTTCCTCTGACTGGTATATTTGGCTCCTCACTCTCCCGTAGATACTATCTGTTTTTCTCTAAACCGTTTCCACATTTTTGAGAAACACTCAGGATACAATCAAATAAAAAGAGAAATTAGGGACAATCAACTCCTTATGCAATGTTCTGCTTTTAATTCAAAATCATTCAAATTTAGTATCAGCTTCATTTTGACCAACGGGGCTCACCACTTACCTGAGCTGTCCTCCTCTGACATCACAGTGTGGCAGAGAGCGAGCAATCTGAAGAATTCATGCACTTTGGTGTCTCCCAATTTGATGGATTCCATCAGGCTGTGATCAAAGAACTCAAGTGATCTCTCTGTTTGAGATTTCTCTGAGAAATCTGTAGGCTTTTTTTTCTGTGGGGAGAACACAGTGAAAACGACTACAGACCTCGTTCCAACAGTAATCTTCTAAAATTCACAATTACTTCCTTCAAATATTTTTAATGCTCCTACGATACTGCACCCTCACATGCCTCTCCCCAAAGGACTATTTCATTGCTATTAAATACAGCCTTCTACCTTGAGAACCACACACCAAAGCAGGGGACCGAGCAGAAGCATATGGAGAGAAACAAAATCTCCCATGCTCAAATATTTAAAAATAAGAAAGCCCAGAAAACAAATTTTTTTGAAAACTTTACTTGGTAGAAAACCCAATCTGACTTAAACAGCAGTATGTGACCTGGAAGATTTGCTTTTGTAGCCTACTTAATAGTTGCAAATTAATATTTCCAATTGATATTGCACTATTGATTGATTACTGGGTACTTTCTCAGGTTTCACTGAAGACATAGCATACCATGAAAACAGACACTCCATATTATCTTTCTACAACTACAGAACCTGAATTTCTAAACATGTCCAGTCCCTACGTCCTTGGTGATGGATCATGTGCCTGTCTCTATTTTAGGAGTGAATCTACACGTGCTTCTCTGAGCACCTATAAGGTCTCATCAGGTACTGAGGTCACATGGTTTATCCCAGGATCATCACTAGTGTTTTTATTCTTAAAGTTTTCATTAATTTTTACAGTGTAACTCCTGTACAACTACTTTTTCCAAGAGAAACAATGCTGTGTGCAATTTAAATCGCTCATTCCAAGTTTCAGAACTTGTTAATACCTGCAATAAAATTGGAGCCAAGTCTGAGTCCTTTGTTCTTTGAAACCAGGTTTGTTCTAAAATAATAATACTGAATAAAAATAAAAATATTTATCATGTCTGTAGTGGACCAGACACTGTCTGAATAGCTTCACACGAATTACTGCATACAATCCCTCTGCCGAGCATATGTGACGTGTGACACTAGTACTCCCTTGTACAGATGAGAATCAGAATGGCCCAGATAATCTATAAGGGAAGGGGCAGTCAGGACAAAACAAGCCAAAAGTTCCTGCTTTAAATACTTCCCTGAAATAACCCTTTGATCTAATTCTTGATGATCTCCCTACCCACTCACTACTTTGATAATGGGTACCATTTATCAAATGTTCACAGTACAGTCACGTCTCTTTCTGTTTAAGTACTTTCTCTGTTTTAGATGTTCAGTGTCCCCTAAGTACATAGGAAAAGGCTCCCGCTCCAGAATGGCCACATCTCCCAGTGCTGGGGCCCTACGGGAGGCGAGCCCTAGGTTGCCGGGACCACACCCTGAACACGGGCTGCAGAGCCAGGGGCTCTCTCTCTCTTTCTGCCTACTCTGTGATGTTTGCTCCACATGCGTCCCTGCAATGAAATAGCATGATTCACCACCCTCACCAGATGCCAGACAAACAGTGCCCCATCAGCTTGGACGAGGAGCCTCCAAATTTGGGAGCCAAATAAACTATTTCTTTTTATAAATAAGCTACCCCAGGTATTTTGATGCAAAGCTGACTAATGCACTGCTTTCATTTTAAATAGAATAGTAAAAAAAAAGAATAGTAGCAACATACCAACATCACAGACATAAACAAAGCAAAGCAAGAACATTAAAAATGACACAGGGTTTCAAACCAAATGACAGGAATTAACAGTGGCTGTTATATCGCATATTGTTATCTTCAACTAAATTGCTCAGATTACCGGATGTAAGAATGAAAAACTTTTAATATATTCAACCAAAGCAATACATGCAGATGCCTATAAAATTAAATGCAACATGAAGACTTATCAAGGAAAGAAATAGGCCTTTCCCACTCGCCAAAGAAATTACTCTCAAATATAAGATATATATTAGATGGTTCTGCTAGAACTCTATGCACTTATAAGTTTAGAAATATTTTACCTTATCTAAAAAGATTCCTTCCACAATTAGATGATGGTTTAGTTCATTTATTCAACTTCCCCCTTGCCCTTCCCACCTCTAAGAGCATAGATTTATGTATATTTCATTTTCCCTGCTGGCTACTTCTGTAACTTTAAGAAATGTATGGAGGACCTTTTGGTTTTGTTTCAGCCCATCAATTATAAATACTCCCTTTTTGGTAAGATGAAGTGTTTCCCACCCTTACCTCCTCCAACCTCTCATTTGTTTTTGTTTGTTTGTTTCATGATAGAAGTTTAAAATGTGTGTATTCCATGTAGTAACCAAGTTTAAAACCTTCTCACTATTCTAAGGGTTGATTATAAAAGTTGGAAATGGATAAAGGGTGTGTATCTAAGTCTGGGTGTGAGATGTTGTTCACAGAACTTTGTCCCCACAAGTCTTCCTGGTCAGTCATCTCAAGGCTGGCCGATGACCCCAGCTGCATCTCGGAGGTCCCCGAACCCACCCTGAGCTGTCTGCCCAGCTGATGCCTTTCTGTTTCTTAGCCGATCCCCTCGTTCTGTTGTACCATATCTTCAAATTACTTCATAAGCAGAAGGTAGGTCAGGAGACATATACATCTTAAGTCTTTCTGCCTGAAAATGTCTTCAACTGCTCTCATGCTTGTCTCATAATTCACTCTAATACAGAATTTTACACTGAAAATCGCCCAAAGAGCTTCTTGCGCTGTCCTTGTCGTGCTCCTGATGACAAGTCTGCTGTCTGGCTGACAGGGCTTTGGTGGGTAGCCCGCTTCTCTCCACTAAAGGATTTAAATCCCCTTCTCCACAGTAGTGTCCTGTCCTCCCACGGATATGGGTCTTATTTCATTCATTCTTTGTGAGTACCATGAGGGCTCTTTCATTCAGAAGACTCAGGAAATTCTCTTGTGATATTTCTTTTATCATTTCCTCCTTTTTATTTTTTTCTTTGTTTTTTTCTTCTGTTCCTTCTTGGAAATCCTCTTATCTACATTTTGGATCTGCCAGCTGACCGTCTGTTTTCTCATTGCCATTCTGATGCGTTCCCTTTATTCTACTTTTTGGCAGTCTTTTGACTTCATCTTCCAACTCTTCTATTGAATATATTATTTCATCACTTCTCATGAAAATTATTTCCAGGAGCTTTTTGTTTTGTTTTGTTTTCCTGTTTGTGTTCTTTCTAGAGCATCTTGTTTGGGTTTGATGGTGCCACCATGTCCCAAATCACCATACTGATGTTAGAGTTCTACAATTGCTCCTGATAATTTCTATTCTGTTTTTTAAATTCTCTCAGGTCATACTGTTGCAAGTTTCCTGGCTTTTATCTCTCAAATTTCATCACAGAGATTTTCTTAACATCTGGTGACTTGTAATAACATTGCTTAGCTTTAATAAGGAGACAGATCGAACTTTGAACAGGCAGGACTTACTAACCGGCAGGTTTCACCTTAGGGTCAGTGACAGTAAAGGTGGCCTTGTGGTTTCAAGCTACTAAATACCAAACTGCAGAACATGTTTCACTGAAACACAGATGCTCTCACTTACACCAGGCACAGACAGCAACATTAGCTGCCCTGTTTCTACCCAGAAAATCAGCACAGTGCCCACGTTGAACACCTCTTTGGGGTAGAAACTGGCTACATCTCAGACTTTCGATTATTTCCCACTGAGCCAAGGCCAGGCAAGAAAGAGATACATATAATGCATTTAAGTTAAAGAGGCATTATGGTTTATGTGTGCATGTTTTCAAAATCTAGAAAGAAACCCTGACTGTGTTGTACACCAGGCCCTTTTCTATTTTTTTTTTTTTTTTTTTGCAGTACTGGGGATCGAACTCAGGACCCTGTGCTTGCTAGGCAGGCGCTTATTCCACTGAGCTATATCCCCAGCCCCACCAGGCCCTTTTCTAGCTGACAGGGAGTTAGAGGCAAACAAAGTAGACAAGAAGCTCTACCCTCCAGAATGTGTGTTTTTTCTTCATTTTAACCAACTATTCAGATATTTGAAATACAAAATAAAAAGTCATTTAATTCTTGTGAAAAGACAAAATAATGCAAAGATTATTTTAATAGTAACTCTAGTAGTGAGTACATCTATTGTCCAGAGTTTCAAAATATACTGACCATTCATTGCTAACAGACTAGCAGGGAACTTTGAAAAAAAATGCTCACCTTTCTCCATCAGAATTTTACCATGCACCTGCCATGGCCAGGCAGTGTTGAGGGTTCTGAGGAACAAGCGGTAAAACACAAGCCACCACTGCCCTCAATGAGATCCTGACTCATAGAGTGAAAGACCAAAACTCAAGCACAGTGGTGCCTTGATATGCATAGTTCATTAGTTCCAGGATGTGCAACAAGTACCCAAAATGATGAGTATGACACAAATTGTTTTGGCTGGAAGAGGTAGCAAGTCCCAAGGCATCAACGCTGACAGGTGTTAGCTTGTATAAACAACAAGTGCTCGGATAAATTTCAAGTCCAAATGCAGATTCAACGAGTTTCAGAATAGCCGAGTTCCATGCTACAACTGAGCTATGGTCTGAGCTGCTGGTCTCTTCCAAAACCCAGGCTGGAGTTTAATTGGGGTTGTAACAGGATAAAAAGGCGAAATCCACAAGCAGTTGAGTCCTGCTCTCATAAGTGGACTACGGCCATTACTGTGGGGACGAGGTAGTCATCTTGTGGCTGGGCTCCTGGTGAAAGGGGGAGTTCAGTGATTTTCCTGCCTTGAGAGTGTTTGCTTATTCTTCACCATGTTATGGTGCGGAAAGAAGGCCCTCACTAGATACCCATATTCGTGCTTTCTAGCCTCTAGAACTGTTAGTCAAATAAACTTCCAGCGTTCATAACTTACTTAACCCATTGTATTCTGTGATAAGAGCAGCAAATGGACTAAGAAGCCATGCAGAGTGACAGGCGGTGGGTGAAGCCAGCGCCAGACTGGAGGAGGGGACAAGGATGGCAAGGAAAGGTTTCTGGACAGGTAGCATCTCAGTTAGACTGGAAGGATGCACGGGAGTTGGCCAGGAAGAGAGCGGGGGCCAGACTGTTTCAGGGTAAGGGTGCAACAAAACCGAGCAATCCATTTGGAAAGACTCTGAGGAGTGCATCACGGCTGACACATCCGTGCATGTGGCCAAAGATGGATCTGGAAAGAGAAGAAGCCAGGCCCTCAGTGATATCTGCCCGAAGCCAAACACTTCCAAATAATTACTAAAACTCCCTTTCCCCATTTCTGGATGACATGCACTCTAAATGTATCTGGAATTATGGAAGCAGGAATCTGTGGGCAGGGCACCAACAGATCAATAAATATTAATTAGATTTTTTTTACATGCTCATTGCAATGAAAGACAGATTTCCTCCTTCTCTTGTTAGAAATCACCCTCAATGGGAGACGCACACACACACAGTGAAAAGTAAAAGGTAGACTTCACTTTTAGGAAAACTAGTAGAACCAAAATCCACATCTCCATCAATTAGATATAACTGCAGCCAAAGTAATGGAAAAAAGAATAACGTATTGGAGTCATGGTGGTAAGTACACCACCTTTAATTCAAATGTAAAAGTTAAAAGACAAAATTATTACAGATAGCTCTAACTAAGGAACTAAAAGATACATAGCACGAACAGATATAAATTGTGATAAGAAGAACAAAAACTGTAGGGAAGAAGTTAAGAGTTTCTGTATGGAACTGAAATTAAATTGCGACCAACTTAAATGACAATGTTAACCATAAAATGTGGTTATCCTAGAACCTATACAAAAAATTAGAAGGAAATCAAGGTATATTAATACAAAAAACCAACATAACATGAAGAGGGATAAGGAACGAGAAGAAATGACAGACAAAGGGACTGTGCTACCAACCTAAGGCAAATAACAAAAGAGCAATAGCAAATCCTTCCCTGTAAATAATCACTTTGTAAATAGGTTAAGTTTATCAAATAGAAGACACAGAGTGGCTGAATAAGTAAACATATCAACATTTAAAAACGCTGACCCCAACTATATGATGCCTGCAAGAAACTCACTTTAGAATCAAGGGCATGCACCGGTCAAAAGTGAAGTGGTGGTGAAAAAGGCATTCCATGCACATAGCAACCAAGAGAGAGCTGGGCTGGCCATATTTATAACAGACAAAACTAGGCTGAGGGTTAAAAAAAACATCGTAAGAGACAAAGGACATTGCCTCGAAGGGTTTAATTAAATAAAGAAGTGAGGAAAGAGATGATCTGAGTGTTACAGACCACCTGGGCCTAACCAAAATATATAGAACCTAAGAGAAAAATGTACGTCTTCCTGCGCTCTTTCTTCAGGGTAGATCATATGTTAGGACACAGCAGAAATCCAAACAAATACAAGAAGGCTGAAGTTCTACCAACTGGTTTATTTTCTGACCTCAGTAGAGTGAAGTTAGTAATCAGCGCCAGAAGGAAAAGTGGAAACTTCACAAAAATGTTGAAACTAAACAACACTGGAACTACCATTGGCTCAAAGAATAAATAACTGCAAAAGTACCTCAGGATGAATAAAAATGAAAATTCATCATACCCAAATTCATGGAATGTAGCAAACCCGTACTAAGAGAGAAATTCACAGCCATAAGTAACATTGAAAAGAAGGAAGGTTTCAACCTACCTGATACTCTAGAGGGCTAAAAAAAAAAAGAAGAAAAAAGGGCTTCCACTGAGAGCAAAGAAGTAGCAAATATAAGACCAGAAAGAAATAAAACTAGAAAAACAGTAGAAAAAAATCAACAAAACTAAGCACTGGTTTTCTTGAAAGTATAAATAAAATTGAGAAACCCTTAGAGTGCTGTGCTTTGACTGTGTTGGAAACCTAATTCCCAACATGGCAGTGTTGGGAGGTAAGGCCTCATGGTAGGTGTGTAGGTTGTGAGGGCTCCACTCTAATGAAGGTGGTAAGGCTGCTCTCACAAGAGGTAGTTCTTACAGTTTTATAAATGTAAGCTCTTCTGCACATGCTTGTTTGCTCTTCTGTTTTTCCACTATGAGTTGAAGCAGCACAAGGTCCTCAGCAGTTACTAGCACTGTGCTCTTGGACTTCCCAGCCACCATAACCATAAACTAAATAAATTTCTTACAAATTACTTAGTCTCAATTAGGCTATTATAGCAGCAGAAAGTTGAATAAAACATAGACTACTCAAAGAAAATGACACAAAATTCAAATAAAATCAGAAAGGAAAGAAGAACTATTAGAATTGATAACAGGAATAAAAGGATCCTTAGAGACTACTATGAACAGATACAATATATTGAAAAGCTGGATATACTAACAGAACTAGATACATTTCTAGACACATACACCCTACCAAATCTAAATCATAAAGAAATGTAGAAAAATAATCAATTATATCATGTTCAGGTATAAATTCCTTATGATACATGTGATCATTATGTATACCCAAAATATACCAATAAGCCTAATTGATAAAAAAAAAAAACCTAAACAGACCAATAGTCTGGAAATTGCATCAGTACATAAAAGCCTCTCAACAAAGCCAGACATGGTGCTGCATGTCTGTAAACCCAGCGCACCAAGGGCTGAGGCTAGAGGATCTCTAGAGTAAAAAAGTCCCACACCGGTCTGCACAACATGACGAGTCTCAAAACAAAACAACAGCATCAAAAAGCCTCCTAACAAAGAAAAGTCCAAGTTAAGATGTCTTCACTGGTAAAATCTGCCAAACATTCAGAGCATAATTCATGCTGATCCTCCTAACGCTCTTCCAGCACTGAAGTGGGAGCCCTCCTGTACTAGCCAGCTTCCCTGTTGCTGAGACACAACACCTGACATCCACTACTTGAAGGAGGTCTAGTTTAGCTCAGAGTCTGGGAGGACGGTCAGCCGGCTCCCAGGCGGGAGCATCACAACGGAAAGGGGCTGGCGGAGCGAAGGTGCCTAGTTCACGGGGCCTGGGAAACAGAGCAGGGCGGCACTGCCAAAGAAACCAGTCAGGCCTCCACGACCCACTCAGACACACCCAGAAGTGTGCTTTACGATGCCCCAGGAGGCACCCAAATAACCAAGCTGACACAGTTAATTGAACTACTACACTCCCAGACTCAATTTATGAGGCAGCATTACCCTGACACCAAAGTCAAAGGTTCCACACAAAAAAGAAGACCACAGGCTTTCCGGTGGACCCACATGCAAACTACTCAACAAAATACTAGCAAACTGAAGAATTTTTTCAACGTCACACCGAAGAATCGGTCCAACATACGAACATGAACCAATGTGAAATACCATGTTGACAGAAAGAAGACTAAACCCATTCATCATAAAGACACTAAAAAAAGGAAAACTACCTCAACATAATAAAGGTCATATATGACAATCCCATATCTAACATCATATTCAACAGTAAAAAACAGCTTTTCCTCTAAAATCAGGAGCAAGACAAGGATCACTTTAGTTAACATAATATTAGAAATCCCGTCCAGAGCAATTAGGTAGAAAAAAGAAATAAAAATCATCCAAATTGGAATGGAAGAAGTAAAATTATCTGAGAATGTGTCAGGGAAATTTGGTAAATTCTAATGAGTGTAATTTGCAATATTCATCAAACATGCATATATTTTGATTTAGTAGTTCCATTTCTAGAAATGGATTCTATACTTTATAACATATGAAATAACATGTATACCAGGGATTTTTCCACATTTTCTTTATAAACAAAATATGGAGCACATTTTAAATGTCCATTAGTATTTCTTTCCACAAACTATGGGATGTCAGTGTAACAGAATACCATTCACAGCCATTAAAGAGAAAGTACTTTGAAAAACTGATTTAGAACAATCTCCAAGGCTCCATGTTGAGAAAGAAAGTTGACAAATGGTATATGTGTTGCTCGCTCACCCATGTGAAAACCTGGAAAATATATTTGTTTGCTTTTGCATAAATATCTGTAAAAGAATTTTTAAAACTGAAGGAACTCTGTTGCTGGGGGACCTGGTTGAGAAGAAACTTTGAACCTCATTAATTTATTTTTTAATGTTATTCATTAAATGTCTCATTAGTTGTAGTGGAAATCAGATCTTTGGGAACTTAATATATTCTTTAAAAAGCATCTATAATTTGAAATTAAAACTAGACAGGAAATTTTCCCTTCCATACCTTAGTTATTTCTTTCCTCTGAACTGGGTCACCATGTTCTTCATCTGTCAAAGCAAAGTTGAGAATTAAAAATAAGTAAAATTTAAACTGGATTTAGACTGTATAAAATACACTTATTTATTAAAGCAACATTAATAGATGGGAATGCGGATTTAAGCAGATACAGGAGCATTTGTACCCTAAACATGGTTATTAAGACAGAGGGTATTTGTGTTTGCCTAACACTGAGCTAAAGTGAAATAGGCATTAAAGCAAAGTATGAAACCGGCACATTTTCCATATTTTCTGTAAATTTTGTCACTCTGGTATCGTCTCTGATGCAAGAAGTAAATTTTTATTGTCCATATTATGTGTGCCCACTGTTAAGAAATCCAAAATGATATCTTGGAACAATTCTCGTCTATATCAGAGGTTGGTGAGTACATTTTTTTGTGTGTACCTGTTTTGGTTCAAGTCAGATGCATCTGTATATATTAAGGTCAAATTCAATAATGTCCATGCCTTCTACAGGCAGAGAACTTACTCTCCAATGTGCCAGAAATTTAAATGCTTTTCCCTGGTGCAAAGCTAACATGTGCTTATTATAAATACATGTAAAAATACAGGATCTTTATAGTAGAAAACAAAAATCACTAATAGTCTCATCATCTAGAGAAAACGATGACTCTCTGCAGGGCTTATTTGGGGTTGATTTTGCATATGTATATATACACCCTTATACTCATCAGACTGTTATTTTAAATTTATTTTTCTTGCTGGGTTTTTCATATAAAGGTTGAGAAATTCTCCTCTCATTAAAAGTTCTTTAGGATTCTTATTTCAAAACATCATATAATAACCCATGTTACAGAATGGCATCATTTATCAGCTCTCTCCTACTGTGGCACAGTTAAGTGTGTCCAATTTGTCTTTGACACTTGAAGGTTTAATACTATTATCAGAAGGATATTTCTTGTGATCGTGAGTTACTTGCACCAACCTTGTGCTGGGCACTTACATTATCGTTAATATTTATAATAAACTTACAAGGGGCAGATGGTCATTCTCATTTTGAGGCTAGAGCCCTGAGCTCATTCCTCTCTCTCTCTCTCTCTCTCTCTCTCTCTCTCTCTCTCTCTCTGTCCTTCTATGCAATGCCATGACCACAGGGCATGTGAGAAACAGGCACAGGACACTCTGGGACGCAGCTCCGAATCTGGACTGTAACCCCGTGTGGAGGAGGAGGCCCTGTGCTGGCGAGTGAAGCTCTCCGGGTACCTGGAATTTAAATCTCAACTTCTCTGTGGTTTTGTTCTCATCATTACCTATGCAGTGACACTCACAAAATGATAAAAAGAAAAAATCTTGCCTACGGGTGCAGCGGTTCCCGCCCACAAAGAAAGTCCACCTACTGGGCTGGCGAGGAAAGTGAAGAAGAATTAAAGTCTAACGAGGTCATAGTTCTAACCCAGAAAATAGAAGATTTACATAGACCAGAGTGGAATGTCA
This sequence comes from Dinomys branickii, assembly GCA_004027595.1. Classification (NCBI taxonomy): domain Eukaryota; kingdom Metazoa; phylum Chordata; class Mammalia; order Rodentia; family Dinomyidae; genus Dinomys; species Dinomys branickii. The sequence continues at coordinate 135,709 of PVLD010001059.1, read as the reverse complement.
AATTTTCTCCAAGTCCAGATCAATAACATAAAGAAGCCCGAGTTATACAAACACAAGAGAAATAATTCTGAAATGTTCTTAGAGTGCTTTTGCAAGAATATAGCTCAATGGCATTATAAATTATAACAGCGTATAAATTAGAGCTCTGAGGGGTACTTAAACCTTTCAGTTACTTTCCTGTATTTTATGAGGAAAATTTCAAGCTGTCACAGGATTTGCAGATTTGGAGATCTACAGAGACCTTGAGACACATACCTGTGAAAGCCTGCAAACGGCCTTTGCTAAAAGCAGCCCTGTAATAAATTCTACAAATGAACCTTGCTCCACATGTCTGTAATTCCTTTCAGACTGATTCTTGAAAAGGATAGTATTAGATCACTATGTGGCAAAACAGGCCAAGGCATGCCCCAAATTCAAAACTCCCACTTAAACCACGAGTGGAGGTAAGGCTGCACTGTGAGAAAGCCTCCAAAATTGACATCTCAGGCAAGGTTTTAGGGAAAGCTTCTGCAGTATTCCCCAATCGTTGCGGGACTCACACAGAAATGCACAGTGCCAGTGAGGGTTCGGGAAAGTCCTGGCTAAAGTCATCTTGCCCCTGCCAGAGAAAGCAGGAGAGACACCTAGGGAGGACAAATTTGAGGGGACACAGGGATGGGGTAAGGAGGTCAGTAACAGAGAGGGGGGTGCAAGAGGCCAGAGAATGGGAGCACCAGTACCACGTATTTCTTGGCTTTGTTCGGGGTCAAACCCTGTTTCACATATTTGACACTGTGAGACATTCCCCATCAGGAGACAAAGTAAAGGGTCGGTGTCTCTTTCCCCACTTCTACCCCCTCCCCAGCTCTCACATTTCTTTGATTTCCTGACAGTTTTGAGTCCCACAAAGTGAGGTGGGGGGTCCAGGGAACCAACAGGAGGCCTCATGGAGCCCCGTGCTCTGGGCAGCAGGGACTGTCTGCTCACTGGCCGACAGAAGGTCTTTTAAAAGGGCTACGTAAACAGTTGGAAAACTCAGAAGAAAGCACTTATTCTGACAAAGGCATACGAACACGATTGGTGAGAGAGCTTGTCTGGTCTGCCAAGGTGACCCCAAGAAGGGTGAGGTCTCAGGGAATGAGCGGTAAATTCTCACAAAGACACGCACTAACATAAAATCCGGCTTTTACTGAGGTGAACTGGCTGTCAGGAACTTGTTCTCCATGAAACATGGGTCTACTGGCCAGCAGAGAACAGAATCCCGCAACATGAGCCCTCGCAGGGACTTCGCAGTGGGCCACTTCTAAGCCCATTTTCCACCCATAAAGCACAGCAAGTCCAAAGTCTCATCTAAATGGTCCAGAACGTATCCAGTAACTTCCATACTCAGGGAGTGTTCACTGCATGCCAAGGACGAAGCCAGGTGCTGGCGGTGCCCACGTTGAAAAAGAGACAAGAGAAACAGTGATGGCGGGGGTGTGGGGCTGTTTTTAAATGATGTAAAGAACATCCACAATGTCATTAAGAAAAGGGAACTGTTTCTCTTACCATATATTCTCCCATTAATGGAGCATCTTTTAAAAGTCATGATGTTTTGAGTGAGGGTGCCCGTTTTGTCAGAGAAAACATACTCAATCTGGCCCAGTTCCTCATTGAGCGTGGTGGTGCGAGCTTCAGCAGGGGCTGCCTTCCCAGAGTAATACATCTTCCGGTCCCAGTTTATAAAATAACTGTGTCCCAGACGAATTACCTCCATACTGCGGTCCGGTAAAATAGGGGAAAAGAGAAACGCTCCATCAGCTTCAAATACACAAAGCTTGGAAAGTACAAAATCTGCCAGAGCCCTCAGAGCTTAGGAGAAAATGTGGACATGGTGTCCCAAGGTCCTAGGGATCTTCAGACATAGAATCTGTTCACAAACTTCACGGTCTAAGTCATTTGCTTGCAGCACCATAAAACAACAGGAATGGCTTGGTAGAAAGGCTTGGGGATGTACCACAGTGCTCCACGTCCAGAGCTCAAGCCCAGGGCAGAGTTCTATGCAGCATACTAATTCCCTCCCCTTCCACTTCTTAGGGGAACCTAGTTATTATTAAACATGTTTGCCATACACAGTGTCATCAAAATATATTATGAACATTCCAATTTTTAAAAATCATTACAACGAAAGACACATCGCCATCCATCCACCTCAGATTACTCCCATTCGCTCTGAACACACTGCTCCCATCATTTCTGCCACTTTCCAAAGCCATTCTGGAAGTCCGCTTTCATGAGTGTCTTTCCAAGATGTGATCAAAAATAAGGTGAACGCTGCTGCTGACCGACATCTAGTGGAAAGTCAGACTCATAAAAACATGACAGCGTGCCCTTTCCACCTCACTCACTGCATCCGGCCTGTGAGGCTTTGGCTCAGGCCCAAAACCAAACTGACCATGAGGCAGATGTGGTAGTGCACGGATGGCTGTAGCCCCAACAGTCAGGAGGCTGAGGCAGGAGGACTGCTGCAAGTTTAAGGTCAGCATAGGCTATATAGTGAGTTTAAAACCATCCTGAATTACAGAGTGAGACCGTCTCAAAAAATTAAATTAAATTTTTAAAATGCCATGAAACGTAGACATTTCAAATCGATTCACATCAAGGAAGGTATGACAGAGCAGCTAAAGACACTCAGGAGAGAGGACTCGAGAGCTAGTTCAGAAAATGGCAAAAACGATGGAGCTGGTGAATCTGAAGTGTGCAGGAGTACTTTGAGGGGGATTAGTGGTAAAGTATTTTTTACTATAATACATTTTTAAATTCAAATATTCATTGCATTCTCCTATGTCTTGTCTAAGGAAATATGTTCTGTCCAATCACTGATGTGACTTAACTTTGACAAATGAGGTAGAAAATTACATACCTCTCCATGAATATTGATTTACCGAGTCATAGTAGCTACTGAGTGCAAACAGAGGTGTGTGGGCATACTTTTCTGCCTGTTTACTGGGAAAAGAGCATTGTTCCAGTTCTAATAATGATTATAACTTCTCAACTTTAAAAATGAGATGGTAGCTAAAGGTATGAACTCTTTCAGTGCTTGTCACATGTAATGCCAAACTGACTTCCAAAAGGTTATGACGATGTCAGCATCTACCATCGGAAGGTGGAGAATTATCAATTCAAAGAGCAGCTGAATGCTTTGTACTGCCACTTCTTCTCCTATCAGTGAGGTGAACACTGTTTTCAAATTTTATTGTCCAAAGTCAGGCCCACGTGTGTAGACACCATGTTGTCTCCCTGGTGTAGGAACCTGAAGGAGCAAGCAAATCTCAAAACGCATAATAGATGATATGAAAGGGAAAGAAATTGCTCAAAGGAAGGAACAACCGGGATGAGGCAAAGAAGAAAAAAGAAAGAAGGGAGGCAAAACTGCTGATGTCTGATGGTATATAGAAAGCAGCAGTTAATGCTTAAAACCTTTTATATTCTGACCAATTTTGCATGCTTGTATCTGGTAACCTGAGCAACTGATTTAAAGACAACAATACGCAATGGAACTACCATTGGTGAATCCCTACCATCTTGGCTAGTGAAACTCTGTATTATCTCCAATGTTTTATCCAATCATTATTCTTTAGTTCTCTTTAATGGTTTGAACAATCTTTCGTTCTTACATCTGGTAATCTGAGCAACGTAATTGAAGATCACTATGTAATATAACAACTACCGTTATTTCCTATCATTTTGTTTTGAAACCCTGCATCACTTTTAATGTTCTTGCTTTGTGTCGTTTATGTTCGTGATGGTGGTATGCTGCTATTGTTCTTTTTTTTTTCTTTTACTATTCTCTTTTTAAAAAAAATTTATTGTCCAGTTTCATTTCCCTTTGGAATTATCTACTTATATAACTGCCTATTTCAGTTTTCTTATTCTGGTATTAGTGTTTTTTCTCATATAATCTTTAAAATTCCAGAGATATTAAAGCTACGAACTCTATGTTCAGAAAAAAATGGGAGCATCCCACCTAGTTTATCCCTTGTCTTTTCATTTTGTTTCCAGTTTTTGACATGAAATTTTCTCTTTTTAACTGATCATCTGACAATAGTTTATATTTTTGTTTGAGGACTTTTGCGTAAACAGGTCTTCTTTATGCCAAGATTACGCACAGGTGTGTGTTTTTCTTCTAGCTTTTGTTGATTTTTTCACAGTCACTTCTCTATTCCAAGTGGAATCAATTGACTATGAAGCTAATTTCAATTTTTTCAAACAGAAAGATTTTTCACAGCTATTTGCTGAATACAGAGCCAGCTATTTGCTGAATATAGGTTAGGATGCCTCCTATAGCACATGCAACCATTTGTTAGACTGTTTTACGGATTTCAGTTTTGTCCCTTGATATACTACTTAATGCATCTCCTGCTTTCATCATTGCAGCTATATGAACCCTGGAAATGCCGGAGAGGAGATCAAAGCGCTGTTCTTCTCTTCTGTTAGCTGTGATCATTCATTTATTCCTCCTGGTGGAAGTAGCACATTCATCTGAATAAACTTTAAAACCAAGATATAGGGATTTGTAGAAAATTCATTTGGGATTTTTCTTAGATTTGTGTAAATCCTAACTATTTGAAAAGAAGTGATATTTCATAAAGCTGAATACAGCTTCAAGAAGAATAAATCTTACTAAGAGTCCAATTTTTTACCTCTACCAGTGAAGAGTTTGAGTTCTGTTTTATTTTGCTTTGCTTTGCACATACATCCACAACACTATATCCTGTACTGATGAGCTTTTAAAATTATTATTGTTTAAGAGAAAGCTTTTAATTGTTTAAAAAGATGGCTCACAGAATTAGATACTTAACTGAATTACCCTGCAGAGTTTTATAGATTGTTTTTCTGATTTTTGAGATTTATAATCATTTGTATATCTTTATGTGTTTATTGCCACTCCAACTTGATGTCTTCCCGTGTTGGTTGATATTTCACTTTCTTTATACATTAATAAAGGTATTCAGAAGAAGATAGGAGAGGAATGGTAATAGCAGAGACTGAAGTTTATTTCTAACCTTGGAGAAACTATGTCTTGGCTTTCTCATCTGTAAGCTAAGGAAGATGGACTGGAAGACACCTAAGCCCTTCCTGAGTACTAATTCTGTGCTTCTAGTCCTAAAAGTCCATGTTTCTTCTTTAAACATGGTATGGTTCCAGGCCATTTTTAAATATCTGAATGGTAACATTTTTGTCATCCTAAATTAAAAGCACATCATCACTATTATATCACAATCATATTATATACAGGGAAGTCATACTCTGCATGTATTTATATATTTTCATGTAATGTTTACTTTTCTGTGACCCCTCCCCTACACACACACGCACACACACACACACACCCCTTTGTAAATTACTCATTAGCTGCACTGATTCTGCATGCTTTTTGTAATTTCTTGCACTCAAAAGACCCAGGACAGGGTTGTGCCTGTCATGTGCAGCCAAGCAGTGTTAAGTGAATAAATCCTGGCCATCTAGTCACTAACTTCACTAATAAAAGTGTTTATACCTGAGAGATGAAGTGACTAAGCCAGGATCCCACAAACAATTAGCCAGAGAGCCGAGACTGGGGCTCTGTGTTTGGTAGTGCCTACGTAAACTTAGCCTAAATAACGACATTTTGCACTATTTTCCCCTTATTTGAGGTTTCACTTTCCATGGCTTCAGTTATCCACAGTGACATCCAAAAATATTAAGTGGAAATTGCCAAAAATACACAATCTACACTTTAAATTTTGTGCTGAGTAGCACAATGAACTCACATATCCTCTTCTCCCAGGTGCCTGGATGGGGCTCATCCAGTTGTCCAGTGTATCCATGCTGTATATGCTGCCCACTTGGTGATATCACTACCACCTTGGTTAACATGTTGATTGCGGTACTGCAGTGCTTGTGTGCAAGGGACCCTCACACAGAAACCTAAAGTGACATCACATGCCTGTATCATTCATCTCTCTTCATCTCATCATGCACTGTGTCATCTCTCATCACCCAAGAAGGAAGAGGACTATGCCATAAAAAGATACTTTGAAAATGAGAAGGGCTGACCTTATTCACATACCTTTTATGAGAGTGTATTATCATGGTTAAATCTCATTGATGATTACTGTTAATCTCTTACTGTGCCTAATTTATAAATAAAACTTTGTCATCTGTATGTGTGCACAGTATAGAAAAACAGAGTATATAGGCCTCAGAACTGTCTGCAATTTCAGGCATGCGCTCACCAAGGAGTCTTGGGATAGGTTCCTCAAGGAGAAGGGTGGCTATTTTTGTGCAAATTATTTGAAACTTCCAATGTCTGAAATCTAGAAACTCAAGCAAAATGACCATAACCAAATCTGATTCCCTGTGTTGCAATACAAGCCAGGAGAATTATTCAAAATTCATTTAGATCCCTACAGCTTAAAATACCACTGAGAAGATGAGTGCGCTCACTGTTTGTGAAAGAGCACTGAGGAAAGTCACTGTGGAACATGCTGCCCGTCCTTTCAGAACAGCCAGGGGAAGGAGACAAAAGTTCCGAGTGAGCCTCACTAGGACTGCTCTGAGTGTGGCGCTTTTGAGTCCACACATGCTGAAACAAAACAAGCAACAGCGAAATGAGTTCCTCAACCTTCAACAAGAACACTCAAAGCTAATTCACCAGAACAATGGCTGCATTTCTTAATGCATAAAACCAATCTCTGTAGCTGGATGTGTCTTAACACAATAGATAAACAAACTGACAGCATAAAACATCCTGGCAAAATAAATGTCTTTCTCACCTGGAATTGTTAGCCATTGAAAGTAAACTTTGCACCTTTCTCCTCCAGTGCCACATGATGCTAATTTACCCTGCATACTTAGAAGCCTAGCAGAAGCTTGTGGTAGAAGGCCTGAAGCCCTCCAAAGAGAAATGCCTAGAGTTCTTTTACTCCCCACTTCAGTCTTCAAGACAGAGCAACCTGACGTTTCTTGGAACTCTCCTTCTTCCAGCTGAGATCACAGTGACTCTTACTTGGGAGAGAAATTCCACATTTATTCCTCATTAGCGCTGCCCCCTTCCACCAAGGAGAGAAGCAGCCTCTTCTTTCTCTGGGAACTTCTTAGCTGAGTAATAAATCGAGCCCAGTTTGGGGACAGGAGCAAAATGTGATGACACTTGTCTGAGTCATAGGTTCAGATCTTGCTTCTGCCCTTGATGGAGACCACTAGGAAGCATCCCTGAGCAGGACTTAACCAATTAACTTTCTCTGTGTACTTGTGAGTCTGCCCAAGGCCTAGGCTCCTTGTCTGGAGATGGGCGGTGGACCCATAGTAAGTGAACTTCTGTGAGTCACTGATCCCTACTAAGGCCTATAACAGCTGATAAAGCTGGAAAGCCTCAAAGGATAAAACAAGATCACAGCCAAGGGCACCTGGATCCAGTCTCAACGAGATAAAGACTGTGGCCTCAGGCATCTCACTCCTGGGTGGATTAACTCAGTACCTTACTAAGAGAAGTCCTTGAGTGGTTCTTCCCTTCTTGAGTACTCCTCTCCCTTCTTTTGATAAATAAGTAAATCCAGGCCACCCAGAGAAGGTCTTGGTCTTAGCCCTGAAAGAATCTCCAAATTCTGTGAGAGGGCTTTGATCCTCCTGGATTCCATTTGCCTCTTTTTATTTAGCCTTCGCCATATGCTTGTTTGGGAGATTGTGGACCTGGTCGGCCCACAATAACTAAGGGGTATTATTAACCCAGTATGCCCCTAACGCGCTCCATAATCCTGAGCAAAGATAGGGAAGTACTTTTCATAAAATATTTGAAACTCCACAGAGATTTTGTAAGATGTCATATCTTGTGGTGCACTACAGACTGTTCGTGAGAAACTTTGAAAACTATGAAGGCCGTGTACGAGACAATAGGGTTATACAATAAAGTGCTATGCTGGTCTCAAAGAGGTACATTTATTGTTCTATTACACACCTATATATACACATATGATGTATAAGGTGGTATTATTCATTATTTGGAGCAGACAGGAGCCCCAAAATCAATTATTATAATTTTCTCATTTTATAAAGCAGCACATATTTGGCAGAAATAGGGAGGCTCAGAGAGAAGCCACGTACTTTCTCTAGGGTCACACAGCTATTATTTGCAGTGTCGAGACCAGAAACTGGGCTTGGGCTGTTACAAATAGGTTTTCTGCTACCCTTGCACCTTGGAAGTAGAAGGAATGCTAACCTGACAACGTGGCCTTGGCCTCTAAAAAATGAAATCAGCCTTTCAAAACATTAAATAAGAGCACACCAGTTCACCTCAAAGCAGGAACATAGTCTATACAGAATAGACTTTCTTCATAAGGACGTATGAAACCACACATGAGCAGATGGGAAGCCACCGTGCTCATTTATTATTCATTTGGGACATAGAAGGAAAGCCATAAAAGCTGGCCGCAGCTCCTCTGGCAAAGAGCAGGATTTACTACAGACTTCATAATTGGCTTCCAGCGTGGGAGGTACTCAGAATCCAAGATGAGCCAGGAGGGCACAGCTTCAGCAGAGCCACTCTGACCACAGCTCCAGAACCCAGAGAGACTTGTGGTGTTACAGCCGCAGGCTGCTGCTTCAAGTCAGCTTCCCCTGATGTGACGTTTTGGTTTCCCGAGCACTCTCCAAACAAGGGGAATTGTATGCATTAAGCTCCTGTAACTTTATCATAGCTAGAGTTTGGGAAAGAGAGAAAAGAGCGGCCAGTAAAAATTACTGGAGATCAGAGCTGATGATTTGGGGTACCGTTAAAGTCCTGCCGATGAGAGGGTTCGAACACCCAAGTCCTCTCTGCTCCAGAGTCTGGGACTATCTGGCCCAGTCAGGGGAGGATAAGGTGAAAGAGCTGTCAGGTGCAGATTCCAGGGCCAACTCCTCAGTCTTATCAAAGACAGACATGTGTGTGTATGTACACGTGCGCGTGTACATATATACTATAGACAAACGTGTGTGCACGTGGAGAGAGTAACAGCCAGACAAATTTCAGTTCTAGTTTGTTTCAGTTCTAAATCTATAATCTTTAGGTCAAGATGTAGTAGAAACTATGAATCGCACTCCTTATCTAACAGCCAACAAGCACTCCCCTTCATGTACTCACTACTAGTAATGCAGAAATTATATTCATTAAACTTTTGTAATGTGTCAGGCAGCCTTCTAAGAGCTGTGTGGGAATTTACCGAGTCCACACACAATCCTAGGCACAAGAGCTCTCATTTTCTCCACCCTCTTCCATACCAGAGGTGAAGTAATGGCCAGGTATTGCGGAGCTACACCTACAGCCACGTAAGTGCGGCCAGACTAGCTGTGGAAGTGCAGATATCCCCAAGTGTTCTTTTTCTTACCTCCAAACCAGCCCAATTGTACTTGACCCGATTGCAAGAGATTGTATTAAAATCCATACATTCCAAAGAAAATCACATCTAAGAAACCAAATCAAATCAAGAACAAAACAAAATGCATTTCTTATAATTTGAAAATGTAAAGTTAAACCAATTAGATGGCTTAGTTGCCTCATTTTAGCAGATGTTGCAGGTCATAAGCAGTCAGATCAAGACATCTATCTCACTGTTATAATTTTTTAAAAAACAGAAGTGATTGCATAAAACATCTGATGAAATGGCTTCATGGTAGTACAAACTCTTATCTTACCTCACATATAATGAAATGGGCACAACTGTATTGAGGACAATAATGTATGACCAGAACGTTAAGAATCCTGAGAAGACAGAACTCTTCTTTTCTTCATTCTGAAAGAGGGAAGTTCTGAACTGGCCTCCAACTTGATTCTCCCAGATCGAATTTCCTATTGCAAGAATAATTCCCAAGCATACCAAAAACCCAAAAATCTGAAATAAGAATAGAAATCTGATTAAGGTTAACTGGAACTCAAAACTAGTCATGGGACATTATCAAATTATCCTTCTAACTCCAAGAAGTCAACATCTGAACATCAAGTTATGCAGACCTCTTCTTTCTTACCATTAATCCATATGAACAAAAGTTAACATTTTGATGTCAGAAACACTGCCAAAATTTGACACACATTTTCTCAATCTCCCACTGACTAAGTTAGAAAGAATCATTATCCGTACTTTATAGATGAAAAACAAAACAAAACAGAACAAAGCACAGAATGACTCTTTAACTCGCCCGTGGTCACATAGGCTAACAACTTCACATCCTCAGTTTGTGATAAATGCACATATTTAAGTAGTTTAAGCAAAGAAGACAGTGGCCCTGATTGGGTCTGGAAAGCCCCACTTTACATCCACGGCCCAGGGAGAGCGTTACTGACGTCTCCTCTCACCTTTGTGAGCGTCTTTACAAGTGTGACTGAAAATAACAGGAACGCTCCTGCCGCGTGCTAGCAACGAGAGGCAGGCTCGCGCTAACACAACGCTATGCCCTCATCTACCCCACTCACCAGACCTGGCACTCTGAGATTTCTGGCTCTGCCCCAAACTCAAAATGACCATGAAAGGGAAATTAATTCAAAACACTCAGGCAGCCAGCACAGTACAACCAAAGACACTTGCGAACGAGGACTCCAGAAGTGCTTCCGAGAGTGCCGAGAATGATGGGATAAGGGTGTTTGAAATCAAGGGAGTATTTTTAGGGAAGCTTAACAGCAATGTGTTCTTTACCGCAGTAATTTTTAAATTTAAATATTCAACAAGTTTTTTATCATACTTCATATAGCATTTCCTATAGAGAATTAAAATTGGGAGAAATCTCTTGAAAATTATTAGCGGATGATTGCACTGTTATTAGTAGCAAGATTACAAAGACACACTTTGGAAGCAGAGTGATTACAAACAACAAAGCCAGTGCATTGTAAGTCTAAAATCCTTGCCTTGGAAAGGACGGACACCAACCCAGCAAACAAAGTGAGACCTGAGTGGAAAAACATGATCCAGGGACTTTGGTCTAAGTGTCACACTGTCGTAAGTTGAGGCTCAAAAATAAGGAAGAGTTCATTTCTATTTACTTTTTCCTCCAAGAAAGAATATCACAGTTTCTAGTACCTGTATCATGGTAGCCATTTATTAATGGCTAGTACTATAAATTAATTGAACTGGATTGTACTTGGCATTAAATGTCATAATTTAATGATGGACTTGCCTTCTAAGTCCCCAAAAGATTACCTACTTTCTATTATAAGGAGCTAGGATAGGCCCTGTTTCACATCCAATCATTTTAGTCTGTATGGGACATACACAGAACTCCTACGCAAACCCCAGAAATGGGGTTAGGTACATTTAAATTGAGAATTGAAAAAATAAATAAATAAATAAATTGAGAATTGTAGGAGAAGCACATGCCACCTTAGTCCCATGAACTCTGCCCCAAGGGAACAAGTATAGCTGGAGGAAAGCCAGGTCTAAGGGTGGTACTTAAACCAAAACACAGGCTGGCTAATATTTGTACCCAACAAGTATTAATTTCCCTCTTTCCTTATTCAAGGTCCAACTATTTCATATCAGTTTAAAAAACAAATATATATATATATATATATATATGTACGTATATATATATATATATATATATATACATACACACACATCAGATTATTTTTTAAGGTTGCTGGTAGAGGTGCATAGGGAAACACAGTTCCACACTACTGTGCCCATATTTCAAAATCAGTGCCTTCAAACTTAACACCTCTGTAAGGAGACAAAGCAATGAGTCAGATAATAATCAGATCAACAATACAAGGTAGTACAAGATTAATGAACAAGAGAGTGAATGTGAGAAATATCTCACTGTATCTGGTGAGTGAGAGAGAAAATCATTTCAAAAAACTCAAGGGAGGAAATAACTTGAAGAGAGAGAGAGAGAACTATGAACTAAAGAGGTTTAGGTACCTCCATGAAGGAAGACAATTAGGAGTTCCTCAGCAGACTTGGCCACATAACTTATAGGGCCTGGTGCAAAATGGATTACATGGTCTCTTGTTAAAAAGTATTAAGAATCTCTAGATAGCTACAGCAGATCAATAATCTACCAGAAGATCCTTCAGAGTCTAGGGCCCTCTCTAGCAGCATGGACCATTCTCCGAGGAAGCCAGCCCTCCCATAGCTGTGCAGAGAGGATTTGAGCAAAGGTAACACAACCAAAACACCAAACTGCCTTTAAAATTATGTTCTGTTTTTCAAACACAAATCCTTGGAACAGAGGGAATTTGCAAGACCATGAAGGCCTCCCTAGGCACTAATCTACCTCTCATGACAAATTCTACCTTTTGTTAAGAATCCATCACAAACGAGGACATAGAAGGCAGCAAAACTCCACAGGGAGAACGCAGGTTTCTGAGGGAATGCCCAGAAAAACAAAGTAAATATATTAAGATAACAGTGACCAGTGATCCTCCCTAATTTTGTTACATCACTTACCCACAGCACTAGTGCATTCATCAGTCTGTCAATGCTTGTCCTTTTAAACTTTGTCTTACCACTGTTCTGCATGAGTTTAGTGTCAGGACCTGCAAAGAAAATTAGTAACAACTTTGAAATAATTAGATTATGCGTTCTTATTGTTTTTAACTCTTATTCATACCAGTGTTTTTGAAAAGGAAAATATAGTTTTCAAAATAATTTAACTTGTGTTAAGAGCAAGGCCCGTTAGGTCGCATATGGTTTCTTCGTCTTTTGTGTTTGCAGTGCTGATGATTGAACCCAGGGCCACGCACATGCGAGGCTGCCGCTCTACCTCAGAGCTACATCTCCTATGGACAGATGGACATATGGGAGGGTAAGAAAGACTGGTTGTGTAGTGAAGATCACAAAGACCAAATACAGTTTGAGATTCCTAAAACTGAAACATTAACAGAGTACTTTGGTGCCAAAAATTTATATCTCTTATGGCATATGAACTTACACAGGCTAATAAGAAATCCACTTTAAGGGTTGGTAAGCATTTACCTAAGTACACCCATGGATATTTATGTACACCTCTCTTCTTCCCTTCAGAGTCAAAGACCTTGCAGGAATTTTCCATACTCAACAACCCCCATTTCCTCATGTCAGTCATTACTCAGCCTAGTTGTGGGGCCAGTTCCTACTCCCACACAGCTGGTGACCAACATCAGTAGCCCCCATCACTTCCTGGCCTTGGCAGCCTTGAGCACGGCTGGCTGATCTCTCCCTCTGAAACCCACTCTGCCTCAGCTTCTGTGTGACAGTGCTCTCCTGCTTTTGCCCCTCCTTCTTTGGTAGCTCCAACTCTGTCATCCCTGGTGCCCAGATGTTAAATATTGAGATCCCTTTAGACTCAGGCATAGGTCACCTCTTCTTAGGCCCCACCTGTCCTGCACAATCTTACTTAAGACCACTCCTTCAGTACTACCTATAGACCAAATGTGTGTCTCCAACTCCATGCTCCTGTGAGCTCTCAACCCTTGTATTTATGCCTGTGTACTTAGCTGCCATGTGACATCTCCATTTGGATCTTTAAAGCCCCTTCAGCAGTCCTTGTCCAACCCAGTTGGGAATCTTCTTCCAGGTTCCTTATCTCAAGAAATAGCCCCACCTAGTGTACACTGGTACAACCACTGTGGAAATCAGTGTGGAGAGTCCTCACAAAACTAGGACTAGAGATCCCATTTGATCCCAGCTATTCCTCTTCTGGGTATTTTTCCAGAAGAATTAAAAACGTCCTACCACAGTGATATCTGTGCACCCATTAAAGTAGCACAATTTGTCATGGCTCAATCTTGGAAACAACCCAAATGCCCGCCAACAGAGGAAGGGATAAAAATAGACATGGTGTTTTCATGCAACGGAGCATTACTCAACTGTAAAGAAAGATAAACTTGAGGCTTTTATAGGTCAGTAGATGCAACTACAGACCATACTCATAAGTGAAATAAACCAGACCCACATGTGTAAGCATCACATTGTCTCCCTAGTGCAAGAAACTAAAAGAGTAAATAAAATTCAAAAGGAAAAATAGATATTGTAAAAGGAAAAGAAACTGCTCAAAAGGAAAGAACAACTGGGATAGGAGAAAGGAGAGAGAGAGAGAGAGAGAGAGAGAGAGAGAGAGAAGGAAGGAAGGAAGGAAGGAAGGAAGGAAGGAAGGAAGGAAGGAAGGAAAGAAAGAAAGAAAGAAAGAAAGAAAGAAAGAAAGCAAGCAAGCTATATATGTACACAAGATAGCCAAGGTAGTTGTACTACTAATTTCTTTTGGTTTATTGAAAGGAACAGTTGATGCTTAACTGTTTGATCAGTTTTGCATGCTGTATCTGGTAATCTGAGCAATGACTTTGAAGATAGCAATATGCAATATAACAACCATTGTTAATTTCCTATCATCTTGTTTTGAAATTCTGTATTGTTTTCATTGGTTTTTTATTCTCTTTAAAATAATAATAAAAACATAACCCCACCAACCATCTCATTGTGATGGTTAAGGACACCTACAAGTCATAGTTGATAATTCTTCCATCCTCACTGGCATCAAATCTTGTCAGTTCAACTCTCTAAAAAGCTTCTGGTCTTCTCCATCTCCATCATGTCCACCTATCCCAAAGTACCATCATCTCTCAACTGTAAAAACACAGTATCCACCCTGCCCCAAACTCCAATCAATACTTTTCCTTGTCCTCGCACCCTAGCCATGTACTCCTCCCAGGGCCTTGACCAGTACTTGTGGGCATTACAAACACCCCACATGCGAGCATGAACCTTTCAATTCAACACCTGTTCGTAACTTATGATGGGTCCCCAAAGCCCTTAAAGAAGACCAAAATCCTGGATGTCCACAAGGCCCAGCCCAGCTTCATGTCCACAGTCACATCATCTTCGTCCTCTGTGCTCTGTGCCTCACAGGCCTGAGCAAATGTTTGACTTCCATGCCCTTACTTTGGCCCAGGACGCACCTGCCAGCCAGCTAGCACTCTCCTTTCCCTACACACTTGACCTCTTTTCCTCCTAGAAACCTCGGAGCCCATTCACCAGGGAACCTTCCCTCCAGCTCAGGTCTAATCGGCTTCCTCCATCGTCATATACTCGTGCGGTCTCTGTTCTTTTTCCGCAGAGCTCTTCTCTCACTTTGAGTTTACAGTCGGGACCGTGGTTGTTGGATCTTCGCATCTCCCCTTCTCCTGTGGGACTGAGGGCTCGTGAGCAGAGAGACTGCATCTGATTTTGATCAGGTTTTCACTCCCAGTGGATGCACAAGGTAATGCCTCTCACACAGACACTTCATCATTAGATTTTAGTGAACTAGTTAACTTACCGAACACCTATTGTTTTAGGCAAAGTACCTATGTGCTTTTAACCTTTCACATCAGCTAGCAATTCCAGTAAGCCAGTTAGGTATAACAGGCCTCTATTCACTAATAATGAAAGTGAAGTTAAAGGATTTAACTTGCCCAAAACCGATCCAGTCTAGTCAAAAATCAAGTCTTGATATCACTAAGTCTAAGGCTCTTGCTCTTTTTTTTTTTTTTTTTTTTTAAGGCTCTTGCTCTTAACTGCTATTTGTAAACCTGTATGAGTCAGTCAACCAATGTCCATTTAAAACTGTGTCCCTTTCAGGATCTGAACGGGAAACAGATGATACATGGAACAAGGATAATTACGGAAGAGTATCTTTTCAGGGAGTTTCCCTACAGGGATGGATTGCCACTGAACCCCAGCGTAAGGGGGTGCAGGGTTTGCAGCCGTTTGACGACCTTTTGTTGAGGGGCCCAGCCTGCCAGATGCGACCACGCCAGAATGTGGCCTGGGGAATAAATACCTCGGCCTTAATCCTTTTTCTCCTTTTGATCTCTTCCCAGGAATCCCCAAGCCAGCGTCCAGCTGGAGGCCAGAATCTAACGAAGGCTATTAGTGCCGACCACACAAGTCAGCCTCCAAGGCAAAGGGAAGGCTGGAAGAGGGTGGCAGCACATCCAAGGGGCAGATGGGGACACCAGCACTCAAACCCATGCGCAGCAACACCTGACACGAGAGACCCCTTAAGGAATGAGGCTCCCACTCTCACGAGCACGGTTCACCCCTCTCCTGGGCAGAAAGGAAAGCCAGCGCCAGGAAGCACGGCCTGCTGTCAAACACATTAGATCTTCATGAGTTATAGGTTTGTCAAGTCAACCACGTCTGGCAAGTATATTCCCTTATAATTCTCAGAAGTAGGTATAACTAGAGTAATGATAAACAATCATTATTTGTGTATTCACTGTTATGACACGTAGGTATTCACCTGGAACTAGTTCCTTGACCAAATGTGCCAAGGTTTAGGAGATCAAGACACCCATCTGTTCAACTCTGACATGAACAAGACCGAGCATTAGTTCCTCTCTTGTCATTTTGCTACTTAAGGGTTCTATGACCTCTGGTGCCCAAAGTCACTAGAGGCATTCTCTGCTTTGCAAATGCCCGCCTGCTGGATCTCCAGCAATGAATATTTAGGACCCATCACAGAGGAACAGGGAGCTCCCACTCTCCCCCACCAAGGAAAGAAGTAACACTGGTCAGGCATCCTCTTCTGGGTGTAGAATCTTAGGGAGACTTTACACCATGCTCTCGTTTCTGCTTTATCAGTCTGTGTCTGCAGCACATAATGATTACACTCACTACGGGGAGTCGGTCCGTGAACATAACACATCGTAATCCTTTTGCATAACCCCCATTTCTCGGTCCTCTTCCCCTTTGCAAAAGATTTCCCTGTTTCCCATCAATTTGGTTCTTTATTTATACTTTCAGCGTCTCATATAAAAGAAATCGTATAATATTTGTGTGTCTGATATTCCACTTAACATTATGCTCTCAGAACTGGGGTGAAGGAGGGGAGAGGAAAAAGAGAGAAGGAAGAGAAAAAAATATGTATCTGTATACACAGGATAGCTAGGATAACTATACTAATATCTGTTGGTTTATTGAAAGGAACTGTTAATGTGTAATTGTTTGATCAGTCTTGCAGGCCTATATCTGGTTATCTGGGCACCCACTTTGAAGATAACATTATGTAATACAACAACCACTGTTAATATCCTATCACCATGTTTTGAAATTCTGTATCATTTTTATTGTTCCCTATGTTGTTTTGTTTAATTATTTGTTTTTGTTATCTTGGGGTTTTTTCTTTTCTCTTTAAAGTGAAAAACAATATTTATATGTAAATATAAGGATAGCTGGGATAGGTATATTGCTGATGTCTATGACCTATTGAAAGGAATAGTCGATGTTTAAAATTTTCCTTTTTCTTGACCAATTTTGCATGCTTGAATCTGGTAATCAGAATGACTGAGTCTGAAAGCAACAATATGCAGTATAAGAACCATTGCTGAACTCCTACCATCTTGCATGGTGAAGCTCTGCATCATTTCCAATCTTTTTTTATTACTTGCTACTGTCTTTGATTGTTTGATCAGTCTTACATTCTTATGTCTGGTGGACTGAGCAATATCATTAAAGATAACAGTATGTTACGTAGCAACCATTGTTAATTCCAATCATTTTATTTTGAAGTCATGTATCATTTTTGTTGTTTTTGTGTTGTTTTGATTTTGTCTTCATTGTTGTTTTGTTAGTTTTTTTTATCTTAAAAAAATTATGCTCTTGGGGTGTATCCATTTTCCTAAAAATGATTCCAGTTTATCCCTTTTTATGTCAGAGTAGTAACTCCACTGTGCATAAACACCACATCTTCTTTACTCATGTACCCATTATTGTGTCATGTTACTGCAGAGAAAGCAATGTTTAAAGTCTGAGTGACCAAGGGTGAAGTCCTGCAGCTGGTATACCCACATCTGCCTGATCCAAGTATTGTGAGCTTTCTGTTATACTCCCATGGAGGAGGTCTGTTCACCTTACCTTCCTACCTCTCCTATGTGGTACCATTTCCCCATGGAGACAATCTTACGAAAGAGAACTTGGCTTCCCATTGGTCACAACAGCTGTCCTAGCATCTCACAGTGTAACAGTCAAAGAGATCTGAATTAGCTATTCCAAACAAAACCCTCCAAACACAAACTTCTGCACCACAGCCACATCCCCAAGACAAGGCTGACAGGGAAAACCGAGAGGGTCTTCCCACCAGGAGACCAGGAATAATTCTCCCTTTCATCAAGGGGGAAGGTGGGAGTTTAGGGACAAGCCTCCCTTCTTGTTTCTCAGCAAGAAAGATGCAAATAAGGAAATAAATAATCATAGGTTTGTTTCCCTGACTAAAGAATAAAAGCCTCTGATGAAAGAATCACAAAGCCCAATTCATCCTCAGATGAAAGCGCTATATGCCTCATTTCTAGGGATCTCCCAAGTCCTTCCAATGGCTATGCCTGGAGCAGCAAAAGCTTGCTCACGCCCACAGCTGAGAGTATTTAAGAGCAATTGGGAGGACTTTTCTAGCTTTGGAACACTTTGGAGTCTTAAATGAACATTTTGTTGTTGCTGAGGAAAGTCAGTGAAGGAAAACATTCCAGTTTTGATTACGCATATAATCAGTAGACCCAAAACACATCTTAATTTGGTGTCACAATAAACAGGATTTGAAAAATCAAGGGCTGGCAATTGAAGCCATGAGTTCAATTTGAGTGGCTCTGTGAAATGGTGCTACCGTAAGCTTGTTCAGCAGAACAATGCCACCTCAGGTCCATAGAATAAAGCAGAGAAAGCAAAAACGGCAGACAAGCAGGGCAGGCAGCATCCCCTCCCCACCCGACCCCAAAGTCCCATCATGCATAGCTTTTCCACATCCCAATGTTCTGTTTACAAACAGTAGAAACAGCTAGGGAATGGAAACAGAACCGACGGCAGGATCTCCAAGAAAGCTTCCCCAAAAGAGCTGCTTGACCTTTGTAAACTACAATATGAGGAGCGATGCAAAGCACTTTCTTTCATACCCTTCCCTCATAGAAGGAGGTGGGTTAATTAATCCATGGGCTAGCAGGGATGCCTGAGTTGTGATGGAGACAGAAATTCAACCGTAGGAATCTAGTGTTCACTGCGCCATTAGGGCCCCACACCTTTAAGACTAAGTTCAAGATGTCCAGATCGTGGGACGGTGAGTTTTCCCTTGGTACCCTACTCTCCAAAGTCAACTCCAGAACAGCACTGTGGACGGAATCTGCTCATCTGAACCTGGAGACCCACAGACGGTGTTGCACTGCAAGAAAGAGTCTCCTAGATCTGGCCCCAGGCCATGAGCTGTACCTGCAAAAATAACCATCCCAAAGCACCAGCTGGTGTTCCTCAGGACACAGCCTCTCAGGATTATCTTCTGGTTGTTGAGTGAATGCTTGTTGTCCTTCCAGGAGAGGACTCCCGTGAACTTATCTAATTTGTTGTTAGGTGCCTCACAGACCACAGTCCCTGGAAAATAAAAAGGCAAACTTCTTAATGACTCACCTAGAGCTCTCTTTAGAAGCCTAAAGCTCTATTTTACCACCTTTTTGTATATTGTACATTTTTCCTTTCCTTTTAGGTTGCATGGTTACATATGCAGGGTTGGGCTGGGAGAAAGTAAGCTGAGAAGAACAAAGGTGGAACATAGTTTTCTGTACTGTCCAAACACAATAGTGACCACAGAAGTCATGAGACATTTTTTCTTAAAAATAAAAAATATATAACCCTCCGTGGTGGCGCACGCTTACAATCCCTGCACTCAGGAGGCTGAGGCAGGACACTCGTTGCGAGTTTGAGACCAGCTTGGGCTACAAAGTGAGCTCACGGCCAGCCTGAACTGCACAGCGAGACCCTGTCTCAAAAAGACAAAAAAATTTTTAAATTTAAATAAATAAATAATTGTCTTTATATCTGATTTGTAGCAAGATGTTTGAAACTACAAAGCAATGACTGTCCTGAAAGTTTTTCTTTTGACATAATATGAATTGTCATACAGGTTCCCATGGCATACAGCCAGTTTTACAGCAAAAGTTAACCACCTTCATGCTCATAATCAGGATCTGCGGGAACCTATCAAGGGAAACCGGGCTTTGTCTGCCCTGTGTGCTTCAGAATGCATGTGATTCCCTTCTACCACCCTATGCTTCTTATCTTGATTAGATTCAGAGTCCTGGAGGCGCTATAGCACCATATAACTTGCCCCAAATGGCCAGAAGATGTTTCTAATTTTTGAAATTCCAAGCCCATTCCAAAACAATGAATCACTTTGTTCCCTTATTTCAATCAGAAAATATACATTCAGGATTAGGGGCACTCTAGATTAAAAAAAAGAAATGAGAAATAGTTTGTTTGTTTTTTTTTAAGATAAAAGAACCCAGAATAACACAGAAACAATACAGAAAATACCAAGTTATAGAGAAGATAGTAGGGAATTGGCACTGGATGCTGTATAACATAATATTATCTTCGTATTTGTTGTAACAAAATCAATAAAGGAAATACCGAATTACAGAGGAGACAATAGGGCCATCATCTATATAAAGAGTAATAAAGACGAAGATAACATTATGTAATACAACATCCAGTGGTAACCCCCCACTGTTTTCTCTGTAATTTGGTATTTCCCTTATTGTTTCTGTGTTAACAAATGCAAAGACAATACTATGTAATACAGCATCCAGTGACGGTTCCTTATTGAGAAATAGTTTTTTATGGATGCTGCCATAGACATAACTATCAGATTGATAGACATTTCCATTGCGGTTGGGGTTAAATTTTCAGAATGAATGAACACAAAGGCACGAGAGACTGAAATGGGGAGAGAGGATTTGAAAAGGTGGCTATGTGAAGGTCAGCAGCGAGATTCAGTACCTACAACCCTCACACTCTTAAAACAATTAAAATAAATGCGTTCAATCATAGTTCAAGAGGGAAACTGAAACGTAAAGGGCAGCATTTGAAAAATAAAGAGGGGCACATCTCCAGCCTGGGTTGGAAGCAGAAAGAGATGAATGAGCTTAGAGAACTTCTCTACGATACTGTATCAGTCAGGTTTCCATTGCAGCAGTACATAGCTGAGGCAAAGCAATTTATAAAGAGAGAAGGCCGATGGTGGCTCCATTTTGGAGGCTTCAGTTCATGATGGACCAGCTCCGTGCTCTGGGCCTGTGGCAGAACACAGTGGCAGGAGGACATAGCAGAACAAAACCATTCTCCTCAAGGCTGGGGCAGGAAAGAGACAGAAGAAACAGTGGTCCTACCCACTGCTTAGAGGACACACATGCGGCGACCTAAGACACCCCATCAGACCCAGCACTCTCAGTAGCACCAAACTGAGGACTAAGCCTCCAGCACAGGCTTCCAAGCAACATTTACGATCTAAACTATAGGAGATGCTGATTCTATTCTACCTTCTGAACATAAAGTGCTTCCGGAGCAGTTGCTTTCCTTCCAAACGAAATGGTGGCCCATTCTCCCATGACCTGATCACACCTCACTAAGATGGCAACTCACTTCAGCAGCCTTTGCAACAAGCGAAAACAAATTCTGAAAGTACAGGGGACTCCTTCCTTTCTCAAACTGCTTCTCCAACCTCCACCTACCTTTTCCTGAGACAAAAAAAGTTTTGGAGAACTCACTGCAGTCTCACAGACATCTTCTGCTATGTGGACACTTACATGAGACAAACAACCTGTCCACAACCATTTTTATACCAAGGGAAGTGGCCAAACTGTGGTTAGCTGCCATTATAGCCTATTTATTTATTAAAAAGTAAATTAAGACAGATTTAAACTGGCTCAAGTTTTTTGGACAACTATGTTGTGGATAAGGAGACTTTTTCTAAATTTTCAGAATTCATTATCTCTATTTGTCAAGCAGTAAGTTTTACTCCTGGATTTTGTAGAACCTTGAATTTGATGGGCATCCCTCACAAACCTCACATCAAGGCCCTAAAAGTTTATTTCAGTTTCTTGACTCTAAAACTCAATTTCTCAGGCTTCAAACTTGGCCACTAAAAATAAATAAAAAATTTTCAAAATGTGATTTGGGCAAAAACAACATGACACATGGTTCCTGCCAATAGGAATATAAAAAACAGGTTCATTTGATCATTTTTATTGTCATAAGCAAAGACTGACATGGAGGCAAAGACTGCCTTGAATATGCTGGCTTCCCGCTCCCTGGCCCCAGGGTTCAGCCACTCTGGCCTTGCCCCAAGGGTGTGGTTCTAGACAGGAACAGGCATTTGGGCCAATGGGTTCTGCTTGAGTTCTTGGAGGCCAAACCCCAATTCAGCCTTTCTCGAAGAGTGTGGTCCCAGTGATTAAAGCACTAAATACAGGACCCAGTCAAAACAAAATGATAGGAACAAAGCCAAAGTTCATTTCCCATAATTATCAGAAGTGCTCAGCTTCCCCTTTCTTAGCCCTCTCATTATAAAACACAAATCTCCTAATTTCTTTTCTTCTTCTTTCCAGAAAAGAAGAGGTTCCTTTGAAGGGAGTAGCTCCATAGCCCCATAAGCTACCATACTGTTTTTGTGATTGGGTCTTAATAAATACTTTTGGAAGAGATGGATGGGAAAAATTTTCAGATGGTTTCAAGAGAGAGGTTGAAAGATGAGATAGATATTAGAGCAAAGACAAACACAAAAGGTAGATATAGTTCCCTGGAAATGATGACAAAGGAAATTAGAACACTGAGGAATCCAGCCACAATGGCAGGCATGGGTTGACCTAACTAGTAGAAGACAAGTAGCTACAAGAACAGTGAACAAAGTACATCAGAAGCAACCAAAAATAGATTCCAGCCATAACACATAAGGAGGACTAGGAAAAATTCTCTTAGGCCCTGTCTTCCTGTTTTTTTTTTTCTAATTGTATCAGAGGTAAGAAGAGAGAGGCACTAAAAGGTCAGTTAGACACTGATAAGGAAACCACTCAGGATGAGCAGCGTCTTTTCTCACACAGCCGTTCACTGAACATAGGATGAGAGCACGGAGTACCTTGTGACAGAATTGCAGGATCACGTCTATAATGAAACAACTAGACACAACTACACTAGAACCTGTCATTTGTCTCTGAAAAGATGTGAAGGCCAACAACGAGCCACCCGTTTCACAGTCACACAGACATGCGCATGCCGAACGAGACCCACCGGATCCCCTGGTGCTATGTGACCCTCCAGCAGGCAGCTACATTGCAGTCAGTTACTCACTTGATAAACTTCTAAGGCTCAAATACCTACCTCAGTACCCAACATTCCACGCTTTTTCAAAGAACTTCACTTAGTTTCTCTCCATATATTATTAGCAATATTTCTGGACTATCTGCACGGCAACTTTTCCTCATAAAAAATTATACATCAAACAAGACATCAGACCTTCTGTTCAAGAGTTTCTCTAGCCAAGAAATCCTTAAAGATATTGCCCATTCTTGGTGCCTGGTGGTTATGATAAATCTGTTTCTCCTTAGAAAAGCATCACCTTCTTATTTTCTAAGGCTCCTTTGTTCTTCAGCCATTAAGTCTTTAAACAGCCATGATGACCACCACCCTCGCCATGTTCGCATCAACAGAAAATGGGATTATTTCTCATGTCTGTATGTAAAATATATATCTCATGCATCCATTGTGCTACTGGCCTTGTGCTTCCAACAAGGTGAATGGAAGAGCTATCTGGCAAGTTTAAAAAGCCACAGGTTGCTAAGCAAGCCTTTTTACTTCCTTTTTAGCCAAAAAGAGATGCTGATTTTTTTTCTGTGCTTTAATTACACACACGCTATTTTTTTAGAAAGGACCACAAAATACACAAAGATTCCCGAGTAAAGAGTCAACCTTTCTCTGGTTCAGAATTCAGTATTAACAGTCACACAAAATATGTAAACTTCTCATGAGTTGCAAAAAACAGATTTCAGTCCAACCAGTAACAATAGGCAAAAGAGTCTTAAACACATTTGGACAATTTACATCCAGGGCTTTCCCCAAGGCATGAGAATGTCCAGTTTATAAATGTATAATTGAAAAGTATTTCCAGTTATATATTTGTAAAAGCATTTCAATTCCCATAAGACTCTAATGTGAAAAATCATAAGCCATTCAATTTTTTCCAGTTGTTATAATATTAGATCAAATTATGTTTCTTTTCTTATAAAATTTAAGATTATACATTGACTTTTTTCAGCTCCTTGAGTAAATAAAAATTTATGCATGAGAACTTATCAGGTAAGTGGATTTCACCTACTAAAACCTATACCTGTCTTGAGTGTACTGGCCAGGCCTTTTATAGATTCTTGTCAAGGCTCCTGACATTCAAAATCACTGAAAACATTGCTATTTTTAAAATATATGCATATGATGATATATCCTCATCCTGGAGGGATGTGCTCTCTGGTGACTAATTTTGCTCCTCTCTGGTTAGAATATTTTTAACTAATTAGTTAGTCACTCATACTAAGCTGCCCTCACTCTTCAGGGCTGCCTTTCTGCTGGTAGTTCAGAACCTCAGACTTCGTACAGGTTATCAGACAAGCTTTGCCAGAAGTCTGAGGTTCATATTCTGACTCTGCCTAGTAAACGTATAATATTGGAGAACTTACTCAATTCATTGTAGTCTCATTGTTTATTCACAACTTGAAGTTAATAGTAATCCCTTCCTTCAAGAGCTATAAGGGTTCGATAAAATACTGTGTGCAATTACTAACCATGATCTGACACACAGTGAGTACTTGTCCTTATGTCAGTGTGCCATGTGTCCCCGTGTTATGATCGTGTTTAGGGCCTGAGAACTTTAGAATGTTCCCTTTTAGAGCCTTCTTTGGGATCAATCCTTCTTCAAATCTGTCTTCTCTTCTGGGTTATAAGGCCTGTGAAAGCAAGACTTGACTCTACTAAGCCCTGCATTCCCAGGGAAATCCCTCAGCACTGTGTGAAGTCTACATTTGTTGAATAAATGAATGAATGATGTGAATGAATGATATGCTCATGCAATGCCTAAGGAAGTAACAAGCAAAACCTTGTCCTTATGTATAAATGCAAAAGTAGGGAGACTAGTGAGAGATATCCCAAAGCAAACACATCTCTTCTGACCCCACATCAATTCGGAGTCCTCAGTTTGGGGTCAGTTCCTCTGGAACTTCTTTAGGAATAAGAACAGGAAATTCAGGTCTTTGGATACTTGAAACATGTGCCTTTATGATACAAGAATGGAAACTGTAGTTTGGTGCTAGTTAAAGTATTTTGGCATGTATCAGAAAAAAACCACAAAACAAGTAGAAGCGAAGATAATGACACCCAGATTTGCCCAGAATTCTGAAGCTTGGAGGCACTCTTAGCACCGTCAGAGCATGAGACAGGCTGGGCTCCCATATCGGTCTCACCTGTGGCTTGCCAGAGCTGGGCAGGCATTTCCACAGGCACTCAATGCTATCACACCTCCAGCTGAAACTCAGAGATGCAACATTTGCTCTTGGTTCCCGTGACAAGGAAGTCCTTCCAGTCACGAGCAGAAAACCTGAGACCTACTGGTACTTCAGCGAGGCAAAGGTGATGAAGAAGACCCGAGAAAGGGAGCTGGAGGATGTGGGTGCACAAAAGGATTGGAGGGGCCTTGGTGATATACGCAGAGATCTGGTATAATTCTACATACTTCGTTTTAGAGCTTGTCCTGAGGAGGTGCTTAATAAATACAGAGAAGATGATGAACACAACAACAACAAAAAATGAATGAAAGGAGAAGGAAGCCAGGAAAGAAAACCGAGTAAAAGAGAAAGATGGAAATGGGAGAGCAAGAGAGCCTGGCAGAAGGGAAGACGGCAGAGGGGAGAATGACGGACCCGGGAAGTTGGACAAATGTGTGTCGATCGCACACACCATATGCATGTGTGACAGTGAGCCAGAGGGAGGTCGAAATCACATGTAAAGGGGGCTTGGGAAGAAATGAATGTGGGAAAAAACGAAAGGATCTGTGGAAGCCAGAGAACTCGTGGGGAGGGTGCAGAATTTGCTAACTGCCCTCCCCCTTTCAAAGGCTTTTCCCTATCGCTTCTTCCATCACTCTCCTGGCCTTTAAATTTGGCTATTAACAGGGGAGGTCTAATTTTTGTATTGTATCTAATTTATTTCCCCTTCATCCATCTATTCTTCAGATGCTCTCTTAGCAACCGGAAATGATACTTTAATAAGAATAATTCTACCAAATACCATGTTACCTCAAATTTAAGACAGATTAAAACACAACCTGAGATTGGAGAATGAAAAAGCAAGTTTAACAGAAACTTGGTTCTCTGCCCAAAAATGTACCAGCTTCATGAATTTGGCATTATCTGTTCTCTGAAAAGTGACCACAGTTTAAGTACATGTAAAAAATAGAAAGAAGAGGTCTATACTGCCTCAATTTGGGAAAATAATTTTGCTTTGGAGATCTGTTGAGCTGCCAATCTTGAGTGAAGCAAATTCAGGTCATATCTAGTAAGTATTAATTATTCATACACTTAAAAGCAAATTTTATGAAGCACTTTTTAGACCATTTTTAATGAAAGCAAATCTTTTACCCTGCCTGGACCCTATTTCCCCCATCTGGAATACAGAAGTCCTGGGAAGGGGTGGTGTTTCTCTGCATTGGCCAAACAACACCATTTGCATTGATTGAAATGTGGCTGTGTTTTCAACCATGATGGAGAAAAGATCCGGAAGTGAAGACATTAACATTGCCCTCCCCCAGGTGAGCTCTCCCCTGGCCCCCGCCCTTCAGAGGGAGACGCAGCATTCTTCTTCATGCCGCCAAGGTCCCTCCAGCAGCCATACGCCCCAGCTCTGCTCTCTCTGGCTTCCTAAGACCTGAGACTGACCCTGCTCCTCACTTCCTGGTACCTACAACCATTTCTTCATTCACTTGTTGAGCAAGGATTTATTTAAGCACTTACTTTGTGCAGGCGTGGGCTAGTGGGTGACACAAAGACCCTGTGCACCTTACAGAGAAATAAGTAATAAACTTTGAAAGTAAATGAATGTTGGTATGCTAGAAGGAGAAGCAAAGGCAAGCAGGGTGGGGTGCACTAAAACCATGAGAAGCCCTGCTAAAGAGGGGACGCCTGGCCTCAATCCTACAGTTCCACATGCGAAATCTCCCGAATTCAGCCCCATTCCTCATGTTATCCTGGTACAAACAAACAGACATGTTACCTCCTGTCACAGTTCCTAGAGAGTGTGGCAGAGATGGTGACCAACAAAGGTCTATATTTTTTGTTCACTGGTCTCTTTTGGGGTGAGGTCCAGGCCAGGTGACTCATGTCGTGAAATAGGAGAGCAAGGAACAGTGAAAACTCCAAGCGTCTCTTTCATCCCACCACCCTTTCCCTGCCATGTGGCCCCGGAGGCCCTCAGTCTAAGCACAAGGGGCACAGGTAGAAAGGGCTGTGCACCACCTCTGAACGTACTACGAGCAAGAAAGAAGCCTTCCCTGTGTTTATGCCACTACGATCGCAGGGCGTTGTAACTGCCTTCAGTGTAGGTTATCTGTGCCAATCTCTATAAAAAGAACTGAATAATTGCAGCAATCATTTTCTGCTTCTTGAGGGTCAGGGATACTAAAAAAGTCATCAATAAACTGACAAGTATAAAGATCTGCCAGAAAAGAAGTAATAGTAAATTATATTCAGATTGTCCTTTAAGGGCTCCGTGAATATTCAGTGAGGTTTTGTAAGCAAGTATTTTGATGCCTAAATATAAACTACTGCTCTTAGATTCACATAACAGTAAAATTTCATTGAAAAAAATTAGAAAATGTGTGATTTGCTTTAATCTAATCAAAATAGTTCTTGGGCCATTCAAACTTTCCAGGCTAATCCTCTGACTTCGATCTCAATTTGGAAGCATATTTTTAATAAACGTTTGTTATAAAAGCACTCATGTAAGAGAGATT
This sequence comes from Dinomys branickii, assembly GCA_004027595.1. Lineage (NCBI taxonomy): Eukaryota > Metazoa > Chordata > Mammalia > Rodentia > Dinomyidae > Dinomys > Dinomys branickii. The sequence continues at coordinate 107,920 of PVLD010001059.1, read as the reverse complement.
AAAAAGATTAACAGGCTCCAGAGCACAGTATACAAACAAATGCAAAGTGTGGGCATTATAAGCTCTAAGGCTAAGCGGTGCATTTGAAAATTTTATAACATAGACTAAACTTGCCTGGCCTTCCTCAAAGGAGGATGCTAAATTCACAGTTTTCTGTAATGAACTCCAGAGAAAATGCTTTGGAATGGTTATCTCAAAATCCTGAAGATTCATTCATAAATAAAACCAAACTGTAAGGGAGTAATATTCAGGGCCAGAATTATAAATGGGTAAAGCAAAAGACCTTTAAGGGATGGCAGGAAGGCCATGGAGATTCTCCCTACAATCTCTCATGGAATCTGAAAGCCCACCATCAGTGAGTGTCTCTTTCCTTTGACTATTGCTGATATTTTTGTTTCTCTGTGGTCTTGTATTGATGAAATGCAGATAACCCTAGGATGGGCACTACCTGGAGGCCATTCCATGAATATTTAAGAAGAATAACTTTAACAGAAAAATACAAAATGTAGCTGACAAAGTGCAGAAGCTAGAGGAGACCATGGTGAGGAGGAGGAGACTAGGCTGGACAGTTTAAAGATGGTGATTAATAAAACACGGTTCAAAGTAAAAGGCAACAGATGGCCAATTGGTGTATCAATCAAAAAATCCTTCCTGAACACTTGCTATCCTAGAGACACTATGTCAGTACTGTGCAAAATACAGACATACACGGGGCAAGACACCTGTCTTCGTGAGTCTACGGGTTAGTGGGAAGTCTTTATGTGAGACAATACAATGGATGGAATGGTTACACCTAGAGCTAGGAAATCAGAGTGTGGCCTGTAGTCACTCTCAGCAAGTCTACACAAGGACCCAGGGAGCCACTGTCAAGCACACAGAAAGCACAGTGGGGTTCTGGGACGAGAGGGAAGGAGAGAGATTGAGGATGAGGTCAGAGATGGCTGGAAGAAGCCACCCGCCCTTTACTCTTCCTCCTGAGAAGAGAGCACAGTGTTTGGTGCCTGGAGAATTTTATCTTCTCCTACCAGGTAAAAAGAAACATAAATTTGACCTCAGATAATTAGTTTCTTACACTGCTTTTTAGTTTTGAGGTTTTTGTTTGTCTATTTAAAACACTTACCATCAAACTTTGCAAGCCTGCTAATGTCTGCTCCAAGTTCTGAGGTGACAGAGAGTGCATGACGAACCTTAAGGTTTGTTTCCCTGTGGAGTTAATGACACGGTGTGACTTTTTGTACAGAACGGCCCCTCAGCATCTCACTGAAGCAGTCGGGGGCGGGTGCAGCACATGCAAAAAGCCATCCAAAGACCACCCCGCTCCCCGTCATCCACACTTCTCACGCGTCCTGGAAAAGTGAGTGGGGCTTCTCAGGCTCCTAAAGCTGGCACTCCACCCACCACACACCTGTGTACTACACAGGAATCTGTTTTGCAGTGTGAAAGGATAGAGAACATAATAAATGCTATTTCATTTGAATCCACTCAGACACATGCGTGCATTGTAAAACACACTAGGAACAGGAGCACAGCAGCCAAGAAAGGGAGGCCAGTATCGCTCCAGAGTCTACTGTCCGAGAAAGAGTTTTTCTTGCAAAAAATGGTCATGGTGAATTTTACGGTAGCTGAAACTTAAATGGGAAAAAAAAGACAGCTTTATTTTTCTTGGAGAACCAACCCAAGAAATCCGTAAGTCTAGATCAGGACCACCAGGCAAGCTCCGTGGGCCACAGAAACCCCAGTCATCTCACCAGGCCACACTCACTCCAAAAAGGTGGCACCTTGGTTTCATGAATGGTTGGCAGTGATTCCGTGGACATACTCACTGTCTTGTGTGTAAGAGATTTCCATTTCAGTTTTCTCACAGGGTTCAACTGAATTTTCCTCTACAGTAGCTTAAAATCATCTCTCAGAGTTTTTTCTTTTATGTAAATGAGTTCAATCAGTCAAGAAATATTGACTGACTACACACCACAGTCACCTAAGATACTCAGTGCTTCCCCAAAAGGATTGTTGTTTTCTTGGGAGAAATAAGTAGAAAGCAAAAAACAAAACAAAACCAGTGTATGTCTCTGTGTGGAATTATACGCTAACCTACGAAATTCATCAAGATGTTTAGAAACCTAAGAAGCAGGTACCCAAGACAGCATTCAATCTAACTTCCTAGAAATGAGATTCACAATATTAGGACAATATGAGCCCAACACAGGAGTGCCCATTGGTGAAATAGCTTCCTTCAGGAAACACACAGTTGGGGGTACTGGTGAAGTTAGTTTAAGAATCATCTTATCATTCAAAATATGTCAATTCCTAGAAGGCAGAGGTGAGAAGGGATTAAGGTGGTCAAGCACTTCATCAGTGAGGCAGAAATTGTGTTCGGATTGGTGGACAAAAGTGAAATCAGTGGTGCCAAGGCTCACTGTCCAATATATCCATATCCATGTAAACTGCTTCTTGAATAACTATACTAACCACATCAACCGAGGCAGCGAGCTCTAGTTCTCTTAACGCTCCTCTACCATCACAGCTCATCATCAGTTTGAATCACTTCCTCTGGATTCTCCCCGACACCTCACCTCCACTTCCAAGTGGGAAAACTAGAAGGTGGACAGTAGTCACACACAGGCCTTGTTGATACTCTAAAAACTATCTTTCAAGGCTCCTGATTAACGCCCACTGGGTTCTGCCATGCTCTCTCTTAATCTACCCAGTATCGTGATAAAACTCTGTTTAGCACAAGAAACAACACATAAAGAGTGTGTGTAGCTTGCACTTGGTTTCCCTTCACATGATAGCATAATGTAACGTCACAACCCAGGTATGGACAGTGACCCAGCAATGTGCAGAACATTGCTACCAAAATGAGGATCCCTCGGGCTGCTCTTTACAGCCACTCTCACTTCCTGCCCCCTTTAATACCTGGAAATCACCAATCTGTTCTGCCTTTGTATAATTTTGCCCTTTCAGGAATGTCATATGAGTGGAACTGTACAGCATGTGTTCCCCAATCCTTTAGCATTTGCTCACGTTACTCAGCAGAACTCTCTGAAGAGTTGCCCCAGCATTGCATAGCTCATTGCTTTGTACAGCGGTACATGATGTGGCCATGCCACGATTTGTCCAACCATTCACCTGTTGAAGGACATCTATGATGTTTCCTGTGGGGAAGCTTCAAATCCACCAGCCATAAACGCTCATGGAGAGGTTCCCTGTGCAAATGGAAATCTTCATTCCTCTAGGATAAATGCCCAGGAGTAAGACTACTGAGTTGGATGGTAGTTGTATGTTTAGCTTTTAAGGAATGGCCAGATCATTTTCAAGAGTCACTAACATTTTATATTCACACCAGCAGTGTTAGAGCGGTGCTGTTTCTTTTCACGCTTGCCAGCCCTCAAGCTGTGCTGCGTCCCCTATGCGAGCTGCTCTGGAAGATCTGAGTGATAAAGCACGGTGGTTTTAATCTCCCTCATCGCTAAGGACACTGAATAACTTTCTGTGCGCTTATTAGCAACGTCCTCTTCAGTGAAGCGTCTGTTTCTGTCATTTGTCTACTTTCTGAGTGTTTTTTTTTTCATCTTTTGAGTTTGGGGAATATTTTTCCATACTCAGGATTCAAGCTTCTTGTTAATAGGTGTTTTGCAAGTAGTTTTTCCCACTCTGTAGCTTATTATTGTACCCTCTTAACTGGGTTGTTATAGAGAAAAAAATTTTAAATTGATGAAGCCTCATTCACCAAAATTTCCTTTTTATGGATCATGCTTTTTGTGTCAAACCTCATTAGTGACTCTTGGAGTAGTCCCAAATCTCAAAGATCTTCTCCTACATTTTTTTTTTTTTTTTTTTTTTCCGGGACCGGGGATCGAACTCAGGGCCCTAGTGCTCGGCGGCAAGCACTTAGCCCACTGAGCTGTACCTCCAGCCCTTCTCCTACATTTTTGCCTAAAAGTTTTAAGGTTTTATGTTTTATATTTAGATTCAATTTCCTTAATACTTATAGGATTATTCAAGTTATGTTTTATGTTGCGTATCTAGCCTTGTCTTAGTTATTTTTCTCATTGCTGAGACAAAATAGCTGACAGCCACAGTTAAAGGGGGAAGGCTTTATTTATTTCACAGTTTGCAGAGGGTTCAGTCCATAACCGGCTGGCTCCAAGGCTGGGTAGCATGGCAGAGGGGCATCGAGGAGTAGAGGCAGTTCATGGCAAGCAGAAGACAACAAAAGCAAGCACGCAAGGGACACCCATAGCTCCGGCCCTCGTATCTTACCTAGGGTGCTTAGGGTTAGTAGCGCTGGCACCCTTTAGTGCCCTTGAGCCTAGCACTGCACCATGAATCAATTCCAGCATCACACTCTGGATCCAGCCACCTCTGCAAAAGCCCCATCTATGACTGCATGAGGCTTTGGGGGGACATCCAAACACAAGCCATAACAAGCCTTGTTTTGTTTTGTTTTGAGAAAGCACTCCATTTTAACTAAGCTGTCAAATTTTTGTGGGTAGAGTTGTTTGTTGTATTTCTTCATTATCCATTTGATGTTTTCAGGGTCTGTGGCGAATTCCCCTGGCTCATCTATGGTATTAATAATTCTTTCTCATCTTCTATCTCTCTCCCTCTCCCTACAGGTTTGTCAACTAAATTAATAGTTTTTTAAAATCTATTTCATTCACATTCCTTATTTTTTGTGATCAAATTCATTGGCTTTTGTTCTGTGTTCATTATCTCCTTCCATCCACTTGTGTTGGATTTATTTTGCTATTCCCAGGCTCTTGGAGAGATTAATTGGAGGCTCCTTTTTCAAGTATGTGCCTTTCCCGTTCAGCTGTCTCTGAAAGTGTTCTGCTCAAACCAGGGGAAGGGTGATCATACAGGCCAAATGCTGCTTGAATATCTTAATATAGCAATAACTAGCAGATGGCCAAGACTGTGTCCCACCCTCATTCTCTAGAAGTTCTGGGTAGATTCTCTAGCCTCTCTGAGCTTTGCTTCACTGTAAAATAAAGGCTTGTATGGGTCCCACCGCACCAGAAAATGATAAAAATCCATTTAAGAAACACACACATATATAGTATCTTTACAATATAATCATGCAGTAAATATTTTTTCTAGACAAATTAAGTCCTCTGAAACAGAATTGCTATGTTGTCTATAACTAAACTGTAAATTTATGTCCATTTCAAAACTGCACATGGTTGGTTTCTCTATTCTCTGTCTGCAGCTCCACCTGTCCTGGCTCCAAAAGGTCCCTTTCAGTCCCTCCTTCCTCCGAGGACACGGACCTCCACCCTTCACATTTTCCTTAGAAAATCACTTGAAATGAAAACAAACAGAAGCTTCCATGGAACTTCACCAAGAGTCCATGTGCAGGTTGTTCATATACACGTTTAGCTCACTGTTTCTGAGAGAAAATAAACTCAAGAGAAAAGAATTTCCCAGGTAAATTAAAGAGAAAATGTGTTTTCAAAATTACTGCCAAATAATTAACACGGGGCTTCACAACTTAGATTCCTATTTCTTCCAAGAAAACCAATGATGAGGTTTGAGTCCTGTTTCTAAAGACCCCATAAATTTAAAAAAAACAACCTCGTTAATTATTCTGGTTTAACAACTTACCCATCAAGTTCAGCGGTTTCAATGTAACAGAGACCATGGGGCTCACTACTTGACAGAAGAAGCAAATCAGCCTGTTGTAAGAAATCAAGGCACAGGATGCTTGAGAAGGGAAGACGGGTTGAAAGGCATCACCCTCCACTACTAATTAGCCCTGGAGCCTGGGAAGCAACGCTCAGCAGGAGACTCGGTTCTACTTCCGGGTCACTGCCCCAAACCCAGCCTTCTCTCCCCACCCCTGACCCCCGTGGAAGCCAGGGTGGGGGTAGCATGTCAATTAACAGACATTTGCATTACCTTTTTTGATCATTACTTGCTTTTGTACCATTTTTTTTTGCTTTGATAGTTACTAATGGAAAATATAACTCACTCTCCAATTAATAAGCATTTCTATGCACACATGTTAATTATCTAGTACAATCCGTTAAGGGTGGGAGCTGGCCAAGGAGATGGGGGGACAGATCAAGTAGATGAAAACTGAAAAGAAAAACAGAGGCAAGGAGATAGAAAAAAAAGAGAAAAAGACTGAAAAAAAATAAGCAAAAACTGAAAGGGAATGGGAAAGAAAAAGGAAGGGGGCTTAGGCAAGATGGCAAGACACAGAAAATATGGTAAAAGACCCTGGGAAAAGGTCAGACACGAAATAGTTTGACTATTTAAAAAAGAGAAATCATTTTATTTCAATGTCCACTGGCGATGTGGAAATTACCTATCACAATTCAGTGTTAGAATTCAGTAGCTTTCTACATTAGGAAACAGCTTATCTGTTTTATTTTACTTAAAATTTCACATTGTATTTTAAAAATAAGTGCTTTTATGAAATTCCAAACAGTTAAATATCTAAACAGAACTGACTTAAATTTCAGCAACTTCTTTTCAGACATTAGGCTAGCAATTTTTTTGCTGTCTGAATGTGTAATTAGCATTCCGAATCTATGACATTTTCTTACCTTTGTTTTTTAAAAATATTAGGATTGCTCCATTCTCAAGTCTTGGAGGTTAAATTTAGATTCTATTGGTTTCACTGTCACAAGCTCTTAATTTCCAACTCAGAAATAGCTGTGTGTGTGTAGCTTTGTGCCTGTGTGTGTGTGCATGTAGTTTTGTCTAAATTAGGATAAAACTGAACTGAAAAAGTCCCTAAAGGAATGAATGGGTCCTCCTCAACCCTGAATGCAGCAACCTTGAAAGCTGGCCCAGCCAGAAATTATCTTCTAACTGTCATAGTGTAAGCAGGGCAAGCCCACCCAGACAGTGTGTCGAAAGTGCATGCCATGCCCAGTCAGCCACCACCCATCCTGTTCTAAAAAAGGAACATTTTTATTTTTTTGGAAAATTCACCTTGATCTTAAACCCCACATCTGAAGCTTACATAGGGGCTTATATGAAAAACCCAAAAATACAAACAAATTAAGGAAGGGGTTGGGAATGTAGCTCAGTGGAATAAGTGCCTACCTGGCAAGCGCAAGGTCCTGAGTTTGATCCCCAGTACCGCAAAAAATCAATCAATTAATTAATTAAGAAGCAAAATAAAAGATAATAGGAAATCAGAAGATGGATCTTTGCAAAAGAGAAGGGGGCCAAATGACGGACAGGAAGGGATGAAGAAAGAATTAAACTGGGGCACGTGCATGTTCCAACTCCCCATGATGGATTTGGTCATTACGTACTACAAACATGTACCAATAAAAATTAAATTTTTAAAAAAATCCACTGCATAAGGGCCTAACCCTGGATTAAAGCTCTTGGGGTCTATGACTCCCCTCACTTAAGCTTAAAAGGATGATTTTAAACAAAATCTAGAATTCTCTATCTTTAAGCTCCTGTAATTGAACATAGTTACAACGTATAGAGAAAGACACTTGCTCGTACCCAGCATTGCAGAGAAAGTGGCCAGGGCTGTTGCACCTTGTGGTAACTGCGGGGAGGCTGGGGGCACGTGACTAAGGCACCACTGCCACATGGTGGCTGGGCTCTCCCAGACGGACGACCCAACTTCCTAGAGGCCGAAAGTCTAAACCTCATGGGTTCTAGCCTGATGGCCCCTGCTCTGTCTTCCTGGGAATGTGGAATGTCTCCGTTCCCTGCCTCTTCCGGTCTCCTCCACTGTCACCTCTTCTCTGGTGATCTCTGAACCTTCCTCATTTCCTGCTCCCTGATCTCTGTCTTACCCTCCGCTCCTTCCTCCTCCCTTCCCTCTTCCCGCTGCCTTCCCGAGCCTTCTGTTCCCCTCTCCCTTCAAGGCTTGGGGCGAGGAGAAACAGGTTGAGCAGCCCCTCCTTACTCGGCAGCCTGCAGTCGGCCCCCCCTTTCTAGTGCACTCAGGAACACTTCCGGTAAGGAAAAGGCACAAGAATTATAGATATAGCCCCATAAGTTCCTGGTCACCCTTTGATCAGAGGTGCTGGGCCAGGAGTGGGAGCAACCTAGGAGTGGTCTTGGAGCATAGTAGACGCAGGACTCCAAGCGTCCCAGATCAGACCTCCTCCAGCTGACCCCTCCAGGAAATCTCAGGAGACTCAATTCCTACTTGATCCAGAAATTGCGTACCAGCTATAGGTATTTAGGACACCAATAGCCAATATTTAGGACTTTCTATGTTCCAGCACTCTCCTAAGAGCTTTACCTGTGGAATTTTACTTAACCGTCAAAGAGATCTTGTCATGTGGGTCCTGTTCTTATCCATCCTCACTACACCAATGAGGAAAGGGAGACCCAGAAAGGCTCAATAACCTGATCCAGGTGGAGTGGTTGAGAAGTGGGGGAGCCAGGGTTTGAATCCAGGCAGATTGAGGCATAGACAGTAGGTCATTGAAATCTTTGCCTCAAGGATTTGTAATTTAGCAGAGGCAGGGTAAAATAAGGGCTCGCAGGTCTTACTGACAAAGCGCTACAGGACAAGTGTGAATAAGCGAACACATTGTATTAGTAGTTGAAGACAGGCATCATAGAAGATTCCAGAAGGAATGGAAGGCAGGTTCTAGAAGCAATAGGAGGAAGATTCCAGAAGCAATGGAAGGAAGATTCTAGAACCAATAGAAGGAAGAGTCCAGAAAAAAATGGAAGGCAGATTCCAGAAGCAGTGGAAACCAGAGTTCCCTGGCAGAGGCACAGCAGAAGTAAAGAACAGGCCAAGAAAATAATTATCTGACCCCATAGGTGTGCCAAACAACAGCTGATAATCCCAACTAGACCCCTCTTATGGTTTGTGTCTAGATGTCCCCTCAAGACCTCATACAGTCACCAGACTTTTTCAGAGGTGGCTGAATCTAGAGTCCGTGATGCTGGGATTAAGGGTGTGTGATTAGTAAATCAGTCTATTGACTGGACTGGCACCACCCTAATCCCAGTAAACTGGATGCAATATAAGGGACAGAAAGAGGATTGTCTCCCTTCTCCCTTGTTCCTTAGCTACCCATAGGCACCATGAACTGTTTCTCCTCTGTGATGCCAGTCTATCATGTGCCACCCTGCCTTGGTGCTGGCCAATTATGGACTAAAACCTCCACAAACTGTGAGCCAAATAAACCTTTTCCTCCTTTAACTTTGGGCATCAAGTATTTTGTCTCAGTAATGAGAAAAGTAACTCAGACAGTCCACATTTTTACTCTTGTCTTTCAGTTCTCCTCTGCCTTTTCCTGTGCCCAGCCTGGAGGGTGAACCTCAGGCCGCCCCTTTCCCAGCCATCGGAGGCAACAGAAAGGCTGAGCAGCTGCTTCTTGGAAACCTGTAATAAATATTCCTGTGAGAGGAAATTTAAAATGAGTCCACAGACCCACTAAGTATCTGAGTCCTGAAAACCAAGGACAAACCCTCAGGGGTGATTAGGCATATATGTTTGCTGAGCTAACGAGTAAAGGGAGCAAAGCTTCAAAAAACGGTAACATTGTGAAGCTATGCTGTTCTTTAAGCATTTATGAAATACTCTCTCATAATTAGGTTGTTTTATTCCTAACAACCCTGTGGGCGGGCAACACAGTTCCTGGGGTAGTGTATGCATGAGGGCCCTAGGGAGGTCACATCTGCCCGGCAATGAGAAGGGAATGGACTCCCCCAGCTGACCCAGGTGAACTGAATTAACTCATGCAAAGTCATAGTGAGACAGTCATCACATCTAACCGAGGAAGTCAAGGCCCCAAGAGATTTAACCCCATGCTGGTGGACGCATGTAGACAGCTTCGGTGTAGATAGCTTCGGTTGCAGAGCTGGACCGAGCTCTCCAAACTTGTGATCCCAAAATGTACATTCTGTCCTCTGATGGGTTCGTAAATCACCGGAATACAACTACCGAAACCAGACAGCGCTTCACTTTGCGTTGTTTTGCTGCATTGGTGCCCAAAACCAAAACTACAATGGTACAAGAATATTGGAACAGCAGAGTCATGAGCTCACGGACAGACATCTGTGGTATTAACTTGAGCACCACTTTTGTATTCCCTTGCTTTGTAGGCCAGTCTCATCTTTATCTTGTATATTATCTTTTATTGTTTAATCTAATAATAAAAATATTACAAATAACTCATGCACTGAGTCAAAAATCAGAACTAAATGATAAAAATGAAAATGTGTGAGATTATGAGTAACATTTTTATGCATGAATATCTACCAAGATGTACTGCAATCACCGTTGCTTTGGATCCTTACAATAATCTGAGGATTAAAAAAAGATGGTGATCAAAGAGAGGAGCAGAGGGAGAAAAACAACTGACATCCTGGCAGGCTCTTCCCCTCATCAGAGTACCTTGCCTGCGTATTTCCTCCCTATAAGCTGATAACTGCTTATAAACAGACCATTGTCCACTCACTTTTTTAAAATGTAGAAGGCAATTTATTGCCTTTCCACACTTTAACAATACAGCTCTTCTTCCCTATAGATTGGATTAATGTGTCCTTGAAACTCTTTCCATGGAAATACCCAGCTTTCTACTGTCATAGACATATGAGGTACATATATATAAAGTAGAAGCTATACATATATATGTACATATATATCTACTTTATATGTGTGTATATATGTATATATACACACACATACACACACATTATTTAAGGCAACTGAGTTGAAGGAACTAATGACTCTGACTTGAAGCTGAAAGGTTTAAAATAACAAGGAGGCCAATTAAACTATAAAACGGTCCCTCTGGAAGCCCAGCCAAGAAAAGTCAGGCCTAGCATTTAGGTCAAATTAATCTCTCCAGGCCTAACCTTTTGGAAAGGTGAAAATTTTTAGTTTTCCTGTAAGTGAAAAATGCCTTGGTTTTAAACTTTACAAACAGAAGAAGAGCGCGACTCTGGCAAAGCCTAAAACCTGAATACGTGGTCGAGGGCTTTTCCAAACAAGTCTAACAGCTGAACTCGCACAATGTTCAAACGTGTTCATATCCAGCAAGGCCTTTATTTCTAGTATCGCCTAGAAAACGCAAAACCAGAAGCAGGAAAGCGCCGCTGCTAAGAAAAGGGAAAAGGTACTCCCGGGCCAGGGGCTGGGCTCTGGCGGCGCGGGGTAGCGCGGCCTGCGTTCCAATAGTTGGCTTGGTTCTTCTAACGTAACTCAGTCTCGTTGTGATAGCTCCATTCTGTTCTGCGTTGTTCCTGGCTCCAAAATAAAAATAAGAGCGCTGAGGTTTCCACCCAAGAATGTTCTGGAATTTAAAAAAAAGTGGGGGCAAGGCATTTCTTTTCTAGAAAACAAAAATAAGTAACTCCCCAACGTATCAGCAAATTGACAATTTCAGGTGAGCACCTCTCCTTGCTTAAAATTCATGGCTAAACTGATATAAACCAAAGTGCGAATGCGGCATCTGAGCGGATTAAATTGGGTCCAGCACCCTTGGATCATTCCAATTCCACCGTGCAGGCATGGAGCCCCTAGTTCTGAAAGCCCAGGCCCAAGGTGAGGGCGGTCACTGATCTGAGATAGGAGCTGCAGAGCCGTGGAAAAGAGTTGCCCAGACTTTCTCCCGGCTCTTCCGCTGGCAGGATGGTTGAAAACTCTGTGCCTCTGTTTTCTCATCTGAGATGGGGATGATAACAGGAACACACAATCTGATACCCTTGGGCTAATGTGAGGAGCACGTGCGCTGATCCGTACAAAAGGCTCTCATAAGATTGTGTGGCACAGAGTTGGTAAACATTAGTGACTGGTACTGCAGCATGGTCTTCATGAGCCGGCTCCCCGAGCTCTAGCTCAGTGTTCAAACTCCCGCTTGTGAATGTCCCTCCCCGGCAGCAGTATGTTGGCTCTTCTAAGCAGTTACAGCCGCGCACCTATAAAAACCTTCCCTTATCCTTGAAAATAGTTTTCTAGGTGCTGAGTAGCTAGATAGGGAAAACCTTTTAACAAAATGGCCTAATCCTTAGGCATTGCAGAGTTTCAGGGATTCAGAAGACTCCTTTTCTCTTGTATCTAAAGATTCAATTCAACCAAGCAATGGTTGTAGGAGTCAAACAAAATAATAGAGATAAGAATAACATCATTTTATGAGGAACACCACTGGAGACCAGGCTTTGGGGCTGTGGGCTGAGTGAGCTTGCTAATGCTCCCCCCCCATTGGACAGACCACCAGCCACAGGCACTGAAACCTCTAAATTAGCCTGGCCCTCCCACTAACCCACCAAAGGGGTCTGCTCCTATGAAATCCATGGCGTAGAAGGGCAGGGCACAGTGTACTCCCTGGACACAGGAAGAGCCCAAAGAGAAAGGTGAGGAAGGACTGCTGAGTCAGGCACACGACTCCCTGCCCCGCCTCCGTCCACCCATCAGATGTCTTCCTGAGACGGGAATAAGCAAGGAGACAAGAACTTACAGCGCTACTTTGGTGCTGTCTCCCTAAATGAAATCAGGAGGAACTAAGCATCTCACCCCATCGTGTGACCACAATTAAAGGCCACAGGTACCATACCCAACATGGTGGCCACAAGTCACACATCATCATTTAAACCTAAATTAATTCAAATTCAGAATCCAGTTCCTCCATTGCACTAGGTGCATTTCAAGTGCTCAGTTACCACACAGGCTGTTGGGTATGACACTGGGTGGCACAAATACAGAATCTTGGGTTCAGCTCAAAAAAATTCTAGTGGACAGCACTGGAACTTAAAGGGAATTTGTCTGAATGTGTGATTCATATTTAAGCCAATGTTAATGATCCACCCCTATGGAACTGATTTTTTTGAGACATAAATTTGACTCCTGCTTTTCTGAACTCATTTATCAGAATTTGATAAATGAAGATACTAGGGTATAGAGTACCAGTGAACAGATGAAACTGAGCTAATACTCCTTCCAGGTAGAGTATTCCATGTGGCTCTTATTTTTAACTCTTGGGTTTTTGTTCTGGTTTGTTTGTTTCTTTTATTTTTTGGTGCATGTTCACAGTATACTGGTCACAAGGAGAAACCCAGGCAGTGTGTTTGCCTCAGCCCCTGAAGGGACAGCGTCCTTCACCGTCTCTCTCTCTGTGCCCCCCGCCACAAGGAGTGTTCTGAAAATGCCACCTCCTGTGCAGAGTTCTTCATCTTTAAGACGCTGGAAAGCTTGCTGGATGAGTAATTTAAATTGTTTAAAATAAAAGTAAATAGCTCCTGGGGATAACCTGCCAAACTGTCCTACGCACAAGAAGCCTGAGCCATGGTATGTGGACATAGACGCTTCTGCATCAGCTGCCCCGGCATCTTCCTGCTTATTCTCGGTTCTCAGCTATTTCCCAAAGCATCGTGGTTGCCAGGGAAAGAAGCATTCCTCCGCCTCAGGTGGGAACTCTTTCTAATGCCTGTTCCTGAGTGGCTCCACCGCGTGGGCTCCTCCCCGGAAATCGGCGAGCACAGAGCTCAGGAAAGAAGGGGCTTTGGAAGTGAATATGGAAGGTTTCTTCACTGGGTTTTGTTCCTGTAAGTGAATCTTGGGACCATCCTTTTTTCCTTGACATAAAATGTCTCAGATTTAACAAACAACACTTGATTCACAAACTGCATTCAGCACAAAAATTTCCGTAAGTAATCTAATATATATTTGACACAAACTCTACAGTCATTTGAACTTTTAGCCTCTGATCTGCATAGCTTTGTTCCCCTAAATTTAATTTAAACTACAGTCAGGTGCACACATTTCACTGATTGAACTGAATTTTTATTAAGGAAATTGTAATATCAGTAGCTTGAAGATATAAATTATAGTGCATTTGATATGCAAAGCAGGACCTCTTCAGCATTTATTAATTTGGCACAATCAATAAACATTTCTGATTATTCAGAAGAAAACATAGTTTCTCTAGCTTATGATTTTTCTAATATACTGCAAAGTTAATAGTACTAATTACTATATTAAGGAATAGTATTCAAAATACTTGAAAATGACCTTTTTAAAGTACTCAGAGGCATTTTTAAAACTCTATGTACATGAAATGATTGACATCCTAATTTAAAGAATTCCCTAAGGAAATAAGGGGATAATTACCCAGTCTCATGTGATTTACCATGTTATTGAAAACCTAAGTTAATATGTCTTTCAAAACAGTTTAAAATCAAGACTTTGTACTAAAACACACTACTATCCCCTCGTGACTTACACTAGACAAGTATGAATTTACTAAGTTTGCCAGTGTAAGTAATCTCTTATATCTGATATTTTAACCTGAGGTAAATTTTATAAGCAATATCAAATACTCACAGCAACAAACTGGTTATTTTCTAGTTTTATGATGTCTCCCACTTTGACATTCATCCATTTCTCATTCTGCAGTCTGAGAACAAAGGCAAAATTAATTTTTTTCAAGAATGGGGAAGAACCAAACATACAACCAAGGAAATGTAGCTATATTCATCACATGACCTCACAGCACACAGAAAGTAGGCACGATGCACTAGGATGTTAAGTTCCCACCAAACGAAGTTCTCTCCCGGAGCAGCCCGGGAACCAAGGCTCAGAGGGTTAAAGGAGCTGCCCAAGGGGACCCAGTGAGTTGATGACACCTTTGGATGCAACCCTAAATGCCCACCTCTCGGCTGAGTGCTATTTTTCACTGCCCCACAATGCCAGCTTATGCAATAGCTATGACCTTCCGTAAATTCAGCTGCTGACATTCTCTTCACGTTCTTTATAGTAAAGCAGAAATATCCCTGTCACTGTCTCAGGCAAAAACTGAATGAGAAGACAGTTACAAGGTGGGGCACTGCAGGCAACAGCTGAAATGCAAGTAAAAGGGGAAAAGTTAAAATTTTGGAGAGGACAAGGACAAGAAAATTTTGGAGCGGGCAAGAAGAGAAGCCCTGAAAGACCACAAACGAACCATCGCCACCCAGCACTGCGGCAGGAGGAGGACCTAGTGGCTCAGAATAGACAATGCCAAAGCGAAGCCTCGTGCAGCCCTCTTTGAAGTCCAGGGATATGACGGAGTCCCAGATTCAGAGCTCCAAGTTCAAAGGAGTTTATGATGCAAAGCGATTGTGTCCGTTAGATCCACAGGCCCTGTGGAAAAGGGCCACCTGCGGCCGGATGGCGTGATGCGAGTGGTCCCTTCTGAAACTCCCTGAAATGGAAACCAGCCCTGTTTTCCAAGTTGGAAGCCTTTGTCATGCTTCTTTCTCGGAGATTCCTGCTTAGAAGAGTAGGCGGGCATGGGGGTTAGAAGGGAAGCCCAGGGTGTGCAGGGCGGGCTCCCCGATACATTAAGGTGGGCAGGTTAATTTCACTGTGCAGGGGTTTTTTTCAAGAATAACCTAATTTACTTTGCTTCATAGCCTGGAAAACAGTTTTAAATATTTATACAACTGTGAAATATGCCTCACACTATCAACCCTGCTGGGTCATTTGGCTTAAACACTCAAAGAATCTTATTTTTCTTTAATACGGATCCAAGTACATGTTGTTCTGGAAAATTTTCAATGGCAACATTTTCATCCTGAGCCAGAATTCAATCACTTTTCCAAGCCTTGCTTTTCTGGGCTTTATCTAACTCGATGACAACAGGAGAAGCTAGGAATCCTTAAAGCTCATTTTGTTTATCTTTACAGGTATGGATGCTCTACTGGTTTTTTCTCTGGGGGGGATTAACTCTCTGACCATTGGAGACATTTCTCAGGGAACAGTCTATGCAAAATAAGACATGTGGATGGGCGGAGAGGATGCTGGGTCTTATTTATGGAAATCACACTGCTACTGAAGTCTCTGAAGAAGTTGAGATGCTATGAAGTGCCATGATCCCTCCCACTTGGACACTATCAATGTGGGGAGGGCAGCACGGGAAAGAGCAAGTGATAGTTCCTAGATGATAAGCAAGAGCCCGGCACGACCCAACTGCTTCACCGGTAACCTACACCAGGGTCACTCAGACGCGTGTCAGGCTTGTGGGCAGAACCCTCCCGGGAAGCAGCACAAGTGAGTCTGTAACAGAAGATCATCTTACCACTTGACAAAGATGCAGAAATTGGGTGAAGAGCAAGAAAAGTACAAAAGAGATTGTTTTAGAGAGGAGAAAGTAACACTCTTAAACATAGAATTTGAGTTATACAGGAAAATGCAGGGAGACACAGCCTATGGGACATGTCTCGGTTAACTCCTTATTGGAATACATACCTGCATACAATGCAATCAGAGGTGTGGGTTTTGCAGTGATGTTTCAGATTCTACCTCCCTAGACATATATAACTTGCAATTAGCTAGGAACTCAAAGGCGCATTTAATGAGCACTAGGGATCAGAAGTACCCAAGCTTACCACAAACAGAAACTAATGCAGACCTGCAAATGAACTTTAATCATCTCTATTCTGAAAGCAATCGTTTCTCTACCCACTGCCACTGACAACGAAAAACATCAAAGACACCCCAGCGGGATGAGAGGAACAGACAGGAAGAGTTGTGTGTTAAAGCTTGTCTTCAAAATAGTTCTGGGCTTTTCAGATTTTAACTTGTGTAGTGACTGGGTTTCGTCATCAGCTTGAAACAGTGAAAACAGACATGCCCTGGTGCCCCATGTGCTGTGCAGATGTTTGAAGGTTCGAGTTTGAAGCAGTCCACACGCCCTCACAGCTCTGCCGGGAGGACACAAGGCGGCCTCGTGGGCTGTGGAAGGCAATATGTGGCCCCAAGGACTCAGCACTTTCAAGCTTTCCTTTCCCCTTTATCGGGGAAAGGCACCTAGCTCATGAGAATGAATATTCTGCCAACGAGCTCATTCATTAATCACACTGAAATTCCAAGATCGTAAAATGTGACTCAATTTTCGGTATTGTAATAGGATTACTGCATGTTATGCAACAGACATAATCTAGTTAGTGCTTCTTTGAAGCAGATTCTTCAAAACTAGATGGGGTAGTAAGATAGCCTTTACCTTAGTAAATTCACAAGCCAGTTGATAAATAAGCCAAAATTCAAGAAAACAATTCATAAAATTTACCTTCCAGAGGCGCCACAACACATATGGACTCCCAACTGCCACAAAATGACAGAGCTGTTTTAATACAGCCACTGACGCCTGCATCTACTCTTCAGACCTCAGAGCCTGAGGCCTAAGGAAAAGAAGAACAGTCGCACTGCCCCTTAATGATTTCTGAGGAACCTGTGTGAACCTGCTTTGTCCTGGTGAGGCTGGGGCACCACGAGCTCTGGGCCTAGAGGAAAACCTCCTAGAGACAAGGCAAGGCTGGAGTTGGGCTCATACTTGTAATCCCAGCATTCAGGAGGCTGAGACAGGAAGATCACTGCATGTTTGAGGCCAGTCTATAGAGGACATTCAAGGCCAGCCTAAACTACATAGTGAGACCTTGTCTCAGAGAAAGACAGACAGACAGATAGGGACAGAGAGACAGATATACAGAGAGACAGAGACGGAGAGACAGAGACAGGGGGAGAGTGATGGATTGAGAATGCAAGCCCGGGTGTGGGCTAGCATCTAGGGTCTACATCTTGGACTGCTGGCTTTAGAGTTGCTTTGAACAAGATGCCACGCCCAAGCACCGATGGCGGGGGATATTCAACAGGCTCCTCAAGACTGCTGTCATCTTTCCCATACTCCACTGCTCCTGACTTCCTGTCAGCAACACAAATTCCTGAGAAAGAGAATTTCCTGAAAAGTCACAGCAGAAGTATCAGAGCCCTGGAGACCAAACAAGGTGTGACTGCCTGCTACTCGGCACACAGCCCACATACGCAAAGCTCAGCGTCTTCTTTAGTCTCAACCACGTGTCAGTGCTGGGGATGACGGAAGCCCTCCAGGCCCAGACAGCCCCTTCAGTTCTCCACTGCTTCCTCAGCACTTAGCATAATGCCCACCTCACGGTAGCTGTTCAATAAATATTTATTAAATAAAAGATAAATCAAGAAATATAAAATGTATTCTTTCTAAAAACATTTGCTGCTTAATAGCATTTTCCTAACTGCCTAGTAAGAATTATTGCAGACAGCACTTATTCAGTGCTTACTGCATCCCAGGGACCAGACTAATCCTTTCATGCATAGAGTTGCAAATAAAAGATAAATACACTTGATCTTAGCCAAAAGGCCAAGAAGCAATAATAAAAAATAAATAATGCCCCCCTGAGAAACAAGAGAAACAAGAACTATTTCAGTGATGGTGTGCCCCATGCAACATTTGGGATACACTCGTACTAAAAGGGTATTACTGCTTATCTGCTATTTGAACATAACTGGAGTGTCATATTTAAATTTGATGTATCTAACAACACATGTATCTTATCTCACAATGATCCTATGAGACAGATACTGTTTCTACTCTCATTTTGCAGACTAGAACCCTGAGTTTTGGGGAAATTTGAGCTATTTTGCAATACCCATAAAAAAGTCAATGTCCACACAGTTAGATATAGATTTAAAGAACTGGTTATGCATGTGTCTAAACATGCACATACAAGGATGTTTATTGCAGCATTGGTGATAACAATCTGTTGGACACCACTAAAAAATATCCATTAACATTAGATAGATATACCATGGAACACATTCATTCGTGATTCATCTACTGGGTAGACTACAATGCAGCCACGAAAAAGAACAAGATGGTACTGATATGAAATGTGTTCTAAGTGAAACTTTAGGTGAAAAAGAACCACAGAAGAACATTACATATGCACAGCAAGATTCATTCTTCAAATGAAGGTATATACTACTACACATAAACATGATTTTCCATGCATAGAAAATTTCCTGAAAGACACACAGGAAACTGTTGAGTGGCTGCCATTGGAGAAAGGAAATGCAGTGGGCACTGAGAGGGAAGAGACTTCACTTCCATTGTAGACTCTTCTGTACTATTTGATTTTTCTGTATTATACAAATGGGCCTTTTAAAGGCCAGCTTGGGAGAGAAATAAAGAAATGAAAACTTTTCCTTTAGGTCACATGTGAATGGCAGGGCTGGGACTGGAACCCACATCTGTCTGGCTACAAAGCCCATGTTCCCAATAAATCTATATTTATTGTTCTTGTTTTATTTTCTATGGTAATTGTCTGCTGCTGTTTCGAAAGAGAACGGCTACCCTAAGGGGCATGAGAGGTTTGATGGTGGCCACAGTACACACTTGCAGTCTTTAAAGCAAGCCGGGCCAGAGACAGCTCGCAGACAGACCCCGACATGAACACCCTGGAGGGCAGCTTTCTGGTTCCGTTCAGGCCCGGCCCTGTCAGAGCTGCACCAGGGAAAACCTACAGCTCGACCCCCGTCCCTCAGAACAGGTTGGTGAGTAGGTCTCAGGACATGGTGGAGGAGCACGATGCTCGTCCCCGCGCCACCTTCTCATTTGGAGGAGTGCAGATGTACTCTCTCTGCTCCTTCGAGCAAAGGGCGTGTGCTGAGCCAGCATCACACAGGGGGCCACTGGTGAGCCGTGAAAGATGCGCTCTCACTGATTTTGCCAAGGAGAGAGGATGGGCGGGGGGAGAGGAGAAAGATCCTTCCTACAGCACACCCAGGTTGACACGACAGTTCACTGAGGAGAAGTAGCCAATCCTATAGATGTCCTGCCTAACTTATATAAATCCTACCGTCCATTATTCAGATGTAGAAACGTGCATGCTTCAGCGTCCTTGTTTGCAAACTGAAACCATCAGTTCACTTACTTTTACCTGCATGATAAGCCTGCTGTGAGGCACAGGGAACCTTTTCCCTGCTCAGTGTCCTAGCCTGCAGGATCTTCTGTAGATCCGCAGTAGGACTCCACTCAGAGGCCACTAGTACATGCTGAGAACACAAGGGATTCAAGAAAACGATTTCAGAGGACTCCGACATCCGTGCTGACACAGAATGCTGGAGGAAATGCCAGAGGTGGCAGAGAACATGGAGTGGTGCGGGGTTCTGAGGTGGCAGGTGAGGGGGGTCAGTATGGGAGACACAGGCTGAGGCGATCTCAGGGTTAACACCCGCAGGGGAGGGAGAAGCACCGCAGAGCAGGAGGGGGAGTCAGGCATTTTGCTGCAGTCACAGCAAAGGTCTCAGCCACCAAGCTCTGGGGAGCCCTAGAGGCAGAAGAGGCCTTCAGTGGCCGTGGGAAGGCCCATCCTGCATACCTGACGCCATTCAGTCAGGGGGTACAGGATGACCCCACAAAGGAGGGGTGCCCCAGAGATACTCTCCTCAGCTAAGGGCAATGTCTGGAAAATGATGTCAGCTGGAGGTTGCACACCGCAGTCTTCCTGGTGGCCAACGGCACAGCACAGTCCCTGCCTCCAACAGACAAATTCGCTTCTCAGTTCTGCTACTAAGCTATTTCACCTTTCTCTAGTCCCATTGCCACTGTTCTGAGCAGCCGCCATGGATCTTTGTGCTTCCCCCAGCCTGGTCCAACTTTAAAACTTTGAGGGGGAAACCAGCATGCCCTTGGTCATCATTCATCCCCTCTGCCAACAATAAATAAAGCTAGTAAACGCATTTCTAATATCAATCCATTAAAAATACTCTATAGACAACCACCAGATGCCCAAACAGCATATCATTAAGAGTAATACTATAGAAAAAGATTGCTTTTCTTGAAATATTCCTTTGTATGAAGAACAAACTTTGAGGAGAAAATTACATGCAATCATCTTAGCCTTAGGTAATCAACCCTTCTCCTCATGCAAGTGGCCACACCTTTAATTTGAGATATCAGAGAATTTTCTCTTATCCAGTTAAATAGCAAGTAACTATTCTCTTTTTAGGGAAAAAAAAATGCTCCCTCCCAGGGAGAGGTGGTCCCCAAAGGAAGAGAAGAAAATATGAATGTCTCAGTTCCAGGATAAAAGTGGTCTTGTTTTCCCAGTGACTATTGTGATATAATCAACCAATTCTCCTTTGGAGTGGCAGATTCACAGAACAAATTATCTGTTGAAGCAGAAAAACATGTTCAGTGCTTACAGTGCCAAGACAGGGGCCAGGCCAACACCGACAGTGCAAAAGTATTTCTGGATTTCTCTCACTCTAATTCTTCTGGAAACAGCATTCTTGATTTTGCAGCACCAGAACAACTACGGTTACCCCGGGAAGGTGATGAGTTTAATCACTTGCTAGATTGGCAGTCATAGTAAGTCCTAAAAACTTTCTAACAAAATCTTAAAATTTCACTTTAAGGTGTAATATTTATCATCCTAAACTCCTCAGAAGCAGGACAGCAAGTAGGTAGAATCCTTCCTTAGTGGACCAGCCACTGGAACGGGACATACGCGTGCCCTGAGAAGCCACGAGACCACTCTTTGTTTTCTCGGTTTTTATTTTTTATTAGTGCGCGTGTGCAGCATGCAATGGTTACACTCCTTGCGGGGAGCCTGGGCATGCACATGACACACCTTACTTCACTTTTCATCCCAGTTTCTCAGGTCCCTCATTTACAAAATCTCTATCTCCATCTTTCCTAGCATCTTTTCTTTTGCTCTTTATTTCTATTTGGGGTTTTCCTTATATGCAGAAAACGAGCATGCTGAGCTAGACAAGAACTGCGAGTGGAATTAGAGACAGACTATGCTGAAGAACCTATACATAGTGGGAAAGTATAAATCTGGCTCTCAAAGTTAAAACACAGTTAAATCACCTCTGTCTTCTGATACCTGCAACATGTAAATATTCTCCCAGTCAACAATGAAGAACACCTGTGCTCCAAGAAAATGACCTCAGTGTTAAATTATTCCCCATATAACTGTCATCAAAAGCCCAGTGAGAAAATTTATAGAACAGAGAGATTGTCTAATAAAGGATATATTAACTTTCATTCCTCAAGATATTCCAAGCTTTGTCCCCATATACGGTGAGCTCATCAGAAAACTATATGCCTGGACTTTATTACTCTGGTCCCTTTAGATCTGTCTTCTCTGAATCATGACTTAATACCATGCCAACAGGCTTCAGTCAGGATTTATTTATGGTCATGAGTAAAATTTCTCTGTTTTCTGAGATTTCAACCATTATGTCATTGCTGGTCCTCTCGGCACCAGGATAAATCTTATTGCTCACAATTGCTACAATACTTCCTTCCACTGGACCATCAGTTTTGTATCTTCAGCACCTTCATGATGATGAGAAACAAAGTTCAAGGGAATGTCTTAAGTCTATGAAAACAAACCTTACTGGATTGTTTAAATACACACTTGACAATTTTATAATAAGACTCTGTATTTTGAGGATAACATTGTAAAGATAATCTTGGTACTTGCAGAAATAAAATTTGGTTCAGAATGAGCCAGACACTGGGCTTGAATTCTTTTAAAATGATTACACTCTTAAAGAAGAGAATTTAGAAAGAGTTCATATTGTAGAATCAGAAAACATTCACTTGAGTTCAAGCTTCACCAGCAACCAAAATTGAAATTCCCTACTGTGACCTATAATTATCCCTGTCAGACCTTCAGGTTGTCTGTATTTGTTAGCCCTGGGGGGGAGTTAAATGGCATAAAACCTCTGGACATTTAAACTTCAAACTTCCCTATCATGGTATATGTGGTTTTTCAGTGAGAAAAATTTATAAAAGCATTTTGTAAACTATAAAATAATATACGCCTTTAAAGCACCATGACTTTTTTTTACTATTATGAAGATCTTGTTATAAGGATGTACATTCTGATTTTTATTTCAAGTCTTCCAAAGAGCTATGTATCCTCACTACCTCCATGTCTTGGCTACCCATACTCTCTCCAAATAGGATTTGTCTTTACTCAATGCAACCATCACCTTCGCAGTTACAGCTGCTCATCTTCATGTTAAATCCAATGATCAGTTCTTAGCCTTCACTTTATCTGACACAACCATTTGTTCCCACTTCTTCAAATACTTTGCTTTAAATATAGAACAATATATTCAGATGGTTTTCATTTTATTTCATTAATCACTGTGCTATGGTTTGGAAGTATCCACCACAGGCTTATGTGTTAAAGCCCTGTGTTAAATCACTAGCCAGTGGCAGCTCTGGGATGTGGGGAATCTTAAGGAGTTGGGTCCTGGTACACAGAAGTGTTGTCTTTGAGGCTGTTCCCTGGAAGGAGACACTGGGACTCCAATGAGCAGCCTGGTCCACCATGAACTCTTGCCTTGATGTTCTGCTTAACCAGAGACCCCAAAGCAACAGAATCAAATGACCATGGACTGAAACCTCTGCAACCATGAGCCAAAATGGACTTTTCCTCCTTTTAAGTTGATTTTCTCAGGTGTTTTGTTGCAGCAACAGAAAGTTCATAATACACCCTCCTTCTCAAACCTTAGTCAGCCCTTTCTCCTTCCCCATCTTCCAATATTAGAATGCTGTAATAAATTAGGGCTTCAAGACTCACATCCTGAATGCATATTTGAATGGAACAGCTGTTTATGCAGTCAGTCACTGGTACCATGTACTTAGCACAGTTAGATCGAGAACTGAAGAGCTTCACATGACTACTCTACCAGGAAAGCCCTAAGAAAGGGTAGCAGAGGGAGAGGCACTGAGCTGGCAGAGTGGTAAGCAGCAGAGAAACGGCCTGAGTGTTTCCATCTATTTGCTGGAATATAGCAATGTGAGGAAGACAAGAAGGAGGGAAGTGGGTCCCCTGGACCCAGGAAGGATCTGAAGTATGAATTGAAGCCCATGGAGACAGTGAAGAGAGAAACTTCAGTGAAGAAGAAGGAAGTAGCCAGTGTTCCCTTCTCCCTCAGATGAGACTCACTGCGAGAGAGAAACAATTCAAACCTGCAGACACATGGTGACTGCTGGTGACCCCAGAGGCCCCACAGAGATGTGCAGCAGTGGAGGGAGCAGTGGACATGAAGGACTGCACTAGCTGGTGGTGAGTGCTGAGGGCTCAGTTGTCCCTCACAAGAGAGTGATTGGCCTGGAGCCATCTTGGAGAGAGGCCAGCTGAGCTCAGAACTCAGAGCAGCTGCCAGCTCCATCTAGCAGCTCCCAGCTGGGCTCAGGCCCACAGTGTGCAGACAGCTGCAAGGTGAATGAGTCTGGTCTCAGCCAGAAGGTGCAGGCTCACTGAGATTACCCACCACCCTGCCAAAGAGCTACTGCTATTTTTATGTGAGTGTGAACATGGTTTCTAGCCTCCTTGTGGTTGTTATTCTGCTCTGTTCTTTTTATCTTTCCCTGCTGTCTTTCCTTCCAGTCTCCTGCACTATTTTCCCAAAGTTAGCCTGATCTCCCTTTGTCCTCCAGCCTTACTTCTAATCTCTTGCTCTTCATTTACCTCTTTATTTTTTCCCTAATCCCTTTTAAATTTTAACCCCTGAGGGTAAAATTGACATAGTAAGGCATAATTTTCTGGTCTGTTTTAGATTTTGTAATATAACCACAAATAGAGTTCATACAGTTACAAGTGGCAAATTAATGGTTACCTCAATTTGTCATTTTCTAGGCTGTGATTGTTACTACTGTTATAACAACTCATGACATAATTGTTTTAGATAGCTATTCTTCCTGGTATTCCAAGACTGAAATTGATGAAAGTTCATAAAAAATACTGTAGCACAGTGCCAGAGGACCAGTGGTTAGGCCAAACAGGCAGTAAATTCCCATCCCTAACAAACTGAAGAGGTAGGATCTTCCAACAGACTCAAAACCCAAAAACCAGTTACATCTAGATACCTCAGAGAAGGTATCTCAAATAAGTAGTCATTTCCTAAAGGTTCTAAATACTAGCAATAAAGCAACCCTCCAAAGGCAATTTATAAGCATCACTCCCAGGAATTAAACTCAAAAAAGAAAAGAAAATGAGAAGACACTTAAATAAGATGCAACCCCAGACATCCAGTTTACCAAAGGCAAACCCAGGGAGCAATGAGGTGGGACAATCCAAAAGCTCTCCACCTGTCCTCTCTGAAGTAGTAACAACAAAGCAATTGAATGAGGCTCTAGAAAATATCAAATTAGAAATAATTTCTCATATAGCTTCAGAGATGGTGTACACAATGAAAACCATGTTTAGTGACTCTAGAGCTGATACAGACCAAAAAAGAGATTAAGAAAATTACAGAAGCCATGAATGCCCAGCATAGGAAGAAATGGAATCTACAAGGCAGATTCAAGCAGATATCCAGGAGAATAAAAGTTCCTTTGCAAGTATCCAGAGCAGATTAAGCCAATGTGAGGACAGGATCTCAGATATAGAAGACAGGCTTGTCACTAGTGGTCATGAAAAGAAAGATCCCTTAAAAATAGCAAGGGACCATGAGAAATCAATCCAGCAGCTGCTAGATGAGGCAAAGAAGAATACATTGAGATATTTTGGACTCAAGGAAAAAGCAGGGG
The DNA here is from genome assembly GCA_004027595.1 of Dinomys branickii. Classification (NCBI taxonomy): domain Eukaryota; kingdom Metazoa; phylum Chordata; class Mammalia; order Rodentia; family Dinomyidae; genus Dinomys; species Dinomys branickii. The sequence goes on along the minus strand of PVLD010001059.1, from coordinate 82,619 downwards.
ATAGCACAAATGATATTAAAAAATCTGTTCACAGATGCCATGGCAGAAAACTACCCAGGTAGGGAAAAAGAATTTGACATATAAGTGAGGCATATAGAATTGCAATTAGCCATAATCCAAAAAATCTACAACCAGGCATATCATAATCAACAGTCCAGAAATTCAACATAAAAGAATCTTAGAAGCTGTTAGGGAGAAGAAACAAATCACCTATAAAGGAAAGCCCATCAGAATCACAACTGACTTCTTACCCCAAATCCTTAAGTCAAAGAGAGGTTGGAGTGAAGTATTTCAAGTTCTAAAGGAAAAAACCCTTCAACCCAGATTGATGTACCCTGCAAAACTATCTTTCAAAACGGATGGAGAAATAAGATATTCCCATTATGAAGAATATCTGAGGAGATTTATGACCACCAAAACAGCACTCCAAAATGTTTTGATGGACATTCCAGCAAGAGATAGCATGGTCTACAACTCCATGAAACCCAGCAGCAGGAATCCACCAGGCAAGGCAAACAATTAAACAGAGGGAGAGAAAAAAGGGGGCGGGGGAGCAAATAACAAGAAAACAACATGACAAGGATAAGTCAACACATATCAGTTATAACAATCAATATTAATGGCCTCAATTCACAATCAAAAGACACAGACTGGCAGAATGGATCAACAAGCAAAGTCCAACAATATGCTGCACACAATTAACACGTTTAATTCAAAAAGAAATTCATAGACTGAAAGTCAAAGGATGGAAAATAATACTCCATGTGACAGGAACCCAGAAAACAAGCAGGAGTAGTTATTTCTATTTGAAAACAAAGAGAATTTCAAGCCAAGACTGATTAAGAGAGATAAAGATCACTACATCCTTGTAAAGGGAACAATCCAAAGGAAGAGATAATAATCATAAACATATATACAGTAAATACCAGTGCACCCAACTACATAAAACAAATATTAGTAACATGAAAAATCAAAGAAGCACTAATAAAATTGTATTGGGAGATATCAATACCCTATTGTCACAAAAAGACAGATCTAGACAAAAAATAAATAATGAAATATTAGAACTGAACCAAACTTTTGAACAAATGGACTTAGTAGATGTTTACAGAGTGCGCTACCCCACAGCATCAGAATACACATTCTTCTGAGCTGTACATGGGATGTTCTCCAAAATAGACTACATACTAACTCATAGAACATGCTTAAATAAAATCACAGGCATTGAAATTATCTCATACATATTATCAGACCATAGTGCAATGAAATTGGAAATCAGTTGCAAAAGAAACCACAAGAACTTCATAACTTACTGGAAATTAAATAACATCCTTCTGAAAAAGCAGTGGGTCACAGATTATATTAAAGAAAAATTAGTCAATTTCGATAATTTAATAATAATGTCAATAGAACACGTCACAACTTATGGGATACAATCAAAGCAGTCCTCTGAGGGAAATTCATAGCAGTAAATGCTCATAGGAAAACAGAGCAAGTGCAAATAAACAACATAATGGTGAACTTCTAACTTCTAGCAAAAGAAGAGCAGGCTAAGCCAAAACCTCATATGAGTGAGAAAATTATAAAGATCAGAGCAGAAATTAAAGCATTGCAGACTAAGGAAAAATATAAATAATCAATGAATTGAAGAGTTGGTTCTTTGAAAGATTAAGTAAAATTGAGAAACTCTTATCCAGCCTATCAAAACAAGGAAAGAAAAGACTCAAATCCAAGCAATTACGAATGAAAAGGGTGAAATGACAATGGACCCTGCAGAAATCTAGAAGATCATCCATGCCTACTTTGACAACATGTATTTTAATAAGATGGAAATGCAGAAGAAATGGACAGACTCCTAGGTACGTATGAATTACCAGAGCTGAATCAAGAAGACATAAAAGTCCTTGGTGGCGCATGCCTGTAATCCCAGCACTTAGAAGGCTGAGGCAGAAGGATTGTTGTGAGTTTGAGACCAGCCTGGGTTACAAAGTGAGCTCAAGGCCAACCTGAACTGCATAGTGAGACCCTGCCTCAAAAAGACAAAAGAAAAAAAGATACAACCATCCTAAATAAGCCAATATCAATCAATGAAATTGAAGATGCAATTAAAAACCTACCAACAAAGAGAAGGCAAGGCCCTGACAGATTCATTGCTGAATTCTACAAAAAATTTAGAGAAGATGACACCACTACTTCTCAAGCTCGTTCATAAAATTGAAAGGGAAGAGATACTTCCAAATTCATTCCTTGAAGCGAGCATTACCTTGATACCAAAACTGGAGAAAGACCCAACTAAGAAAGAGACCTACAGTCCAATTTCCCCAATGAACATAGATGCAAAATTCCTCAATAAGATACTAGCAAATAGAACACAGCAAATCATCAAGAAGATTATACACCATGATCAAGTATGGTTCATCCCAGGTCTGTGGGGATGGTTCAATGTATGAAAATCAATAAATGTAACACAGCATACAGAGACAAGGACAAAAGCCACATGATCATCTCATTAGATGCAGAAAAAACTTTTAAGTTCAGCACCCATTCATGATTTTTAAAACCTACAAAAAATTGGAATGAATGGCCTTTATCTCAATCTGATAAATGCCATCTATGACAAATCAACAGCCAACATCATACTAAATGAACAAAAACTGAAAGTTTTCACTCTAAAATCAGGAATAAGACAAGGGTGTTCACTGTCTCCACTTTTAGTCAATATAGTTCTGAAAACATTAGCCAGAGCAATTAGACAAGACAAAGAAATAGTTTCTCCACATCTAAAGAAATCTCCAGCAGAGTAAAAAGAAAATGCACAAATTAGGAAAAAATTTTAGCTAACTGTCCCTTGGACAAAGGTCTTCTATCTAGAACATATAAAGAATTTTAAAACATCAGCCCCTCCAAATTCAAAGACCCAATCCAAAAATGGGCATCTGAGATGAATACACACCTCTCAAATAAAGAAATACAAATGGCAAATAAATACATGAAAAACTGTTCAACATCATTAGTCATTCAAGAAATGCAAATTAAAACAACACTGAGATTTCACCTCAGCCCAATAAGATTGGCTAGAATTAAGAAATCGACCACTAACAAATACTGGCGAGGCTGTGGAGAAATAGGAACTCTTCTCCCCTGCTGGTGGGAATGCAGACTGGTGGAAATCAGTTTGGAGATTCCTCAGCAAACTAGGTCCAGAGGTCCCATTCAATCCAGCTATTCCCCTTCTGGGTATTTTCCCAGAAAAGCTGAAAACATCATATCACAGCAATATATGTGCAACCATGTTCATAGTGGTGCAATTTGTAATTGCTAAATTGCAGATGCAACCCAAATGTCCATCCACTGAAGATCCATCCACTGAAGATTGGATAAAAAAATTGTGGTACTTTTATATAATGGAATATTACACCGCTATAAATAAAGATAAACTTGAGGGTTTTATAGGTAAATGGTCACAACTGGAGACCATACTCATAAGTGAAATACACCAGACCTGCATGTGTAAGCAACATATTGTCCCACTAATGTAAGAACCTGAAAAAGTGAATAAAAACTAGAAGGTGTGATAGACATTGTGAAATGAAAGGAAAATGCTCAAAAGTCAAGGACATCTGGGGTATGGGAAAAGAAAAGGGGAAATTGTGTATATATGTATATACCAGATAGCTGACAGTTGTACTACTGTCTTCTAATGCTTTACTGAAAGGAACAGTTAATGATTACTTGTTTGATCAGTATTGCATGTCTCTGTTTGTTTTCCCGAGAAACCACTTTGAAGATATCAATACATAATACAACCATTGTTAATTGCCTACCACTTTGTCATAATTCTGTATTGTTTGTATTGTTTTTATGCTATTTTGTAAATGGATGTCTGTTTGTTAATGCATTTTCTTTCTTTTATTTTTAAAATAAATTTTTAAAATTTTAAAAAGATAAAGAAATAAAATGAATAACAATAGGGAAAGGAAGAAGTTAAATTATCATTATTTAGTTAAATTACCATTATTTTCAGAGGACATGATACTCTACGTAGAAGACCCCAAAAACTCTACTAAAAAAACTGCTATATTTGATAAGCAAATTCAGTAGCACAGCTGGATACAAAGTCAACACTCAAAAATCAATAGCTTTTCTGTACACAAATAACAAACTCACTGAGAGAGAAATTAAGGAAACAACACCTTTCACAATAGCTTCCACAAAAACAAAAACCTAGGAATCTATCTAACAAAAAAATGTAAAAGATCTCCTCATTGAAAACTATAGTATTCTGAAAGAGGTGATTGAAGAGAATATCAAAAAATATTCCTTGCTCTTGGATAGGAAGAGCCAATATAGTGAAAATGGCCTTATTTCCAAAACTGTTATACAGGTTTAATACAATTCCAATCCAAATTCCAAGAATATATTTCACAGAATTAGAGGAAATAGTCCTAAAATTCATCTGGAACCAGAAAAGACCTAGAATAGCAAAAGAAATTCTGGGCAACAAAGGCAAGGCAGGGGGCATCATAATTTCTGACTTGAAATTATACTACAGAGCTACTGTGGTAAACACAGCATGGTACTGGCAAAAAAAAAAAAAAAAGACCTGAAAATCAGTGGAACAGATTAGAAGATGCAGAAACAACTTCATGCACACTCAGCCACCTTATCTTTGTCAAAGGTGCCAAATACACTCACTGGAAGAAAGACAGCCTCTTTAATAAATGGTGTTGGCCCTGCACATGCTGAAGATTAAAATTAGACCCATGTCTTTCACCATGTACTAAACTAAATTTGAAATTGATCAAAGATCTAAATATTAAAGCAGAAATGCTAAATCGGCTGGAAAATAGAATAGGTAAAACTCTTGAAGACATTGGTGTAAAGACTTTATGAATAAAACCCTGATCACACAGGAACTATCACAAAGAATCAACAACTGGGATCTCATCTTATTAAAAGGCTTTGCACACCAAGAGAAACCACCAAATACAGTGAAGAGACAACCCACAATGTTGGAAAAAATGTTTCCCAGCTGTTCCTCAGACAAAGGATTACTACTGAGAACATATAAAGAACTCAAAAAAATCAGACCTCCCAAATTTAAAGACCCAATCCAAAAATGGGCATCTGAGATGAATACACACTTCTAAGATAAAGAAATATAAATAGCAAATAAATGTATGGAAAAATGTTCACTATCACTGTTCATTCAAGAGATGCAAATTAAAACTACACTGAGATTCCATCTCATGGTGGAAAGAATGGTTATTATCCAGAAATCAATGAATTACAAATACGGGTGGGGCTGTGGGAAGAAAGGAACTCTTCCCGCGGTTGGTGGGAGTGTAGACTGGTGCAATCACTGTGGAAATCAGCACGCAGATTCCTCAAAAAACTGGGATTGGAGGTCCCATTTGACCCAGCTATTCCCCTTCTGGGTTTCTTTCCAGAAGAATTAAAAACATCATACCATAGTAATATATGTGCACCCATATTTATAGCAGCACAATTTGTAACAGCTAGATCTTGGAAACAACCGAAATGTCCAACAACCGAGGAATAGATGAAAAAAGGGGTGGTCTTTTTATACAATGGAGTATTAGTCATAAAGAAGGATAAACTGGAGACTTTCATAGGTAAATGGGTGCAACTCAACCATACTATAAGTGAAATAAATCAGATGCATGTGTGCAAATATCATTAATATACCTATTGTGAGAAGCTAAAAGAGTAAATAGATCCAAAATGTACAACAGATATTGTAAAATGAGAAGAAATTTTTCAAAAAGAAAGAGAAGCGAGGATGGGGAAAGGAGAAAAGAAGGAAGGTAAAAGCTATATATATATATATCATATATAATATAAAGATAAGATAAACATATATAATACATATATGATAGTTAAGATAGTTATACTACTAATTTCTGTTAATTCATTGAAAAGAAAGGTTTATGCTAATATTTTTCAGACAATTAATTGCCTATATCTTGCACTCTAATTTAAAGATAACAATATGCAATGTATTAACCATTGTCATCCTCCTATTATTTTGTTTTAAAAGTTTGTCTTTTCTCTTTAAAATACAATAAAATAAATTTTGAATTAAAAAAGTGTAACAGGGATAGCCACAAAGTACAGCTAAAAGGTAGAGTCAGGATCAATCCCATAAGGCAAAGGATAACAGTTTAGAAAATAAAAGTATTATTTATTTTCTGTGAAGAGCATACTTCTGATTTGTATTTCACATGGCCATGAAGTCAGGATGTACCTCCCACAGGGAAGCTAACTTCTCCCATCAATGTGCACATACAGTTTCCTCCCATAATCTATCTCACAAATACACACCTCTAGCTAGAATGGTAAGTGGACTTGGCTGAACTCAACAAGTACTGAGAACCCACTGAATTTCAAGCAGTGGGCCAGGCCATGGGGATAAGCCCATCAATGCCCTCTGTCTTGCAGTGGCTGGTCATCAAGAGACAGAACCTAAAATGGATGAGCTCCTAAAATGTTGTGCCTAATTTTCCCTTGGTTACATTTACATCATGTCACGGGTGCAGGAAAAGGGTATTTCCCGGCCATGTGACATGCCAGAGCAAATAATGGTACTTTTCCAGAGATGGTAATAGAGGGGCTGAGCCTGATGAACGAAAAAAGGGAAAAAGGAAGGAATTTATTGCAGGCTTTAAAAGGAAAAGGCTTGTTAAATGAAATAAATCAGACACACAAGCTTAAATATCATCTGGATCCTCTTACATGAGAAATCCAAAGTATAAATAAATTACAGAGCAAAATAAAAGATCGATATAGGGACTTTGGAGGTGGCTCTTGCCAATGGCAAAGGAGACAGAAGATAGAGGTGTAGAGAAGATGAAAAGAGAATTACGATGTGTTACGCAGGTGGGCCAGCTCCCCACGGTGCACAGGGCATTATGCACTGCAAACATGGACTAATAAAAATAAAACTTTTCTTTAGAAAGGGAAGCCATTTGGCATGATTGGAGATACTGGAAAGATTAACTCAAGGCCATGGTGGAATGGGTGCTTGTGATTCTAAGGCATGGACAGGAGGTTATCAAAGCATTAACCTGAGTTTATTTTGATTTTTGCTGCTTTACAGAAAGAGAACTGAAAGGCATGTGGAAGCCGCAGCAGAGCCCAGGTGTGCCTAGAGAACCTCGCACCCCGATGCTACACCAGCCAAGAACCTGGGGCAGCATCTGTGATAACACGGGGTGTCACTGGTTCCCGTGGGAGGGACTGACTCAAAGACAAAACTTAAAATGTATTCTCAAACAGAACACAAAGAAATACTGTAGGCCAACAATAGACAATGGATATAAACAAGTCCCAGGGAAGAGAAATAGGAAAAGCAGCTAACAAATATTTAGGAAAACAGTCACATTCCCTGGAAATAAACAAATTTTTAAAAGAACAAAGACTTACTCATATTTAGAAGATTGGCCTAGATTTTTTTTCAAGGGATAATACTCTAAGTGGTCACGGACCTTTGGAAAACTACTTTGTTTGCTCAGATAGGAGGATGGATTGGCAAAAACTTCCTGGAAAGCAACTTAACAATATGTATTAAAAACTGTTTTAAAAAACTGTATTTAGATTTCCTAGAAATGCAGATCTAAAGAAACAACTGGAAATGCAAATAAAATTCTCATTCAGAGATGTTCTTCTGAGAAGCATTTAGAAAAACAAAAAATTAGAAACAATTATCCAACAATAGAGGAATAATCAATTACAGTGCATCTATTGTGCACCCATTACGGATGTGTTTTCAAAGAATTTTTAAGGTAGTGTATGACCTATGTCCCAAAAAGGTGAATTACAAAATTGCATATACTGCACTGGCTTTTGCATCTATGCATATTTGTAAAAACAGACTAATATAAAGGGAACTAGTTTTTTCTAGAAGGTAGACATCTTTACTTTTCTGATTTTGTAGAACACTTTAGTTGGTTAATTTTGGTGAAAGGCACACCTCTCCTAGGAATTTTCCTAGCACCCTCAGACTAGGCTAAGTTCACCCTCTTTAAAACTTTTATGGTAGTCCATAAATATTCTATCATGTACATTATGACTTATTTTCTCTCTCCTCCACAAAATGTGTCAGAAAACCAGAATTGGTACCTTAAGCATCTACGTACCCAGGATTTAGGGAACTGAGACAAACCTAAAGATTTATCTTTAGCCCAGAGAAGCCACTGTATATATGCTTTTAACAGTGCTGGGACAGTAACTCAAATCGCCTCATCAGGGCTGGTGGATTATGCAGCACTATCAGTTTGTCCAATCCAAGCCGGTAAGACAATGTGGAGGCAGGGACCCTACCTACAGCATGAGGAGGGTCTAACTCTCTTACGGCTCTGATATTCTCTGAGTTTAGACAAAGACTTCTCTGGGCACCCCATATTTATTTGGTCTAAAAAACAAAGGAGGGGGATACTCAAGAAAAACATGGGAATCTGAGCAGGATTTGTGAAACCCTTTAAGGACTTCTCCAAGTAATACTTCATGTTAATTTAGGAGAACTGTATTCTCTCCGGGAAGGCCTTCACTGCAGGAGTGAGATGCCTGCAGCTCCAGCCTCCTTTAAGTTAACTGGGGTTGGAGCCAGAGTCCTCAGCTGTGGCCTTATCTTTCCTTTGAAGCTTCACAGCTTCACAGGCCAATACAGGCCTCAGGGTGACCAGTTACTCACAGAGGTTTACTTACTGTGATTCCACTGCCTATCCTCAGAAAAGGTGCCTAAGCTTCAGACAACTCACAAGTACACATGGAAAGCCAACTGGTTAATATAAAATCCTGCTCAGCGCTGCTTCATAGTGGTCTCCATCACATTGTTTTCCTATCATTCTTTATGTCTCAGTTCCAGTCTTCTCTCTTTTTTATCCTTCAGAGGAGAAAAGAGATACAAAGCAAGGACCAAATTTAGAATACAGAGAAAGAGGAGAAAAAGGAGGGGAGAAAGCAGAGGCAGAAGAAGAAGAAGAGGCAGAGGAAGAGCACAATCTGAAGATATTCTCCAAAATAGAATGCAAGTGTGTCTCCGGTAGTCTGTGGGAAGTTTGACAGCATCTTATGCCGCAATACCCACAAGAATTGAAAGCAAAGAGAGAGCATCCTTTGAAACCATTTTTCATAAGGAAACATTGGTGAAATAAAAGTCCGCCAAAGAAAATGTTTGCTGAGGAATATTCCTCAAAGTGAAAATAGATGTCACAATGCATTAGTTAGCTAATGGTTTGCAAATGAAGGAAGTGGTGTCCCCTTTCCCTATTTTTTATTTGTCTTCTCCTTACTGGAAAATTAGGATGTAGTATCTTTAGAAACATTCACATAAATTTCACCCATATTTCACAAGGAACTATCATATGAATGAAAGTCCATGCCCTTTAAAATCATGGGCCACCAATTTAATTCATGGTACTGTGACCCCAAAACCTATCTCTAGTGAACCAAGTGTTTGTAGAGCTCAGTCCTCATTGTGACTAAATCTGGACCAGCCTCTCCTTGGCTGACAGAAGCAGTATACAGAGTGTGTGATACAGGAATTTCCAACAGATACTTAATAACCAAGTCTAGAAAAAACTTCAGTTCTCCCTTTTTGGCAGGAAACTTTGTATGTTCTTTTATATTGTAAAACTATTTACAGTTCATATGGATTCCAGACCTACACTCCGGAAGCAAGGGCGCTGGCCCCTGGATGAGTCTCTCTGGATGCCTGTGATTTCTAGACAGCTAATTAGATGCACATTTGATCTAAAACTGAAGGCTTCCACTTAAGAGTGTGCAGGGAAAGTAACCTGAACACACATGCCTGGACAGGGCAAGATGAGCACCACTCACCAGCCAGACACCTCAGAAACTGCTGCAGGGCGACATAGGTGCAGCACAGACCCCAGGAAGTGCATCCCTGCTTTTCCACCCCAAGTCTCCAGTGGCCCAGGCCCCCACAGTTCAATTTGTTGGATATGCTGCCACCCAAAGAATCTGTCAATGAAACAGGGAGCTTAGCTTACAGATGAGAAAACTGAAGCTCTTGACCCATAGGACTTCACACCATCCCAAGCTCTGCTGACTCCAAAGCAAAGCCAATTAGGTGAGAAAGGGAACCTACACTTCCTTTCTACAAACGTATGGTTCTTTCATGTGCATGTCAACCTGCAGCAGTGCTAGATGACTCCCAGTAACCCAGAATTCCAAGAACCCCACACATTCAAGCAGCAATGACAGCAGACAATGAATGACATGCATGAAACACAAAATATACATACACCTCCCTTTGTCCTGGTGTTGCCTGCTGGAAAGAAAGAAAGCAATATTTTTCCCTAAACTACTTCTTTTTGCCTTGAGCATGGTATGTCTAACTTGCTCAAATGTGTTTTGCTCACTAAGAAGACTGTTAAGACACAGTGTGCCATCACATCTCTCTGAGCCTCACCTTTGAATGTCTCCCGACACTTTGTGCTGCAGTCTCCGCCATCTGTCGGACAGTGACCTCACTGCTGGATCCTATGGTTACATTTCCGAGTCTTCCCTCAACCCTTTTAAAAATATTTTAACGTGACATTTATATATCATATTCTTCATTTTTAGCCATTTGGTCAGTATTTTTCTTCAATTTATGTGTAAAAAAGAATCTTGGATGGAAACCAAGTTGTTTGAATTTTTAATATTAAATATTTTTATTAGTACATGTTTGCAGCACATAATGTTTACACCCTGTGTGTGGAGCTGGTTTGGACGTGTAAATGACACCCCTTAATTCCTTTTTAAATCCCCTTTCCCTTCCCTGTCTTATTCCTCCCTCCATCTCTTGGTCACCTTTCCTTTTTAAAAAGATCTATCTCCCTTCTTCCTATTACCTGTCTCTTATTTTGCTCTTTATTCATACTTTGGGTTCCTCATATTAGAGAAACCAGGCAATAGTTAAACTGTGTATCTGATTTATTTCACTTAACATTATGGTCTTGAAGTGCAATCCGCTTTCCGACAAATGACTCAAGTTTATCCCTCTTCATAGCAGAGTAGTACTCCACTGTGTAAATACATTTTCTTTATCCATTCCTCTGCAGATGGATATAATGTATGGGCCACTTCCAAGATTCAGCTATTATAAACTGTGCTGCTACAAACACAGGTACACATATATCTCTGCAATATTCTGTAACTTTCTGTGTACCTGACTCTCCCACTGCCATCTCTACCAGCCTGTAATATGTGCTTTTCTAATTGCACCTCCCACTGCTTGATAAATCTTTTGCTCCTGTCGAGTCACCTGTAGTATTTAAGGGCCGGGAAGGACCTTGTAACACGTGGCCCAACAGTGTGCAAGCCTCAGCGTCCCTCAGAAACCCAGATACAGTGACCCTGATTTAGGTGGTCTGGGGAATGACCCAGAAACCTACACTGGGGGATCTGGACAGGGCAGTCTTCAGTCCTCCTTTGGAGAAGCATGATTCAGTCCTGTAGCATCTGTGGGTGCCCCTCCAGGCCTACCCCACGGGGTGAGAACGCAGTGAGGGTACCTGCTCTGGGTCCCCTCGCCCCACTGTCCTCTTGAGTGGTGATACGTGTTCCTGCTCTGTGAACTGGACTCACAGGCAGGATTTCATTGAGAAAGCATTCCACAGATTGGAGAAAGAAGACTTAGGAGATGTCAGAACTCCAATTCCTTTGTTCAGAGATGAGAAAACTGAAGTCCTTGACCCATAGAACTTCACAGAGCAACTTAGGGACAGGGCTGGAACCAGACTGCAGTCTCCCAACATGAAGTTGGCAGACTCTCCCAAAGCCCTCTGCTTCATGCCTGAGTATCTTTATGAGGTGTGATCAAAAGCACAGTGCACGCTGCTGCTGAGCGCCATCTAATGGAAAGGCAGCTCGTAAAAACATCACAGTGTGTCTCATCCACCTTTCTCACCAGACCTGGCACCATGCAACTCCTGACTCTTCCCCAAAGTCACAATGACCATGTAAGGGAAACATTTTGAACTGAGGCAAGACACGACAAAACTAAAGACATGTGTGAAAGAGAACTCCCAAAACTGCTGCAGAACATAGTGGAGGGATAAGTATGCTCAGAGTGAGAGAGAATTTTGAGGGAGATTAATGGTGATGTGTCAATTACTGTAATGACTTTTTATATTTTAAACATTCATTTTATTTCCTAATCACACCCCATAGATAGAAAGGGCTGGGGGCATAACTCAGTGTAAAGGTCCTAGATTCAATTTCCAGTATAACCAAAAATTTAAAAAAAGAAAAGAGAAAGCAAAAGGAGGGAAGGAGAGAGAAAGAGATAGAGAAAGAGGGAAAGGAAGTAAGGGAAGGAAGGCGGGAGGGAGGGAGGGAAGGAGGGAGGGAGGGAGGGAAGAAGAAGAGAAAAGGAAAAGTAATGGGGGAAAGAAAAGAAAATTACATTTTTAAAATTAATCTCCTGAGATCTCCAAGACCTTGGGGTTTAGGTATAGATTTGCTTCCTGGCCTTCCTACCCAAGTCAACCCAGAAGAGATGCATGAAAACCTATTTCTAAAGAAGAAAGAGAAGCAAGTTTGAAAGGTCCCATAGCATGTGATTTACCTTTAACTTCCACCAGCACCTAAGATCTGAGGGCCTCAGTTACAGAGCAGCAGCAGCAATGGGTCTGAGCCCAGAGCCAAGGAAGGCAAACTACACAGAGCACCAACGGGGAGGTGCCTACGGGCAGCCCCAGATAGGAGACAGGAGACTCTAGCCAAATACGCTGGATATTGAGCAGGGGAAGGAGAGATTTAAAAGGCCTTCGGCAGAGAAGAATCTGGGGAGAAGAAAAGTGTGGAGGCTCCACATTGCCCACGGGAGGTTGTGTGATGTAAACCGTCTCAGTTATCTTCTCCAAAACCCGCAGGCAGCGAGCGCTACATCGTTCCCCAAGCCCTTTACAGGAGGCCTCTCTAAAGGGGTTTGGCAAAGAGGACAAGGGAGAAGCTAGCGTCTCAGTTGCACAAGCGTGAAAAAGAATCCGAAGATGCCACTGCCAATTTCCTACGCAGAGCCGTGCAAGTGTTCTAATTTCCTCTCATTTCAAGATGTGCCTCACTTGGGGAAACAGTCACTATTTAGAGCTGCAACTATTTAAAAAAGTGCCTCCATCCAATGTAATAATTGACTACAGTGGAAAATTATAAGCACCATAACCAGTGGTGGCAAACCTATGGCACACATACTACAGCAGGCTATTTATCATCATTGAAATCTCTCAACGTTTCACCATCACCGACTATAACAATTTCATGGTTCACGTACAGAAACCAGACCATTGGCACTGAGCCCCTCCATCTGCAAAGGTGACAAGCAGAAACTCACCAACAAATGATCAGTCCAAGATGTAAGAAACAACATTCATTTATTGAGACCGAAACTACTTTGAAACACTTTTATTATGAGTTATCAGCATGCGTTAAAAATTAATTTCATTTTAGGACTTTCACTGCATCCAAATAGCACTTGAGACTACTCCCATCAGCTGCTTTTTGAACTCATTATTACTTAAGCCCATAAAACAGTGTTTTATTGCATTGTTTAAAAAGAAGAACAATCAAGCATTTTTCTCCTCAAATTTTCCTTTAAAATCTACAGGTCTATTCATTTAGACCTTAAATAGCTTTCTCCTAGACCGAGTGGTATGATCATAGTGCAAAATTAATCTGGATGGGCTGGAGATCAAAGAATCAGAGAACTGGCCCTCTCGCATGTCCTGCGTTTAACCAAAGAAGTCTCCACTCTAACTACAAACCTAGAATTGAGATAACCCACCCCAACCCCACTCATTTTCCCCATTAGAAGACCAACAAGATGTTCCCAATACGTTTCAACTGCAGACACAGCAAGTTCAGTGGTCTTTGGCATTTGCTGTAGTTGTTGTTACAGGTACTCAAACAGGAAAGATAAGAGCTTGCTTAATAACCAACACTGATAGTTTGCATAAAATCCAGCAGAAGACAACACCACACATGAAGAACTACCCTACACCCTTTCCCAAGAAGCCAGCAATAAATATCAGATCTGTTAGCCACTGGCCTTCATGTCTCTGACAGGACAATACAAAAATAAGTCCCTTCGTAGCTGTCTGAAGGCTCTGCTGGCCACACTTGCAAATCACTGGCCAAATTTCCCACTGGAATTATACAAACCAGAACTGGTGGCTAGCCTTCACACAGGAGTGCTATGTGGTTAGTAGCTATAACATAACTTACACCCAAACTGCTCAAAATTAAAGACATTTGGTCACTAAATGTATTAGTCACTAATACATTTAAATGTATTACTAATACATTTTTAGGCTTTTTTTTTCACCTTATGTTGTGATTAAAATAAACTTGGAACTTGGGGCTTTGACACTCACTTACCCAGAAAATTCCTGAATTTGATGGAACTGAAACCTCCCAGGGTTCAGTCAATAAACCCAACCTGGTCCTCCTCACACTGGAATCCTCGTACACCATGTAAGATTGTTGTCCGTGCGTTGAACAATACCTCAAGTTCTAATTACTTAGTATAGGAAATAGCAGGTTCGGGTAACCATGCTGAATAATTTTCATAAAGATGTCCCCAAATCCCAGCCTTATTGAAAAGGGTCACTCCATTAACTTATAAAGATCGAGAAATTATTTTTAAAATTAAAAGCAGACTAAACATTCAAGCAGTAGAAAAATGGTTCTATGAATTCTGAGACATGCACTCCTGCAACGTTATGTAGCCCTTAAAAATTATGTGTGTAAAGAGTATATAAAGACATGGAAAAATGGTAATGCTGAGAAGTAAAAACAGAAGGGTAAAAACACAAATACATAATTATAAGAAATCTTGGCATAGAAATAAAGGCAGGAAAGAAATACAAGAAAATACTAATAATTACTTTTGGATAGTGGCAGAGTGGAAGTTATTTTCTTTTGGCGTTTTCTTATTTTCCAATTTTCTCTTAATGAACATTTGAGGTCTTCACAATGGAAAAACATATACATTAAGAAATGAAAAAATATTTGAAATCTTTATTTTCCATGGAAGTCATCACTCAGTCAGAGGAGTAAAGCCAAGCAGGTAACTGGGAAGTTGTTTCTGTCAGAATAGTGTGCTTGTTCACATAACCACGCAACATCCAGGAACACCAGGTTTCCAGGAAGCACAGGCTGCTGTACAGTGGGCATGCCCACAGAGAATGACCAAGAAAAATTTTAAAAGCTGATAGGGAAGCAAAGTTCATCAACACTCATGTGAACTGCCTCCCACAAAAAGCCAGAAGTCAAGTGTGGTTTGAAATTTAGGTGTCATGGAAACATCCTCCTATCTTAAAGAAAGGTACCAGCACTAGAGAATCTGGTTTCAGATTGTTCTCATGCAAACCCATAACTTCAGAAGATTTTAGAGAAACAAAAATATTTTTAAGAAAAAGTCTTGCTGATTCTGTTGTTACCAATGGCACAAACCATGGCCTTAAAGGGTGTGCTGAGTACGGAAGTAGTGGGTGCCAGCTCTGAGAAGACATCATCTTCACTGATGACTGTGTCACCTCTAACTCAAGATACATTGCAGAACAGTTCCACCCACCAGAGAGAAACTGACAGCCACAGTACAGGAGTTTACATTTCCTGGTAGCCAGAGAGAGACAGAGACACAGAGAGAGAGAGAGAGAGAGAGTAAATTTAATTTTAATAATGCACTTTATTTAATTTAATATATTTAACTGTTATAATTACAAAATACAAAGTTGATTCCTAAGATGAGGGGGCAGGAGTAGCCCATCAGAGCCTTTCCAGAACCCAGACAGACAGCTGCAAACAGCTACTCGGTGAGGAGAAAGAGAAGCCCTTTTAAATGAAGCACGGAGACCCAAGCCTATAATCCTAGAGCTCAGAGACTGAGGCAGGAGGATCACAAGCTCAAGCCCAGCCAGGGTGATTCACAATTTAGTCAGACCCTGTCTCAAAATTTAAAAATAATAAGATGACCTGGGATGGGAACCCAGTGTAAAGGTCTTGAGTTCAATCCCCAGTACTGAAAAAAGAAAAAAGAAAAGATAAAAGGACCCCTCTTGGAATCAAGACAGAGCCATTGAGAAGCTAAGAAGCCTGCAGAAGCAGAAAACAACACCGAGGAAAGTACAAAGCAGCCCCAGCCCCAAGCCCAGCTGCGGTAGGAGCTGGCTCAGCAAGTACGGCTAAACCTACAGAAGCCCCACAGCCCCAGAGACAGAAAGGGACCAGCAGTCCTAGCTGAAGGAAAACCCACACTTGTTGCAAGCTGCAAACCCAGTGTGGGCGTTTACCCCTCCCAGAAGGCAGGCTAGCTTTACAGAAGAAATACACAGCAGGCTCTCCTGCTCTGGAACTAGTAGGGCATCTCACCACTCCCACAGTCTACAAAACTAACTGAGGGTAGTAGCAGCTTGGGATTTATAGAGGACACAAACACTACAGGCCTCTGGAGTGAATACAACCCAGTCAGCAACACAGCACTGACTGGTCCTGTCCAGTGGGGAAAGCACAACAGGACTCCATTCACACAGCAACAGCCTGCTTGGCTGTGTGGAGACACACGGTCCTCCTCCACACCTGGCGGATTTCAATATTACACATCCTGGAAAGAAACTTTACCCAGCCAAATGCCTCAGTATGGAGGGATGCTTTGGACTCATTTTTTTCCTTTCTTTGTTTCAAATTTTTATCTTCCTTTTCCTCTTCCTTCTCCTTTTAAATTTTTTTCTTTGTCTTGTTTGGTTTCTCTTTATGCTACTTCTACCTAATTTTATTTAGTAGTGTATTTTTTATTTTGATTTTTATCTCAATTTTTCTTCTCATTCTCCTCATCTTTTTATTTATTTTTTTAATTTTTACTTCTTCCTTTTTTTTCTTTGTCCTCTCCATTTTTATGATTATTACTTTTAAGCTTAATTACATTTTCACTGTCCAGTGTACTCTATATTATTGCTATATTATTTCTTTTCTATAGAAACTTTAAAAGCCAGGAGAGCATAGAATGATGTATTTGAAGAAAGAAAATAACTGCCAACCTACATCCAGAAAAGTTATCTTTCAAAATCAAAGGAGAAATAAAAACTTTTCAAGATAAATATAAAAAAAGTAATGACAGCTAAGCCAGCACTGCAGAAGATACTTAACAGAATCCTACACACAGAAGAGGAAGACAGATAACCTATTGAGAATTATGTAAGAATGAAATATTTAAACAATAAAATAGGAGAAATTAGTATATACCTTTCTATAATAATTCTAAATGTAAATATTTTTATTAAATTATAAGGGACAGACTGGAAAATTCAATAATAAACAAGACCTAACTTCTTGCTGCCTATAAGGAACACACCTCCCTAGAAAGACATACACAGACTTAAAATGAAAGGATGCAAAATAATATTTTATATAAGAGGAATTCAAAATCTGTTTAGGAGCCAGGGAGATAGCTCAGTGACATGACACCCGCCTGGCAAGCGCAAGGTCCTGAATTTGATTCCCAGTACCAAAAAAATTTGTGTAGTAGGATTAGCTATATCATAACCTACAAAGCAAACTTCAAAACAAAATCAGTCAGAAGAGACAAAGAAGGCCCTTTACATATTGGTAAAGAAAACAGGTCCACCAAGAAGATATGTAACAGTTGTAAATACATGTGTACTGAGCACCGGTACCCCCATTTCATTAAAGAAAAACTACTCAACATGAAGAGACACATAGATCCCAGCATGATAATAGTGAGAGACTTCAGTACTCCACTCTCACCAAAAGCTGGGCAATCCAAGTTCAAAATAATAATAATAACAAAGAAACATCAGAGTTAAACTATACCACAGGTCAAACAGACCTCAAAAGACATCTATAGAATACCCTATGCAACAAGTACAGAATATACATTCTTTTCAGCACCTCACGGAATGCTCTCCATAACACGTTATATTTTAGACCATAAAGCAAGTCTTAAAAATATAAATAAATTGAATAATTTCTTGCATCTTATCAGATCATAATGGAATGAAACTGCAAATAGCAAGAGAAACTACACAAACACATAGAGATTGAACAGTTCACTTCTGAATGGTCAGTAGCTCAGGAAGAAATCAGGGGAGAAATTTTAAATTCCTAAAAGCAAATGAAAGTGGAACTACAATTTACCAGATTCTCTGGGCTACAGCAACAGAAGTTATATGAAAATTTATAGCTATGAGTGCTATACATCAAAAACCCAGAGAGATCACAGATACTCTAATGATGCATCTTGATATCTTAGGAAATCAGAAACAAACCAAAACCAAACTGACAGAAGTAAGAAAAGATCAGAGCTGAAATTAATGAAATAAAGACCAAAGCAACAAAACACCAGATAAGTGAAATAGTTGGTTCTTTAAAAAGATAAACAACATTGATAAGCCCTCAGCCAAACTAACCAGAAAAAAGAGAGTGAAAAGATTCAAATCAATACTATTAGACAATTTGTAATAGCTAAATCATGGAAGCAACCCAAATGTCCATCCACTGAGGACTGGATAAAAAAACTGTGGCATTCTTATATAATGGAACATTACTCAGCTATAAAGAAAGACAAACTGGAGGATTTTATAGGCAAATGGTCACAATTAGAGACCATACTCATAAAGTGAAATAAATCAGATGTGCATGTGCAAACAACGTATTGTATCACTAGTTTAAGAACATGAAAGTGGGAATATAAATTAGGAGGTTGAAAGGAAACTGCTCAAAAGTAAAGAACAAATGGGATGAGGGGAAGGCAAAAAGTAACAAAGGGATAATTATGTATGTGTGTATGTATATGCAGGATGACTAACATGGTTGCACTATTGACTTATGTCGCTTTATTGAAAGGAACAGTTAATGATTAGTTGTTTGATCAGTCTTACAGGTCTATATGTGTTTTCCTGAGCATACACTTTGAAGTTATCAATATGTAATACAACAGCCATTGTTAATTTCCTATCGCATTGTCTGTAATTCAGTTTTGATTGTACTGTTCTTGTGCTCCTTTGCAAGTGGCTGTTTGTTAATGTTTTCACTCTTTTACTCTTAAAATAAAAAAAAAAAATACTATTAGAGACGTAGGGTATAGTGGCACATGCCTTCAGTCCCAGAACTGGAGAAACTGAGCTAGGAGGATCAGCACAAGTTTGAGGCCATTTGGGGCCATAGTGAGTTGAAATCCAGCCTAAACTATGTAGTGGGACTTATCTCCAAAAAAAAAAAAAAAATACTACTAGAGATGTTATAAGAGACACCACTGAAATCCATGATCAAATTGAGTTTATCCAAGGGATGTAAGGATGATTCAACATATGCAAATCAATAAATGCAATACATCACATAAATAGAAGCAAGCATAAAAATCACAATTGTCTCAATTGGTACAGAAAAGGCCTTTGACAAAATTCAGCATTTTTTTAATATTAAATCACTGTAGAAACTAGGTACTGAAGGATCATATCTCAATATAGTAAAAGATATATATAATAAACATATACCCATACCATTCTGAAAGGAAAAAAATGAAATTATTTTCTCTAAACTCAGGAACAAGGCAAAGATTTCCTAGTCAATAAAATATTGAAGTTTTAACCATAGTAAACAAAAAATAAAAGAGATAAAAATATGAAAGGAAGAATTCAAGTTATAGTTATTCACAGATAATATGATCTTATACTTAGAAAACCTTACAAATGCCAACAAAATCAGCTTTTAGAGTTGATAAATTTAGGGCTGGGGATATAGCTCAGTGGAATAAGCACTTGCCTAGCAAGTGCAGGGTCCTGAGTTCGATCCCCAGTACAGCAAAAATAAATAAATAAATAATAATAATAATAATAATAAATAAATAGAGTTGATAAATTTAGCAACATATTAGGATATAGAATCAATATTTAAAAATCACTAGTTTTTCTTTACACTGATAATGAACTAGCTGAAAGAGTAATCAGGAAAGCAATTCCATTCACAGTACCTTAAAAAAAAAAACTAGGGATCAACCTAATGAAACAGATGGAAGATCTCTACACAGAACACAGAAGAAAGAAACTGAGGAAGATGCTAGGACATGGAATGACTGCCCACATTCAAGAGTAGGCAGAATTATTTTTAAAAAAGAATGAAAACCAATTTTAAAAAGCATTAGAAATGATACAGAATTTCACTAAACAAGATGATAGGAATTTAGCAGTGGTTGTTATATGGCATATTGTTGTTTTTAAATTAGTTGTTCATAATTCCAGATAGAAGCCTGCAAAATTGGTCAAAAAATAGAAAGAAGAAAACTTTAAGCATTAAATGTTCCTTTCAGTAAAACAGTAGAAATGAGCAGTACAATTATCCCAGCTATCCATATATATATTCCTTTCCTTCTTTTTTTTCTGCTTTGCATCATCCCAGTTTCTCCTTTCCTTGGAGCAGTTTCCTTCCCTTTCACAATACCTGCTGTACCTTTTGGGTTTTATTTACTCTTTCAGGTTCTTACAGTAGTGAGACAATAAGATGTTGACAAGTGAGAAGGAGGGCGAGAAGCAGCGAGGAGGCCCAGCAAGGGTTTCTTGGCAGCCAAGCTTCATCCTCCTCCTGAGCTCAGGGATGCTGAGCAGGGGAAATTACTCCTCAGAGCTCGTCCAACTTGAGGCACGACCACTCTCTCTTTCTCTCTCTCTCAGTCTCTTATGCCCAGGAGCATTTGGTTGAAGACCTGAAGGGCAGCACCGCAAATGAGTGGCAGGTGCCAGCCTTGAGAAGGGACGCACACTGGAGCTAGGGTGAGTCCAGGAAGACAGGGAGCTCTGAGCAGATCCCCTGCAGCACCTGCTGTAAGACGGAGCTACTGGAGGTCTTGCAGCTCTCTGCGCTGTCTCAGAGCCAAACCCATAGAATTTCCCCACATCCCCGTTCAGCCCCATCTCCACAGCCTGAGCACATTCTGCAGAATCCGTCATCCCAGCCACCAGGACTCGGAGATGGGACAGAACAGCTTCCTCCGGTGGACTGCTTTCCCAGCAAGGGTGCAGGTGGCTGCTTAGCTTCAAAATTCAGCAGACGCCATGGTAGGCTCAGGGGATGTGAGCCCAGTCCAGCAGAAGAGTCCTACCTGAGAGCAGCTCAGTTGTGGGTAATTTTCCAAATGGAAAATGAAAATTTTCCAAATGGAAAATTCTGCCTGATTTTACACCACATGTTTACAAATACCACATTCTCAACAATACGGGATTGTGTCTTCAAAGTTTCAAAATCAGCATTAATACTTTTCAAAACACCATTCCACATGGAATTACAAGGAGATGCTACCTTAAACAGCTAAACAAAACCTTAAGACAGTCATCCTAGTGCTATTTCTAAGATAATGGTAATGACAGGCATCTGCTCACCTACGTTCTGAATACCTAAGCCACTGGGTTAATCCCACAGGCTACAGGCAGTGGTTCCAGTAACTAACACTAGGTAAGTACCGCCACAAGCCACACATCGTATGGGTTTTGAGGAGCTGCCCCTTCTTAAGGAAACAAAAAGGCTACACAGGGAATGCGGGCAGCACGCCACTGCAGGTCACGGAGGTCTGTCCGTGCCAGAGGCCCTCCCTAACCCCACTTCACAGATGAGGCCCAAGGCTGACACAGGTTAGGAAGCTGAACAAAAGCACAGGACAAATCTCATACTTGATTCTGAGTCAAAGGCCATGCCTTTAACTCCACACTATGGTGGGAGCAATTCAAAACCCACCAATCCTGGCAATTAGGTAGATGCTTCCAGGCATCTTTATGGCTTGTCCTGATCAGGGCTCTCTCTCTACAACTATGATACTAGAGTGAGATCATTTTCTCTTCCCTAAACATGATTTTTCTAAGATCAGCCAATAAAGAAAAACTATAGAGATCTATGATTATTCATATTAGCCAGCATTTTAGTGATACAGAGAGATGAATTCTTTTATCTAACCTCTCTTGAAAGTTTTGTCATTTATATTTTTTCTCCTGCATATAGTTAATTTGTTTTATCATTTTTTCTTTAGATTACATTCTTCACAGTATCCAAATGACTCAATAATTGATATGATTTACTGCCAGATCACAAATTAAAAGTACGTTACAAAATTACTTTGCCACATGTTATCAGTAGTAAAAAAAAAAAAAAGAGGACAGAAAGAAAACAAGAAACTATGGAGGAGTTTTGAAACTCACCTCTGCTGAGCTTTCTGGAGAGGTTTTACTATTATTTATGTGTAAATACGTGTGTTTTAAACCATTTCTGATTCTAGTACTGCTCTCACAAAGAACAGTTCTTCAGTAATGGATGAATTTAAATGTAATGGAAAATCTAAGAGGCAGAACATAATCTATTGACAATTAAATTGTCAAGGGAATACAAAATTCTTACCAGCCCTTCAGACGCTATCTGCCAGAAGTCTTTCTGGCAATATTTTCAGAAACCACCAAGTTCAAAACTTGCACCTATGATACAGCTACAATGTACCAACCACAGCTAAGTAGTACTAGGTCTAAAGATGGAAACTGGCAAAATATCTCTGTGTTTCACAAAAAAAACTCCAAAGAAATTTGAACTTCTAAGTTGGGTGCACAGCACAAGTATTCACTGAATGTGAGTCATGAAAATAGAAGGGAATTATATTTCAGTTCTTAAAAAATCAAAGAGAGAAAAGAAGCACACATGTAATTAATAAGAGAAGCCCCTGATTATCAAGACCCGTCTATGGCCCCAGAAATCTCAATAGTAACCCAAAGATGCTTTTCTTACTTGCCATCAACGAGCACTTCAGATTGCCGGTTATTCACTTGATTATCACTCTTGTGACGAAACTGAAAAACAATCGAAGTGTTTGTCATAGGTAATCACACATCATATTGTATCAGACCACGGGGGAGCACTGGAATGATTCTGAGGTAACCTGTTTGAAAGCTATTGCCACTGGTCCAACACAAACCCAAGTTTATACTTACCTAGAACCCAGCCCTTCGTCCTAGATCTAACCCAACACTCATCTCACTAAAACTCCCTTTGGGTATCACCAGTGAAAGGATTCTAGCCACAGGCTAGATTTACATTTCTGATTCTCTTATGTTTTTGGTTGCTCCTAAGAAGACAATATGCTTTTCACCCCACCACATAGTCCCAAGAGAAAACCATACATTAATTCTGATGATTTATCCAGCAATGGGGGCTTCCACTTCTCTCCCAGATGTGCTCAGAATGTTCTAGAATATCATTCACTCTGTTTTATGCATTTCTCTGAAGTCAAGAAATTACTTGTAACAACATATATTTTTATTCCCCAAAACTTCTAACTGTTAACAGTGATCTTATGAAATACTGAGCATTTAAAACAAAAATCAGAATGCAGTACTGAACCATGTTTGATGTAGATTTTTATTTTATGCCCAAGTAACTATACATTTCTTACTGTATACTCCAGTAATATAAATACCTTAAATTTCTCAGAAGAATCTAAGTGTTCTGAGCTTTCCACTAGACACAGAAATTAGCAGACACTTAGATGAGTATTTCTTATCTGTCAAGATCAGATCATAGTGAAGTGCATTAAAGAGGGTAATATAGAGACAATAACATAAACAGTGATAAGCTAACAGGGAGAGTTATTCCAGCATATTAGCTACATGCTCAGATGAACAGGGCAGTTTCAGACACATGAAACTTGGACTTCATAGACTATAATCACAAGGCTAAGTGCTTTTTTCTTTTTTAATTCAAAATGGTGCATCAACAGCACTATACATAAGATGGTGCTTCAAATGGACTTCTTTTTCTCTGTACTCTTCTGAAACCCATCCCAATCTCTTTATTACGCTATGCCCATTGCATATACTTACATAGCACAGCACACAGAAGCAAACAGATATTATGAGTAAAAATAAGAAAACAGCATTTGTGAACACGACAATCATTTAAAATATTGTAAGTTTCTACAAGTAAATTGAGTCAGCCTACTACCTGATGTGTAAACATCTCTCTCTCAACAGAACAGAAGTAGAAACACTATTTTATCTGAGTGTGTGGCTTGGTGGGCTTGCCGAACATTCTCTGTTCACATACAGCACACCTCCTCCGTGTCTACACTCTGTCCCTCTCCATCCCAGCCTGGACCATGGAAAGATGCCTGTATGGTCTTTGCTTCTGCTTGGGTTTGGCCAGGAGGGAGCACTGGCGAGATCAGAGGGCCTAGGGAGAGTAGAGAGGGACATCTGTCCCCTGGTTTCCTTCCAGCTGCGTTAGCAATGGCTCCATCCTCTACAGATGGGGATGGCTGTAGCTGCCGCCAACAACCCTCAGCTGCAGTTCCAGGTCTGGCAACTGACTGCTCCTTCCTTCTCCTCTTCAGGCCTAGAAGTAGTTTTGCTGCCCATGTTGCTTTCCCAGGTATTTTCCTTCACCTCATCCTTTATAAAGACATGATCCCTTCATTACTAAACTATCCAGTCTTCTCCTTTCAGGGTGACATCTGCCTCCTGCCAAGACCCTGACTGATGAAAATGTCCAGCTAATGAGCTGGCATCTGTCATCATAAAAATAAGAGCACGTTCGCGCATTCACTGCACTAGAATCAAAAGGACACTTAGTGGTTATCATATCTGTACCTAACCTGAAAGTAATCATCTAAACTGACTCTCTGAGCATCATAGGAAAAGGGCAATCAGCCCACCCCCAAAAGCTGAGCAGCACACTCTGGGCCTCATGAGGGGCCACTCCCACTTTGCTCAGGGATCTTGATATTGGGCCCGAGGGCATCTGGAAGGATTACAAGTAGAAGTCTCAGGCCCTTTGCATTTGTGAAAAGTTAGCCCCGAATGCTGTGTGTGCCGGAATGCACAATGTGCACCATGAGACACATCAGGCATTTCATTCAGAGTGAAGACAGTGATACCCTGTGTACCCTATAAAACATGGTAAGTGAAGACAAATACCTTAAATATATACATGTGTGTATGCAATTTTAAAATGACTCACATCAAATTGATAAAGCCTAAAATTGTTGATTATACATAAAATGACCATGAAGAAACAGCGCATGAACCAACTTGACAAGAACAAACCTTCCCATCTCTGTTTCTCACACTCAGCCACAGGGCTGGGTATCCACTTTCTCCCAGCAGCCTTCCCTAGTTCTCTCTTCCATATGCCACCTCTTCCCTAATTCTCTTCCACAGGCTACCTCTTCCCATTACCAGTCCAGCTACTGCAACCCAGCTACTGAAGAGCATCTGCCTTCCATAAAGAACCAAGATACTTTTAAAAATATTACTTTGATTTGTTCTCTACCTCTGTCTTTATCCAGCCTACTCATTGACGGGTAAAATTCTCCCTACAAATAGAATAATAGAAATGGAAACATTATTTTATCTGAGTGTGTGGCTTGGCTGGGGATCATCTTCCCGTTTTTGAATTGAAACCAAAAAAAACTCATTTCTGTATGCATTTCATTTCTCTTCTCTCCATATAGCTTGGCACAGAAGGGTGTGATGAATATGGGCGAGTACTCTGAAGCCAGATTGCCCCGTGTAGACTACGTTAAATCAATCCTAAGTAACCACAGGAAAGCTATATCTACTATGTCAATAATAAACATAAAATTGAATCACAAAAGTTAATTAATCCAAAATGTAGGCCAAAAAAACTAAGCAAAAATCAAATGGGATATGTAGAAAACAACAGCAAGATAATAAATTCAAACCTAATCATCATAGTAACATTAAACATAGATGAGCTAAGCACTTCAGTCAAAAGGCAGAGATTTTCATTTTGTTTCATTTTGCCCAACTATATGCTTAAAGATAGGTTAAAACAGGTAACAGAAGACATGGGTATGAACTTGGAGAAGAGGCCTGAGAGACAGAGATACATGTAGACATATGCCACTGGAATATAAATATATAGACATTTATGGAGGCCGGGACACATGCAAGCAACCAGGATCAGACAGCAACATGTCTAGATTTAAGGTGCTTGATTTTTCCCAAAACTGTGTCTTAAATCTTTGGATTAGAATTAGAACTGGACATCCTTTGAGTTAGATGGGCTTCAAAACTCTCTATCATCTTACTTCTCACTTATATGCATTGGTTTTTTGACTTTTAAAACTTTTGATTTTGTAACTCCTAGTAGGTGGACCACAATATAGGGGTATATATTTACCAATTCTCAAAACCTAGACCAAGGCATATGATCAGGAATACGTAATACTTCACTGGGTGAACTCAGGTTGAGTTCTAAATCTAGTTTGTTTTCCAGGAATTGGTTGTAAAATCGTTAGCAAATGGCTAGCTCTTCACGTGCTTTCATTTCCTCTTGTACAAAATAAGGGAGTATTGTCCAGTTATTGAAGGCCTCTTGCTTTTAAACAAACTCTGGCTCTACAATACCCATATTAACAGGTAGCAAAACAAATACCTAAAGAATATTATGCAGTAGTCACTAAAAAGAGTTGCATTTAAAACTCCAAGTTGATCTCCACTTTGTTTCAGAAACCACAGTTGAAACTGAGCAGCAAATACTCACATAGTCATCTATGGCATCCTTCCCAGCAGTCATAGTTATCACCAGGACCAAAGGCACGATGGTAGTAAACCAAGTCAAGGAGGAGATTTCTGGAATTAGCTGAAACAAACATTTCAAATAGTTCAAAGCTTGGTAAATTGAAAACTAAATCACATAAGTTTGTTGTTCAATTGTATAAGGCATAGTAGAAATTAATGGGGTTGATTATATTCAGTAACTTGTATAAATGTTGAATGCCCTTCAATAATTTAAGTGTGTTGAGTCATAAGGTACATGGAGTAGAAGTACCATCAGCCAGTTTTCAAACTACCTGACCAAAAAAATAAAAATTTTAAAACAAACCAAGAAATAAGACTCAAAATTTTTCATAGATGGTGATCTTTCCCAGGATGTTGAATGTCACCTGTCTCTACAACTCCTTATCTCAGCTTTTAACAAATCCATCAATCTTTTTCATGCCAGTTCTCAAAGAGAGATCCTTAGATCCTCCAAGCATCTACCTTGCACTGACACTCAGTCAGCTATTTTCCACGTATTACATCATTTGATCCTCAGAAATGTTCAGTGAGTTGGAGTCTGTGGGAGAATTTTGTACAAACCCATTGGACTTGTATTCCATGTATAAAATGCCTTCTTGCACAATGGAATCCACTGTGAGTGGTGACCTGAAGTCAGAAAATATTGCAGTCCTGGTTATCATATCCTATTTTATAAACAAAGTATCTAAAACACCAAGGAACCAGGCCAAGAATACATTACACTAAAATAGAAACGACATCTCTTTGACTCCAAAACCTATTCTTTTGTGCCTGTAGCTCCAAATCTTAAGAAAGACATGATGATCAGTGACATGACTCTGAGGCAGGTGGTGTCCAAACAGGGTTCATTTTGGAGCTGCTTCAGCACATCAGGCAGAGAGGGGTGGGGTAGAAATGGTCCATAGAGACCAAGCCCGTCAAATACCTCTAAAATAAATCAGTTTTACACTATCCCTTCTGTAATAATATTTTTTAATCTCAAAAGCCTCTGAGGTTAGATGTGAGGAATAAGTTGTAATAGTTTATAACACATTAGGGTGACTATAGTTCACAACTTATTATATAGGTTATAAATAAATAGAAGACAGGAGTCAAAGGTTCTCAACACAAAGAAATGCTTAATGACATTTAAGGAAATGAGCCAGGGTTGTAGCTCAGAGGCACAAGAATCTGCCTGGCAACTGCAAGGTCCTGAGTTTGATTCCCAGTACCAAAAAAAAAAAATTAAAGGAGATGAAAATTCTCATTGCTCTGACTTGATAACTACACTGTTTACATGCATCAAATTATCACTTAAAATCCATAAATCTGTACATGGTTATGTACCATTTAAAAATAAAAATTCTAACTCAATGAGAAAACAAAGCAAAATTTACAAAGCCTCTGAGAACACAGCAAAAACATTGAGCTAGTAGCAGAAAAACTTGGTTCTGCTGCTATTTTCTCATTAACTCTTGGTGAAAGCTTTACATGCCACCAAACCTCTGGGTCTTATTTCTTCATCAACGAAAGAAGTGGAACTAAGCCACCTCAGGTCTGCCCTTCAAATATAAAACTGTATGAACAAGACCCTTTGATCACAAGTTAAAAAGCCACTAGAGAAATGAATTCAAAATCCTGGGATGGAGTGAAGGGTTATATGAAGAAACCAAAAGAAAAAGCAATTTGGGGGCGCGGGTCTCAGTTTTTCTTGAACAAAGAGTAAGTTGTTTCTTTCATTTTGTGTTTGTCTGTCTTGATTTTGGTTTTGGTGTTTCCCTCATCAGCTCTCAGTTCTTCCCAAGTATATCCTGTTTCTTAGAATACTATCACCCCTACTTCAAGTCCTTGTAAACTGGTCGGCTGACTAATCCTGGCTGCAGTTTTGACATATAATCAGGGTTAAGCCAGTGACTGCATCAGATTCTTGAGCCACAGTGATCAGGTGTGAAATAAGGATATAGCTCCAATGAAAGCAAATCAAGATTTTGACAGAGAAACAGAAAAGGTAATATTCTCTCTCTCTCTCTCTCTCTCTCTCTCTCTCTCTCTCTCTCTCTCTCTTTCTCTGTGTGTGTGTGTGTGTGTGAGTGTGTGTGTGTGTGTGTGTGTCCCTGTCCCCCTCTCCCTTTCTCTCTCAGTCTAGAATTGAGTTAAAAAGCTAATCTACAAGTCTAAAGCCACTAGAGCTACCAGGTTGCAGAGTATTGCCTTAAAAATGTGGCCAACGTGGGAAGAGAAGCCATGTGAATTTGTTATGGCCCATAGGTCTGAGCATGCTCAAAGGAGATATATGCCCTTAAATATATTCGCCTTTCCCTTAAGCTAATTTAAATCTCTGCTACTTAGAACTAAAGATCCTTAATATAAGTAGTTAATCAATTAAAGAAAAAACAGTACTCAGAGCTGTTAATCGACACTTCGCACATCTAGCTCATGTTCTTATCTCTTACAGTTAACCCTGGGCCCCACACATCCTGAATCCGCCATCTTGGCCTGATTAAATTATCTAAAATAAAAACCAGGAAAATAGCTGGATAATATGACCTGTGTGTGAGGAGAACGGAGTGTGTCTTTCTTGATCTATGTATTTTTCCTTCCCAAAATATCAGTAAAAGATGAAATTTTATTTAAGGCCAAATTTTAATCAGTTGGGGAGGAAAAGATTACTGACCACCAATGAACTGCTCAAACCTGTAAACTCGGTCACCCTTCAGTGAAATGACATACGACGTACATAATTTATTTTACATATACATAAAATGTGTCGCTATTCTTAAATTAAAATGAAATTTGACAAATTAAGCCCTGCAGGCTTTTCAAGCTTAGTCGGCTAAGACTTTGCCTCCACAGTCTTTGCAATTTCAGCGTGAAAGGGAGATATAGGAAGGAAGGTTGTGAACGGTGATTATTAAGCTCTGGTTTGGTTCAAATAAAGTGCAAAGCTACATTTTAAGATGACCTCAGTGTTTAAAATGATTAATGCACTAGCTTTTACCCATGCCTAGCCCTCCCACATTTGTGAAGAGAAACAGTAAAAATAACATTAAAAATCTGATAAGAATGGTTTTCCTTGGTCATAAACATTTAGCTAAGTAAATTAACATACCTTTTCAAATTATATGAATATTTTTAACAAACAGATCATGAGAAAATAAATACATTACCTGTAATATCAGGAGAAAAAGGAAATAGGCATTTGCCACCCTTTGGAACTGTTCAAATAAATTAATTGGCAAGAAGGTGATAATGTTGTACTTGGCTGTGTGGATACGATTATCCTGGAAAAGAAATAGCATCAGATAAATTTGGGGCAAGGCATTGCTCATCATAGCTTTAAAATGTACAAGCTTGAGCGTGAGTTGGGCCAGAGCAACAAAATATAAGCCAGTTATCTAGGAAATATTAAGCTGCCTGTGGCTGCAAAACCCTCGGTTCCCCCACACACACCCATGACACGCTCCAGTACCAGGGGAAACTGCCCTGCAGTTCTACAGAATCAGCTGCAACAAAAAACCAGGTCAAGTGCAAAAGTCCTCTTCGCCAGTCTTTCTTCGACCCTTACAACGCTCACTCATTTGGTGGACCTTGCTTGAGAACCTCCTGTACTGTAGACATTTCTCACGCTGGGAACACAGGCCAGAGGAAACTTGGCTGGCGACCACTGGCCTGCCTTCCCGAAGCACGACCCTTCAGGGCCTGGTGCGGGACCCCGGCTCCATCTCTGAAGGTCCCCTGTGTTGGGAAACTCACTTAGTTACAAAACAGGAAGTGCCTGTTTCAGAGTGGGAATTTCTGGAAAGGTCTCCACGATGAGAAACCCCCATCTGCCTGCCTACATCTTCTTGCTGTACGCCAAGGTGCAGCCCTGGGCTCACAGAGACCAAGGCTAAGGCCTTGCCGTGTCGGAACCTTTCAATATTCAAAGACCTTTCCTAGGACTCCCTTACAACTCCTGCACTCTGATCCACGCTTGCAAACCCCTCCGTTTCTCCTTCACTCACTATGTGAATGTGAACATTCCTTCCTGGCCAGCCTCTTCTAGAGCCCTCTGCATTTCTATGTGTCTGTTTTAATACAGTGCCTACATCCAAACAAGAATTACAGGCTTGCTCGACCCATCCACGCACAGTAGGGACTTGAATGTCTTGAATTCTAACAAGACCTAAAATATCATTAGCACTGTGGATTGTCTCCCTGTGTAGTCATATTGAGCTTTGATGAGCTGAAATCCCTAGGTTATTTCTACATAAACCACTATTAAATCAGATTTTCCTTCCTAAACATTTATAGCCAATTTTTCAAATATTAATGTGCAACTTCTTTCACATATTTCTATTATACCAATATAATCGGGAAAAAAATTAATTATTCCTTTGTGGTGCTGGAGATTAAACCCAGGGCCTTTGCACTGGGCTACATCCTCAGCTCTTATTTTTTATTTTGAGACAGTCTTCATAAGTTGCTAAGTTCCTAGGCTGAGTTCAAATTTACAATTCTCTCCCTCCCAGAGTGCTGAGATTATGTGTGTGCCACTTTTCATTTAACCTTTAATTTACTAAAATGTTAAATATTCCCCCCAGCTTTTAGTCATCAGAAAATTTCAAAAACATACTTTCTATATCGCCTTCCAAACATCGCAGGTAACTAAATGCATTAAAGAAAAAATCAGGACCACAGACAATAAAAAAATAAAGCTATAGTAAACTACCAAAAACTTCTTCACATGTTAATGTTAACATTTTTTTCAGGGACTACAGAAAACATCCTGAATGTGTTTCATTTAACCACTTAGAAACACATCTACCTACATTTCTCTGAGGTTTAACTCAACTCTTACTCACAAACATAACAGAGCAAATTTGGAGTTGTGTGTTCTGCTGAAATTCAGAATCAACACACCCAGAACAAGATCTTTTTAAGTGAGATTGCATTGTTGTGACTTGTTTATGCTCCTAGTAACCACTACTATCTGTTTAAAGAAGATATAACCATCTGATAAATGACTACTTTAATGTTTACCAGGAATCAAGGTGTCCAGATCTGTGCAGCAAATCATGGGGAAATAAGACTGAAAAGAGTTTCCAGTTTAGTCGGTGTGATGCAAACTGTATGTAGACAGGTTGGGCTGGGAGAGCTGCATGTCAACAACATGTTTTCCTAGGAGGGGACTTGGAGAAAATAATACAGAAGACAAACTCTAAGGAGAAAAACCAGGTAACCAAAAGTATCATCTATTCCTAGTTTTGTTTTATATTTATCTTCTAAGTGAAAACTGCAATACAGGCTATACTTGCATCTTGCTAAAACAACAGATAGAACATCTGGGGTAGTCCGAATCACAGCAGGAATTTTAAAGAAATTCACTTGCAGAATGTAAGTGAAGAGCCAATTGTGTGGGCTAACAGGATAATGCCAAACAGAAATGACGACAAGTTTCTCTTACTTATTCAGCCTGACATATAGCAATTTTGTCACAGATGGGGCAGCTGGCAGAGCTTTCACTGGGACCACGGAACATGGGCTCCCCCTCCTGGGCGCTGCTCTGGAGCCATTGACTTGACAGCGCTTCGTTTTCCAGTCGAAAGGAATCGGATCCACTCACACTGCTCTGTCTGAGAATGTGAATGTTGCAGGACCCTAAATCAGGCGCATTCAAATCCAGTCATTTCATTGACCCTGTGGGCTTACAGTCAAATACTAGTGCAACTCACTGCACAGCACACACTGGAGAGCTTCACCGCAATCCTCTCAGAGCGGCCTCTCCCACCATGGGAAACTAGACATGGCCAGTCATCCCATTGTCCTTTCACACCTGTGTTACCTCCACGTGTTTTGCACTCTGTAGTCTTTTACAATAAAAATCTCATGAAGGAACCCTTTCTTAAAATCTTTTAGCTGCCTCTCCTTCCTCCTTCTTCACCATAAAGACTGTAATGTCTGAGTATGCATTCCAGGAAACTTCTCCCCAGCCCCAGATAGTGAAGACTTGTCTTTACTCCAGCCTCATCTTCTCTCCTGGGTCCCCACATGTGCCATCTTCTGCTCGCCTCAGCCTTTGGCCTAAGTTACTTCAACATGGAGACAACCAATGAACCAGCCCACCTGGATGATGACAAAGTCATGACTTCTGGCCTGGCTTCTATTAACTCCAAAGGTGCAAGGTTCTACCTGGATTCTCCAGAAATTTCCCTTCTCCTCCTCCTCTTCCACCTCTTCCTCCTCCTCTTCCTCCTGCTCCTTCTTCTCCCTCTCCTGCTTCTCATCCACAAGTGTATTCAAGTGTTTAAGAAAACAAAACACTGCTAAATTAACAAACAGAGCAGTTAGGGAGTTCACCTCAGTTTTTCCACTGGAAAAAATGGTGCTAATAATATTTCTCACCTATATAATTACTGAACTAGAATTGCACAAAAATAGGATGTTTGTGAGCGTCTCCCAGAGAATCCAAGGGGATTCATAAATGCAGCTCACTAGGCAGGATGAACTGGGTAGCCACAGTAATAGACAACTCCTACGTATTTGTGCCTTCACCCAGTTGGCTTATTTCTTGCTCACGGAACTTGCCATCTATATGAATCTGTTCATCACTGTCATTCATGATGGAACAGCCTCCATCTCAGATGTTTACAGTTACAAGCAAAGGGAAAGAGAAAGCCCTGGAGGGTCTCACCCTGGACATGAGTGCTTCAACCCACAACATGTGAGTCAGGAGAGGTACCACGGGGCCAAAACACAGAAGACTTGAGACACTCGGGCACACCATTGATGTCTACCTCCACTAGAGGAAGCTATCCCTGAAATCTCCAAACCCTGACCTGTCAATGCCAGGTGTGACAGACATTTGAATTTTTCCCTCCTCCACAATTTCATAGTGCTCCATCTGGGTGGAGTCAACTCCCATCCATAACTCAGGACCAGGGTCAGATCAGCTTAGGCCAACCACAGGACTCCTCCTCCTCATTCCAGTTTCGAGTTGAGAGACTGCCATGTGAGCCTATGTCCGTTCCGCAATGTGCTAGAAATGTAGGCGCTCTCCTTCCTATTTCATTCAATCCAGAAGCAAATAGCCCTCTAGATCTATTAGTCTCTTGGGGTGCTGAGTCGGGAGGCTGCCAAGAATAAGCTCACGCTAAAGACAGAGTCCAGAAATGTAGAGAAGAAAGCTAGACTAAGCCTTCCCTGAAGCTCACCCTACATTTGTACCTTTTACTGATGTGGATGTGCTCATTTCTTGTCTGAGTCAATTTGAGTTAGTTTCTCTTTTATTCTCAATCAAACACCAAGGAAGAGCATTAATAATTGGTTCAAGGTCATGCGATAGCTTGCTTTTATCTTTATTCTTGCCATAAAGAATGCATCACAGGAGGTTAAGCTGAAATGAGCCAGTGGTTGTCTGGAGACACTCCCCACATCGGTGAAGCCCCAGGCCAGATCCCGGGAACTTTTGCAATGAGTACCACGCTTTCAGTGCCATCAAAAGACCTTTCCTCAATTGATGAGACATCTTTATGTCATAATAGCTATCAAAACCAACCACCTAGAGCTTGAGGGGGGGAAAATCTAGCTCTCCTTGCCACAAGAGCAGGCAGATATTGTATGATTCCATCTAAATCCAGCAAGGAAAATAATCCTGACTCGACAGGAGCGATTATCTATAAACCACAAAATAAAAACCGGAGAGGAGCTGTGTCCACAGACAGCTTGCCAAAAAAGAGGAAGTGGCCAGAAGGCTTTGCGCTACTCAGGAAATATGTGAAACACCCATGTTTATGCAAAGACCCCAAAAAAATGCACAATCCAGCAGACAGGGCTGGCAAACTGACGTCTGGCGCCTGGGTGACACCAGCCAAAACCACAGCTTCTTGCTCTTAGTCAGTGTCACCAGGTGCACAGTCCATGGGGGTCAGGGTTGGAGGGGTGGACAGGACAGTATTTGTGAGCAGACACCAACCGGAGTGAGCCAACCGCAGGAGCAATGGTGAGCCACTTGTCACCAACGGCAGCAGGAGAACACTAAGTGCTGCTACTGCTGTGAGCCAAAAATGTAGAGAGGGAGAGAGGGGACACAGGTTCTCCATCCTCACCCTTTGAGCTCATCTTTGTGCATCTGGGTCCGGCAAGAGAGCCGGAGATGAGAAAGAAACCAAGTCTTTGGGCTGACTCTGGATTCATGGGCCTCACTGTGCCTCCTTCAACCTAGTACAAAACCAGCCTCTCTCCCACGGAAGCCCAAGGGAGGCTCACGGTCACTCCATGCACCAGAGTCACTCTGCACACTTCCGATCTCAGAAGCGCACTTCCCTCCTGACCTCAGAAGCACAGGAAGCAGAGCTGTGGCCCCCAAAGCACACATGTCACACAGCGTCCCTAGCTCGCTCTCCCTCCCGCCCTCAGGCCTTAGTTGTGTTCCAGAGTCTGGAGGGCCGTTCTAGACCTAGTACATGTACTAGGAATAGGGATGTGTCTACAAAGAACTAATTGTGGACAATTACCAGGGGAACAAATTAAATTTCCCTCTGAGATTAATTGAATCACACTAATTTTTTTTTCCCTCCCAGGATGATTAGACACATATTTTATATAGTTCCAAACAAAATGTTAACTTCTCTTTTGTGCCATCTCCAAAAGGAATGAAAATGCCCATAAAATTATAAAGAGAGAGACCTAGTACACCAGGGCTGGTCAAAAAATTCAGTGACTACCTTTTTTTTAATGAAACTCATTACAGCAAAAGATACATTGTCAAGAACTGTGGAATGAGCGTGCTGGAAGCAAGGGAGAGGAGTGTCTCAAGGGAGTTAACAGTAGTGGGTCTACTACAAGCTGACCCCTAGCCAACCTAGGGAACCCCTCCTACACTTTCTCCAGAGAAAGATGAGGAAGGCATACAAAAAAGAAGAGAAGGCAAAGGTTGCATTTCTGTGGGATTTCCAGGGGGTCCAGAAGGATCTGCTCTCCTGGTACCGTCAGGAGGCCCTAGGCCTGCTTATGCGGGTCCAGCTGTGCTGCGAGTGGTCCCCAGCTTCAGGGCTCTGCGCCTTGCAGCCAGGGCTCTCAGTACCATGGGCCTCTCTCTGCATTGATGTGGGAGCCAGCTTGCCCAGCCTTGTTTCCTGAACGACAAGGGAATTTTTGGACAACTTAGAATGTATAAGTTGCTTTGTTTATTAGGACTAAAAACAGGAGCATGTTCACGCTGCCGTGCGGTCTGGGAACCAGGCCAAGCTTCGGGCAGAGCTTCAGTGTTTGTGACAATAACAAAAGCATAGTGGAAAAGCCCAGCTAACAAGGAAGCACCCATAAGGAATTTCCCAGCAGGCTCTGGGCTGATAATAGCACACTGTGAACAGTTCAAGCCTTCCTGGACTCCACCTCTTACACTAGGGTTCTGTGTAACTAAGGCCACCTCAGGGTTGCATTTTTCTCCTGCATCCCTGGAGATGAGCCAGAGAGTGTTGGGAGGTCCTTCTGCTGCAGGGTGCTGCACTGGGGAACCCCTAACCCCACACCTCTCACTCCCACAACAGCCCCAGCCCTCCTGCGCCAAGCCTCTTCAGAGCCAGGGCTGGGCAACACGTCTAAATTCAGACAAACCCACAACCCCCAGCTTTGTGGAGTTGTTGAGTGGATTTTCTTTGGGAGCCTGATGTTAAGTGGGAGAATGGAGAATAGCCTGTGAAATAGGAAAGGAATTTTTTCTATGTTGGGAAGAGGTAGGGGTGAGAAAAAGACTTTTAAAGTGTCTTTCTATCATTAAAATATGACAACAATGATCTGTAAATAAAGTGTCAGTTTTATCTTATTGTGATCACAGCAGGCACAGAGGGTCTGATGAATGTTCACTGACTTTGAGACTCTGCTTGAGATGGTCTGAGTTCAGTAAAGACTTCCGTAAATTTGTTTTGGGGTTAACAATGGATCCTCTTAAAGACGTGCAGAAAAGCAAGTAGCTGTCTTCTGCAGGAGCTGACACAGGGATTCCATAGGAAACCCTTGCTGTGTGGGACCACAGATTGGTCAGATGCTCTGAGTCTCAGAGGTGATTTGCAGCTCAACTCATTCTTGAAGGAGCAATTCTAAGCATGAGGCTGCAGAGCAGGCAATAGTGAGGACTGATTTATTTCATAGCACAAGATTCACCAGGGCATCACTAGGGACCACTAGGAATAACAACCGGTGTACAGAGCTGCTTTAGAACAAAGGCATCCAGATCTGTCCCCCTATATCCCAGATGGATGGAAGGATTGATGGATGGATGGATGGTGGGTGGATGGGTGGATGAGTGAATGGATGGATGGATGGATGGATGGATGGATGGATGGATGGGTGGATGAGTGGATGGATGGATGGATGGATGGATGGATGAGTGGATGGATGGATGGATGGATGGATGGATGGATGGATGGCTGAGTGGATGGATGGGTGGATGGATGGATGGATGGGTGGGTGGATGAGTGGATGGATGGATGGATGGATGGATGGGTGAGTGGATGGATGGGTGGATGAGTGGATGGATGGGTGGATAGAAGCCTCCTGGCTGCAGTTCCCACACCTTTTCTACTGTCTCAACCCATTTCCCTCCTATTTTCATTCTTTGCATTCTTCTCCCAATATCCTCTTCCAGGTTCGTGGCATCTGGGGTAAGGGCTAGAAAACAAAGTTCATTCAGACCCCTAGGCACAGGTTCAGTTTACAAGAGAGGCTGGTGGATTTGGAAGAACAGGTACAGCAGGCACTCACAGGCATAGGATCCGGGCCCCTTGTCCTTCCACCTGGGGTCACTGCAGGTTAGACAAGGGACTTTTTAAAGAGTGGAGGAGGCAAAAGCTAGGGGTCTGTGCTGAGGCCTCTTTTCACCCTGCATGGCTAATATTTGTAAAGATAGCTATAGAACAGTTCAAGCTTTGTTTTTGATATTCCCTTATCACAGCAGTTGTTATCAACAAAATTTGTCTCCTCCCTTAGGAAGGCAAAGCCCAGGAAGGCACACCAACCCAACACCAGGCACACAGCACACAAGGGTTCTAGAGACTTTCTGATCGCAGGCTAAAGAGAAGCCCCAACATAGGAAGTAAAGAGGGCAGGCGGCATAAAGAAAAGGGTCACGAGAGTAACAAGACAGGCACCACAAGCCTCAGAAAGTGGGGGCAGGGCTCGTAAATGAAAGACCATCCTTGCCAAGGGTGTTCCAGGAAAGCTTCAAGCCTTTGTGAAGGCAGCTTCCCCGAAGAATCTCACTGTTTTTTTATTGCAAAGAAACAACAATCCAGTTAAAAAGCACAGAGTGAGTGCCGCTTAGGACTTGAGTCCTGGTTTGAAGGGTGACCCCCACCTATTACCAGCTAAGCAAACTTGGAAAAGTCTCCTAATCCCTGCAATCCTTAGTTTCCCTTTCAGTTGAATTCACATAATATTATCCGCCACACAGCACTGGTGTGAGGATCAAATGAGGTAAGTACATCGTAACATGTGTGGTAATTAAATACTTTCTTCCACTCCCCTGCTCTATGCTTTGCCAAAATCTTCTAAAATAAGTCCACTCTTTTCTTTTTTTTTTTTTTTTTTTTTTGTCTTTTTGAGGCAGGGTCTCACTATGCAGTTCATCCTGGCCTTGAGCTCACTTTGTATCCCAGGCTGGCCGGAACTTACAACCATCCTCCTGCCTCAGCCTCCTGAGTGTTGGAATTACAGGCTAAAATAAATCCACTCTTGAGACTCAAACACTTATATGAATGATGCGGGGGTTTTGTCAGTCTGAGGTCCAGAGACCTCAAACCAAAATCAAAGCTTTAAGTAACCTGAGATGTCTGTAGGCTCAAGTTGCTGTGATACAAGAAAGGCTTCTGCAATTCTGTCAAAAGCTATGTAAGGTGAGTTAGTAGGAATTCAAGAAGGGGCCCACTTGTGCATGGCAGATTATGAGCATTGAGAGGGACTCAATTTCCCCAGGACTATGGGACTGGCCACTATCAGGTTGTCATCATAGTGTTGTTTGGATTCAGCTGAAGATGTTTTTTCTAGACTTCTCCTTCAATCCTTTTGAGAAAAATATACTGCATGAAGAGAAAAAAAATCACTGCAAAATCAGAGATAGTTTTCACATGTTTTTAATTTAAGCCCTAGAACAAAAATTTTTTAAGCCAGATCAAGTATGAAGTTGGAAAACCAAGGAATCACGGGAAAAGATCCACCAGTATGTGGATGAAAGAGAGAGAGAGAGAGCGGGTGAGGGGAAAGAGAGACAGGAACAGAAAGCTTCATTTAAAGTCTATTTACGTGCACATAGGCAAATACAGGGCACCATTCAAATGGACAAATCACTTAGACCCTCAGCGGTTCAGGATTTCACTTACAACTATTGATAAAATACAAATCTATCACTGCTCCCAATGGCAAACTATTTTAAGTATTGATTTTTAATAAGCATACATATCCTTCATGTTTGATTTTTAAAATTTTATTTCTTCAGGCCATGTTTACAGTGCATAGTGACTACATTCCTTGCAGGGAGTAGATGGATGTCCATACCTGATTTTAAAACACAAAAATGTGCCTTCTTTTCATACTCAAAGCATTCAGTTCTGGTATAGCCCAGCGTGCTTAATAAGAGCCTCTTTTTCCTCAGTTTAGGATTACAGCAGCTTAAAGGTGATGAGCACCTGGCCTTTTGAGAGGCCAAATGGTTTGTCAAATTCAGACAGAGATTCAAAGTGTGGGGCAAATGAGGAGGTTTTCAGACAAAGTCAGATTAATTCTATACTATATGAATGAAATGTGGCATTGTATCATTCTATAATATGTTGACCTTTATTACCAATATGAACAGCCTTTTCAGGGAAGGAGATGGGTTGAAACAAGGTCTTGTTATGTAGTCTAAGCTGGCCTCAAACTCCCTGTGATTCCTCCTGCCTCAGCCTCCTGAGTGCTAGGATTACAGGCATGTGCCACTATGCTGGGCCAATATGAACAAGTTTTCTTTTTCTTTATCTTTTGCTTGTTTTTTTGTCTTTTTGAGACAGGGTCTCTCTATGCAGTTCAGGCTGGCCTTGAGCTCACTTTGTAGCCCAGGCTGGTCTTGAACTTATAATGCTCCTCCTGCCTCAGCCTCCCAAGTGCAGGGATTACAGGAATGGGCCACCACACCCAGAATGAACAGCTTTAAGAAAAGAAATACATTTATCTCTAGCTGGGCTGGAGGTACCTGCCTGTAATCTAGCACTCTGGGAACCGAAACAGGAGGAAAGCAAGTTCGACTCCAGCTTGGGCAAAGTAACAGCAAAATCCTGTCTCAAAATTTAAAAATGAGAACAAGGGCTAAGAGATTAGCTCAGTGTGGAGACCCCGGGATTCAATGCCCAGGTCTGAAAAAAAAATCTTCCTTGGTAGAAAACTGTATTCTTTACCCAGATACCGTGAAAATGTTAAGGGTAAATCTAACATTACTCATTTTCATGCTTAAATGTATGACTTACACTGTTTCAACTCTACATATGAAATAATCTCAAAATCCTGAGGGGAGAGCAAACT
The DNA here is from genome assembly GCA_004027595.1 of Dinomys branickii. Classification (NCBI taxonomy): domain Eukaryota; kingdom Metazoa; phylum Chordata; class Mammalia; order Rodentia; family Dinomyidae; genus Dinomys; species Dinomys branickii. Next base: position 42,495 of record PVLD010001059.1, on the reverse strand, counting down.
CCCAATGGTCCAAGACCGCACTTCACACTTTGGAAAGTCTCCAGAGCATTTCACACAGTGATAAACATGTGATGATTACTCAGTGCAACCCTGATAAACTCAATGGGGAAAAAAATACATGGATGGTAAGGCAATTTCATTTATAAGCAAAACATGATAAAATATCATTGTTCTTACTTCACAGCCCAGTAATTTCTAGTAAATAACCTAGAGAACTGCTTTTGGCTGACAGAGCTGGGCATAATGTAAACATCGGCTTTTCACATTGTTTAGCACAACACGCAGTTCATCGCTTTTTCTCAGATCAGAATTTAAGGAAGAATTTTTTAAAAAATCAAATGCTCCTTTAGCCTCTTTCTGAATCTAGAAAAATCTGAATGACACTTTCTCTGCAAAACATTATAAAGTTCAGTCCAGTTGAGCTCTTAACCTCAAAAATGTCTTGCTCAGAGTGATGGCGTTTTTGCGGTACTTGGTCTCCAAGTGTGTTTGAAATATCAAACACGGGGCTTAGTGGTGCAGGAAGTATAGAAACACGACTTGGAAAGGAATCCTCAGCTTTCAGTCGAATGTTACGCATTCCACCCTCTGCCTCATACAGAAGTCATCAAAACCAGCACCAGCAGATGGTTTTTCTTAAAAGCCTTTCTGCTTATTAAGAAAGAGAGCAATAATACAACGCAATTAAAGAGATATTAGGTTGGTGGCAAGGATGGTTAATTAGAGAAATTTGAGCTGGTTAAGCAAACAAGAGGCGATGATTAATGGCCCAGCAGCGCGCAGCCTGTGGGAAGGCCTCTAGCTACATGAGATAAGGCATTGCAGTGCCTTCAACAGTACTGTGCCCAATATTATTATTATGGACTTAGATCAGTGAGTCTTAATCCTGGTCGCCTATTAGAAGCACTTTTGTCAAGTTAATAAAATGCCTAGACGTCTCCCCAGAGCTGACTGAACAGGCTCGTTGATTGCACACTCCATGGAAACATATTTAGATATTTCACTATGGAAAGCACCTCAGTCCTCCTCATTAACAGTGGAAATGAGATTGATTAATAGGCGGCAATAATCTCCAAAAGTCTAGTGCACTCTTAGTCTACATTAATAATTTTTTCTCAGCTTCAATCTGGTCAAATAATTTCTAGCATTTTGGGTGGAACTCTAGGGCCTCCCACTGCAAGTGGTCACAAAAAAATCTGAAGCTCTTTTAAAAGAAAAAGAATTGTAGGTGAGTGTCCTGGATATGAGTTCCTCGGTGAACTCATGTTTTGAGGTATGTGTGTGAGTATGTGAGTGACTGAGTGAGTGACCGAGTGAGAGTGTGTGTGTGCGTGTGTGCGTGTGTGTGTGTGTGTGTGTGTGTGTCTATGTGTGTGCACACGCTCACTCTGTAACCCACACTGGCCTCAAATTCATGATTCTGCTGCCTCAGGCCTCCACATTCTGAGATTTCAGGCATCACCACATCTGGCTTCATGATTGATATTTTAAACCCAGAATAGTGGTTGAGTGAAGCAGGTGATGCATTTGCTCTGCTGCAGCCTCTGAAGAAAAGCTAGAAGCAGTACATAACAGAGCAAAAGGGTATCAGTTTCGGCTCGACTGATAGGAAGATTACCTATGGATTAAAACTAACCAAAGACAGAAAAGGCTGTTTGGTAAGGTAGCAAGTGCACCTCTTCTAGAGGGATAAATCACACATTGGACATGTAGTTGGTTAGAATTCTGTAGTGAGAAATCATGCAAAAGCTTTAAAGGATAATTCCACACTGAGCTTCTGCAACAGTGACAGCGAACCTTGTAGAGCTTTCAGTTATTACAAACAGCTGGCTGCGGCACGTGTGCCATAGGTTTACCACCACTGTTCTACAGTGAATGAAAGCTAACTTCGCAGTACCACAGAGGTCAATGGAGTAGTTCCTTTTATGTAAAACAACTCTCCTCTTCCCTGTATTTTGGGACAACTGGCACAGAATGCTGTCACCATCACCAGGGCATCTCAACAGCCCATGGTAGCTGCAGCTGAAATAGGGTGACCTTAGCTTCCAGCAAGCTTGAGAGCCAAGAACACACATTAAATCCAGAACAGTCAGGCTAGAGGGGGTGAGTCTAGGGTATCAGCTGCTCGTGATGTGGACCTGTGACCCAGCCATGCGAATAGGACTGTCACCCTTCGTTAATCCTGGGAAGGGCAGTCTCTCACTATTCAAGCCAGAATATTCCCACGAAGCTCTACACACATCCTTACAACTACAGCCTTACCTACACAGTCACACACCACACACACTCTGTACACACAGTTATAGCCTAAGCACATCCTAGCATCATTTTTAAAGTACCTTCGCATATTAACTTTAGTGCCTAAATAGCTTACTTTTGTAAGAAGCCATGTATTATATACTCAGCAAATGCTATGAAAGTAGATTTGGAGTCAGGGATACAGCTCAGTGGCACAAGCACCTGCCTGGCAAATGGAAGACCCTGAATTCAATTCCTGGTACCCAAAAAAAGTAGATTTTGTGCTTTCACAAAAAAAGTTAATATGTAACTAAGCCATTCCACTACGTAAGCATAATTCAAAATATCACCCCATATGCATATACAATTCTTATTTGTTAAAAAAAAAGAGAGAGAGAGAGAGAAGCACATAAAATGTCAAATGTAAAATGTAGCAGTAATCTGAGTTTTGGTTTCATAATAGTGGACGTGAATTAGAGATGCATTTTTACACGAATGATTTGATTAATCTTTCAACTACAGAATGTAAGATATGGTAGTCACCATCTTGTGGCAATGTGATTGCAGAGCCAGATTATTTGGTTCAGTAGAGAAAACAATAAAACAAGATAAAAACCACTTTGAGACCGTTGGGTTGGTGGTTTTTCTGTTAACCTCTCAGCTGTCAATGAACTTGCCCAATTCCATCCACCTGATTTATGAATCACTTTCATAAGCCATCTGCCAACACCCCAGAAAGCTGTACTCACAGTTCTTTCTTCACAGGGGAAGTTATTTTCTTCCTTCTCCATTTTTTCATTTCTCAGTCTTAGCTGCAATTTATTTCACAACAGCCAGGCTACAACAGAGCTCCAAAATTCTACCTTCAAAAATTGCTGAGGGATAGGTTTGGGTAAAGGAGAGGAGATATTTGTAGGCAAAAGCTTGTGTGAGGGCTGGAGCGTAGCTCAACGCTAGGAGCACTTGCCTAGCACAGGGGAGGCCCTGGATTTGATCCCCAGTGAGAGAGAGGCAGAGACAGAGAGACAGACACAGAGAGAGAAGCAGACGGAGGAAGAGAGAGAGAGAGACAGAGAAACAGGCAGTGAAAGAGAGGAAGGAAGGAAGATGGGGGGTGGATAATACGAGAGGCTTAACTGAACTCTTCCTATTCTAATGACATACCCCTTGGATGCTTTTCACTTTCCTATTACTGCAATTAAGACAATAAAAGTAAAAGTAAGTAAGCGAGCCAAATCTGTGTGCTTTGCGTAAAAGTTCTTCACAAAGCAGAGACCGGGAACTCACTTGTGAGACTGCTGACATTCTCCCAGCCCACAATAAGTAAATAGCAAACACACACCTAGAGTGTTTGAGTTCAGCTGGATTCTTTCATTCCCTTAATGTGCAGCTCTAGAACAGTTTGGAGGAGGAATTCTGAGGTGACAACGAAAGACTAAAGCAGACAAACCAAATGAAGGCAACGAAGAATCGGCCAAAGAATCACAGTGTTTAAACAAATCAGGTGTCAGAAAGATGAAATAGTCCAAATGAATTGGAGAGGTGTCCAAAACATCCTTTTCTTCCACAAGTAAATTATCGACAAAGGAAAAATTAAAACCTTCATCCAATAGCACTTAGAATAAATATTAACAGCGCACAGTCAAGAAGGCCCTGTTGCTATGAGGATACCCATGGATCTCCAGAAACTCAGGCAAATGCAAGTTTCGGGCACCTTTTGTGACTGACCCCAACTTGCCACCCTGCTTGTCACCATCCAGGCCCGTCAGCTGAGTGGGAATGGCTCCGGTCATGTGCAAGAACAAGAGAAGAAACCCAAATCTCCTGTCCAGCTGGGGGTCCCAGGACTGTGTCATGTCCAACACGCTGAAATCTCAAGAGTCTCCCAGAGAAAATGTTTAAGGCTTTACCCTTCCATGCATTTCAGGACTGAAAAGCCAAAACATGTGAAAAGACTCATTCAGAACCATGTCATTTCACTTCATGGAGCCCGAAAGTTTTCGTGCTATTTTTCTCTCTTCCCATGCAAGGTCATAATTGAACACCCTCATAACCCTCTCTGGGTTTTTGCCTAGTTTGGGTCCCTCCCCCACGCCCCGTCCTCTGAATTTCAAACTGTGACTTAAAAATTAAGATCCCTTTCTTAAACTCTTCCAGTCACTTCTGATTAAAGGTGACTGTTTCTTGGCCCTTCATCCCGGGGGCACTAGCCATTATACCCGGTGAGCAGCCTCTTCCCTGAGCTGCCCTTTCCCTGCGGTTGGGTCTGGCCGTCCTCCTCACTCCCCCAGTCCCCGCCGCTCTCCGCTGCGTCTCCAGCTCCCTCCCCGCTCCTCACCACTGCTTAACGAGGTCCATTTTCTCTTCTCTCTCTCTCCTTCCACCTTTTCAAGTTTTTTTTTTTTTTTGAGACAGGGTCTCACTATGCAGTGCAGGCTGGCCTTGAGCTCGCTTTGTAGAGCCCAGGCTGGCCTCAAACTCATAAAGATCCTCCTGCCTCAGCCTCCCACGTGCTGGGATTACAGGCGTGCGCCATCATGCCCGGCTCTAATTTTTAAATTTGTATATTGGTACCTGTTTGCAGTACATGATGCTTACGTTCCTCATAGGGAATTGGTGCCTGTACATAACACATCCTCAGTCTTTTTACTTCCCCCCCGCCCCCTCCAGACTCTCTTCCCACCTTTTGGTCTGATTCCTAAAAACGCTGCAGCTCTCATTACCCCCAAGTTCTGTTCTATACTAACCCTGATGTTGCCATTTGGTATTCAGCCTCTCTATGATGCCTCACTTCCTGAGAGCCTGTCACCTCGGAGTTAAACTCTTAAACAGCCTGGTCCCACTTCCCAGAGCCCCAGTTCTCCATGACAACACCCCTCACTCCGACTAGGTCTAAGGACAGACTTTGCTCATCCTTCCCAAAACTGGCGGTACAAACAAGGCCCGAATCATTTCCTGCTTCCTTTGGCAAAACTTCCTCAGACACCTTCAGCACTTTGACCTAACATTCACCTAAATTCACCTAACATTTCCGGACACGTGACACAGCTAGAACTTGACCTCAGCTTTTCATTATGGGTTCGTCCTAGTGTGCTGAGCTTCTCTGCTTGAGTATATTATCTATGCTCCATGAAGGCAGAAAGCAGAACTGGTATCCCCTGTCTCGATAACCCCAGTAGCACTCAACACACTGCCAAGTCTACCCAGAGGTCCCTCCTAAAAAAGCCCCCACCCACACCACCCTGCCAAGGAATCTTTACCCCCTTGAGCTGTATATTCCTTTCTACAGTGCCAAAATCCTCTTTAGAAAATCAGTGAAGATCCAACATCTATACTGCCGATACAGAGCAGGCACATTACAAATGCTGGATTTTAAAAATCACTTTAACCCCATTTTCTGAAAAGATAAAATGAATCATCTATCCACTGACACTCAGGAACGTGAAATTTTCCCATTAGGCCAGTCTTTCTTGGAGAGACAGACACATCATCACCACGTGGACCTAGAGCGGTCCAGGGACTGTCAGGGCTCACACTCGGCACAGTGGTCGGGGCCACAGAAGGCAATAGTGGTCATCATGTTAGTGACCCCGGCTTGATCATTGCACAGCAGCTACTTGAATTGAAACATCACATCACACCCCAGCAGTAAGCACAACTATTGTGAGTCAGTCAACGTAAGAAAAATATTTTCAAGATTTACAAAAAATAAGGCTTTCATGGTATTACAACTATCACTAACATAATAAAATATTTGGTGATTCAGGGCATGGGAGTAATGTTGGTGGACCCGAGTTTTCCACTCTATTCCTAATGACTTCAATTCTGTAGGAGAAAAGAGGAGCGAGGGGGGAACCACGAAGCCCTGTTTAAGTGAGTGGGGGTGGCGTGGGAGGGGTTTGCGTTGGAGGGAGCCTTATGTGCAGTCATAGGATATTAGGACTCACACATACTCAGCCACATTTTGCTCTAAAGGAACACTCTGGAAAGTCCAGATGGGCACTGTTCTACCAATCCAAAAAATCATTACACTCCATCCAATAACCATTATATCAACAAAGCGTTTTAACATTCTAGAAATAAATTACGGTGGCTTCGCACTGGCTAGACAAGTACTCTAGCTGTCAGCTACACTTCCAGGCCAGAAGGCTTCCTTCATAAGCATGAAAACTATTTGGTTAAATCTTTAGCAGTGTATATAAACCTGTACACTTCCCAAATAACATCAAGAATTCAGCTCAGGAAAAAGCAATCCTTTAGGAACTTTCCATCTGCTTATGTACGTGGGACATAGTGAGGTAAAACCGGTTAAGTGTTTGGTTTTACTGAGTTTGAGGCAGTAGAACTTTCCCATTGCTCAAGTGAGTTTTTAATCTCCTTTCTTAAATTCTTTCAAAGTTCAAGAGACCTGGTAGAGGCAGAGCGCGCCAGAGAGGGAGGGCAGAAGAGAGCACAAAAGTCAGCGGAAACCCATGTTTTCCGTTGTTATTTCTTAGTCTGTAAATGGAGTCAGAAAATAGCCATAGTTAATCTAACAGTTTCTCTGATCTTTTTTTTATAAATCAACGCATTTCAGCACAGCCACAACTGTTTTCACGCTTTCTACCTTCCACTTCAAATTCCTTTTCGGAGGGATAATGAGTCTGGATGTTCGGTTCATTCTCACACCTAACCTTTTTTATATTAGCATATTTTAATACAAGTGCTTTTGTTACTTCTGTTATTCATTCCTATTATTAACCAAGGAAACTTTGAACTCCTCTCTAATGAGAACAATAATTCTAGTGCTTGGCTCACTGTCTCCAATTTCTAAAATCCCACTTTGTCCTGGGCCTCAGCAATTCAGTCTAAAATGCCTCTTGAAGCTTAATGTTTCCTACCCCCAGGTTCTTATAATATCATGTCTAATTTACCAATTAATTTTGCTTAGAATCATTAATCTTGTCTTTTGTTTATGTTCAAAATCCTTTATCTCCCGAAAGTGCTTTCGATGGTTTTTTAAGCCTGTGTTATGTCTTATAATGTGCTTTGCAGCTTTGGAGTTTGTTGATACATTAAGATTCTCTATGTATTGAAATATCTTCCTTCAGCTTTCAAAGAGAAAAGATGACCTGGCCAGGCTTGGTGTTTGTGAAAATTGCACCATTTATCTGAGTTTTGTGTAAACCTTTCTTCCCAGTTCACATGTACAAACGCTAAGGGTAAGATTAAGACTTAAGAACATTCTATGCTTCACTTTGCAAAATTTAATTCACCTTTATCTTTCTTTGTCTTGGAGTGGAAAACCTTTCCCAGTGTGTATCTTAGAGAAGGGAGGAAGGTTAGGGTTTGTTGGGTTGGGAGGGGTCCATGGTCAGTTGTTCTTTTTGTCTTCTGGGTTTTTTTCTATGGTGTTTTTTGGTCTGTTTTCTCAGATTGGACAAACGAATATCACAAGAAAAAAAAACCCACAACTTTGGACTCTGACCAATCTGAATTAGAATTTCAGCACTGCTGTCTTTTAGCTGCATGAGCCCATCTCTTTCATCTCCCTGAGATTCATGGATTAAAGTGTGTGCCAGGCACCTGGTACACAGCTAGACTAGACTAACAGCTGTCTGCCTGGAACCCATTATCTAGCTGTGGAACCTTGAACAAGTTTACTTAAGTAACACCTCAAGGATTTCTTATATAAAATGAGATAATAAAAGTACTTCACAGAACTGTAAAGTTATGCAAATTTAATATTAAATTTAGCTGGAACTATGACTTTCATTGGTTGGGACTATGCATTGGCACTGAGTATTGGCAAAATACCCGGAAGTATGACTTTCATTTGGTAAACACTCTGCATGTCAAACTATCGCTATATTACTGCTAATACTGTTATCACTACTGTCAGTATTATGTGTGTATCTGTCAAACACCCATGCTGCGGATGTAAGAAAACTTTCCTGGGCTCAGCAAATGCTTTGCGGAGTAGGTAATCCATACCTATGCTGCTGAATTATTCATTCTGATCTGGTTCATCGAGAAAAGGAGCCTCTATTTCCACATTTGTTTACACTGTTCACCACACTTGCTTATACTTCTTGTTTCGGAGGCTTTGTTTTCTCAACTATTGCACCATTGACAAAACTCACCTACAACTTCCACACCTTTGTAATCTCACACTTGTTCATTTTTGGACATGATTATCTGCTGCACGCATTTTACAAGTTTAACCTTTTCTCGGTCTCTTCTTCAACACTGTCACCAATATCTTACTGTATCCAGTGCTTGATAAGGAACCTCAAATTTATTGTGAGTATTTGTCCAAAGCCATGTTCAGATTAAAAGCAAAATCTATACAAAAGCTTACCACACAGCCAGGTCCTTAGAAAGCTTCTAATAAATTTACTGTTGCTAGTATTAAATATTTTTTATAAATTACCTAATTTTCTCATAGGGTGTAAAAAAAATGAGAAAAAAATTCCCAATTTCACATGTGAAATAACTGATACTCAGGGAAATAAATAGAGCAGTATCACAATTTAGTCATATAAGTGAGAAAAAAGAGATTCAAACTACGGTCTGTCTTACCCAAAACACTGTTTCTACTATGTTTAAGGGGGCTTAGCCACTCCTCTTTCATTGTTTTCGTAACAAGTTTGGACTTATTCCCACTTCCTTTTCAGTCTTTGGGTGGAAATATTACCTTTTTATTTAATATGAGCATCTCCTGAGATCTGTTGGCGTCAGTGCCCGTCTACTTACATTTGGGGTGACAGCCTTAAAAATGGAGCAAAACCGAGCAAAGGGCCCCAGGCTCCTGCTTTTCTTAACAGGTGTTCACAAAGCTCTGAAGTCAAATAGTCATAGATTCAGATCCCAGCTCTGCCTCGACTTGCTCCTGGGGTTGTTGCGTGTCCCTCTGCAGCTTCCCTACACTAACTCTAGGAAAGAGCTGGCTTTATTAGCCCAGTTGACAGCTGGACAGACAGGCCGAGAGGGCTGTGCTGCTTAGTGCATGGCCACCGTTGTGTAGGGGACCCCAGCTCGGGCCTGGGGCTCTGTCACTCTCTGAGCACAGCAGTGATCTGTAGAGTAGGAAATTGTCCCCACCCCAACAAACACGCTCGGACCCGCGCATGCGCGCTGCTTTGTGACACTATTTTCTTCTTTTCTGCTTTCTCCAGCACATCGTGGAGTTTACTTTTGCCTTGATGTGTTTTCACCCAGAGACTGAGCACCTTGCAGATGCTCCTGTGGCTGCAGGACACCATTCCACGCCTCATTATTATTAAGTCCAACAGAAAACAGCCACACTACACATCTCTGTGCTTTTTTGCCTAATATTGCGAAAGTTCAAGAGAAACCATTCTTGAATGATTAGCCCACATTAATCACTGTAAAAGAAGGATCTGAAGCAATTAAAGCAAATTGTTAGCATCTCTTCAGCCTGACTGGTGGGTGCGCAGGTCTCCTGTCATTTCCCACACGTCTCTATGAGTCTGAAATATCTCATAAATTAAGTGGAAAGTAACTGTTAGTAGAAAAGGTTGTGTCATCTTACAAAACATGGCTGTTCTCACGGAGTTCCTACTCACAGAATGAACATATTTGTTGCACAGTGGAAAACAAGTAAACACAGCCAAGTGCTTCGATGCATAATTACCCCCCTAGCAGATTAGTTATTGCTGGCTATGTTCCCCAAGGTTTTGAAATGTACACATTGGTGCTCCTCTGGTGGGGGGTCCCAGGGTCATCCTCTGCAGTTGAAGAGTGCTGTAGATGGACACCAAGGCATGGGGCAAGTCTGGAGATGACCAGAGGGGCTAAATGACTGTGTATCAGGGACGGTGTATACAGAATGGTGTTCTCCACCCTCTTTCTCAAGCTAAGATGTGTGCTCCTCAACCTCAAGGGCAAATTTACTTTCGTGGACCATGCTTACAAGATTGATTAAAAATTCAGAGTTTCAATACACTGTCTTACAAAGAATTATCTGTCAAAGAAACAGCAGGCCAACTCCCTGTAGGAAAACCTACACTGAAAATCAAATTATAATCGCAAATGTACATGACTAGTACAGCAGGAGAAAAGAGGAGTTGTCAATACCTCTGCTAAATATTTAATAGTACAAGCTACACTGCCCAGTGCCTCCATCTGTCTACACCAGAAAAGACCAGCCAGTAAAAACAAAGCCCAAAAAATTCATTAGCCAAAACTCACTCTCCTTTGGCCAGTTGCACAGTGTCAAAGTTTGTCCCTGGGACTCTCATATTTCTATGCTTTAATGGCCTTCAGACACTCCTCTTGGGATTGAGAGTTTGTCTCAGTAAAGGTGCTAATGTACTCAATATTACAGCAGGTCTTACAGGCCAGTATCACCTACAGAAGCAGTTCTGCCAGTTTTCTATGTTAGAGCTCATCAAAGATTTTAGCTGAGGTTGAGCCATAGATCATAAGCTCTTTACAAGAGCCCATGATATAACTCACAGAGCTGTTCGCCAGTGTACCCCAAATTCCTTGAATGTGCAGACACTCGGGAGAAACTCAATAGATACCTCTTATGTGAAGAAAGAGAACTCTCATTTTAAATAAAAAGACATTTAATCTAATCACCCACTTTGTAAATACAATCCTTCAAGACCTGGGAATTGTCTCCTACACATACTTTTCCACATTCAGCCAGAATTGTGTAAAGAAAATACCCCAAAGGTCATTCATCAATCATTAGCACCTACCATCACTTCCTTTACCAGGGACACCAAAGTGCTCACTTGCATATTACTCCACTACATCCTAGTACCCAAATGGGCATGAGTGTCTTATCATCTTCCTATTATGATAACCCTACTCACCACTCTTAGTGAAGAATGGAAATAAGTGCATAAGCATTACTAAGATCCATATTTATAGAAACATATGGCGCTTTGCTATTACAACATGCCCACAAACACTGTTTTCAGTGACGTCACAGACAGTCCTCAGTGGAAGACCTATCCTAGTATGTAGTATGTGCGAAGTGTGTTTCAACTCACCGCATACTGGAACTTTTCATTGTATTCACGGTCATTGGCTTTCACAATTCGTTCCACCTCTAAAGAGAAAGAGAACTCAGCTATGAAATTATATCTTAGACCCTCAGAAACATACAACTCATTAAAATGACATCATTTGGGTTACTGTGATTGCTGTCAAATCTGCAATAAGTCTTCTCTTTGAAATTGAAGGGCTTTTGCCAGCCAAAATGTTGGCGCCTGTGCTGGAAAACCCCAGATGGAAACCTGACATGTTTCTCATCGTATTTTTGATGCCAGCCATAAAGCAAAGTGTTATGTGTCTCCAAACCCTATGCCATTTCAGGGCCACAAAAGTCTTTTTGCAGGTAGTTGCTAAAGGAGAAAGAGCCACTGAAAGCAAAATGCACCCTGAGAAGGAATTTTTTCACAAAGTTAAGAAAAAAATACAAGCCAGGCACAGTGGCACAAGCCTGTGATCCCAGCACTGAGGGAGGCGGAGGCAGAGGAAATTCAAGGTCAAGTCTACCTGGGCCATTTAGCAAGATCTTGTCTCAAAATGAAAAATAAAACAGGCTGAAGATATAGCTTATATGTAGCTCCCATGGTCCTGGGTTCAATCCCCAGCACTAAAAAAAAAGCAAAATAAACTCATAATGAAGTGACCAGTGAGGTCCCTGACCTTATGGTCATGGAACCAGAGGTGATATTTCAAAACAACACAGGCATATCAAAAGAAATGCTGGGGCTGGGGTGTAGCTTAGTGATAGAGCACTTGCTGACATAATCAAGGCCACTGGTTTGATTCCTAGAACTGCAAAATATAAAATAAAATTTTAAATAAAATTAAAGAAAAATGTTATATGATTAAGAGACCAAGATCTGCCTTTAACTGGAAGTAGTCAAAGAATCAAATCTCTTCTAAAAACAAATATAAATACCAGTGCACATAACAAAATAAATGGGCTGGGGATATAGCTCAGTGGAATATGCGCCTGCCTAGCAAGCGCAGGGTCCTGAGTTCGATCCCCAGTACCGCCAAAAGAAAAAAAAAAAAAAAAAAGAACAAAATAAATGGACCACAAGCCCAAAGATTATGAGAGTGCAGAAATTAAAAATTGCAAAGAAAAGACCATGCCCAGAAACAGGAGCACTGCGGGCTTTGTGGTGAGGTATCAAGCTCTTTCTCCCACGTGCTTACTGGATGTTACTGCCAGAGTTGATCAAAGGGTCATGAAAGACGAGTGAAAGTTGTGGGAAGAATCAGCAAATAATCACCAGATGTCCATGTTGGACTCTTGTGGTACTGAAGCAGCTCACGTAGGGCTCCATGATCCTGCAGTTCTCTGAGGGACAGGCATTAATAGAGAATAAGGCACGTACAGCCCGAGAGTGGAAGGGGCTTGGAGGCCTACGTTAGGAACAAGAAGACAGAGATGAAACGAGCAGGAAGTAGAAGGGAAATGGGAAATATAAAGGCAATTATGAGGAAAAGAAGGAAGGAAGAAGGAAGGAAGGAAGGAAGGGAGGGAGGAAGGTACATATATATACTTTAGCACCCACACCCACCCATAGGCCAGACACCAGGAATTGTAAGAACTGTTTTTTCTGAAAGTCCAGGAGGAATCTAAATGTTTCTGTGGCTCCTACAGCTCAGTTGCCATGGGTGAAGGTCACATCTCAGGACTGCACCTGACAAACGACATCTTGTATTTGGGGTCACAGCTGGGTGTCTATATGTGGGGGGCTCTTGTCTATTTGGTGCCCACCTATACGGTTTCCATTTTGCTTGACTAGTAAAATCAGCTCCCTGGGGTTTCTCCTGCTTGCCAATCTGACTCACCCAGCTGATAAGGAAAGTACTGGACTGATACCGACACCTGGCCAGCCCTGGGTGGGCCTGTCACTATCATGTATAACTCTGAAGTCCACAACCGCCCAAGAAGCAACCTTTCAACCACTCACCCAAAAGAAATGCTTCAAACACTGGCTGTAAAAGTACAACCCTTCCTTTTTGTTGATTCCCCAACAAAGAGCAAAATTGTCACAGCCCAAGGTGGTCCTTTGGAGGATGAGAGGAACGAAAAGCTTAAAAGTGTCCATGATGTGTGCACCTATCCCTCCCGAGCCCAGGAAAGGCAAGGCCGTTGAAAGGAAAACAATGATATGATGTTTTCAGACCTTCTGAGAAAATACCCAGAGGGGCAATAGCTGGTTTGAATGGAACCTCTAGTAGGAAAATGGTCAAAACTGGAGTCCATACTCATAAGTGAAATAAATCAGCGGTACATGTGCAGGCAACGTATTGTATCATTGGTGTAAGAACCTGAGGGTGGGAATATAAACTAAGAGACATGAAGGCAATCTGTTCAAAAACAAATAACAGATGGGATGAGGGAAAGGAGAAAAGAAAGAGGCAAAAATGTATGTATGTATATATGAATATACATATGTGCAGGAGGGCTAACATGGTTCTACTAGTGTATTATATCAATTAATGCTAAGGAATAATTGACGACGGGTTATTCGATCAATCTTGTATGTCTGTATGTGTTATCCTGAGCACACACTTTGAAGATATCAATATGCAAAGCAGCAACTATTGTTGGTTTTTATTTTATTTTTTATTTTTTTGTCTTTTGTTTTCTGTTTTTTGTGTTTTTCTGTTGTTGAGAGGATTAACTGTCTGACCAATTTTGCATGTCTGTATCTGTGTTCATGTATATACACTTCGAAGATACCAATAGGTAAAGCAACAACCATTGTTGAGTCCATGTCACCTTGTCTGTAAATCAGCTTTGACTGTACTATTTCTTATGCTAATTTGTGTCTGTGTGTTAATATGTTTTTGTGCTTTTATTTTTTTTAATTAAAAAAAAAAAAAGAAAGAAAGGAAAAGAACAGACAGTGCTGGGGGTGTGGGGACGAGGTCTTCTTTCCGAATGGCAAATGTCAGCCTGACCCGCTGACCTACTGCACATGATTTATAGATTAGCTTTGGCTCCAAGTCAAAACTCAGATATATACCAGTTTGAATGTGCATGGGCCTTAGCTTAGAGGCTGCACGTTCAGATGATGGTCATTTTTACATTTTGCATTTGTGTGAAGCACATCCAACAGCCGCACACCCAATAGCCTAGTTTCATGCCCAGTTTTACCTACTCCAAGTACTAAAATCCTGACTTTATGAGCCAAATGGGAACTGTCTACCCAGCATCTGATGTAGCCATACTCTGTAATGACTGGGACCATCTCTCTCCCAGTGTGGGTCCTATGAAGGATTCTGATGGAGTTTCCATGAATGGTGATTCCTACAAAAGGTGATTCCTAGGATGACTCCTGTGAACAACCCTGAGTGATTTCTATGGTAAGTCCATTGGAATCCTCTTCTCAGTGTCTCTCTTGCTCCTAAGACTTGTTAAGATCCAGGAAGTCCTCTTTCTGCTTCCAAATTCTTACGATTAAGTCTCACTCTTTGCTTCTGTACGTCCAATACAGTCGTTTCTGAGCTGAGCTTTCAAGGATTAATTTTGGCAGAAGATTTCACATCCTTTTAGCAAGCTCTGCAGAATTCTGGCATTTGTTCTGAATCCCTGCTGTTTTCTGCCCATACCCTGACCCAAGTAGGCCCAAACTGTCTGGGCAGCACTTAACTCTCTTCCTTCTGCTAGTACAGCATCTGGGGGCTCTAAAGCCCCCTCAACAATAAGTCAATCCTGTAGGGAGAGCCTGCTAGAAACAAACCCCCCAACTCCCACTGAACAGGCTCAGAGGTGCAGTGACAATGCTTGGTATTTTTTAGGCCTTGTGGGACCCCTCCAGATGGGATTTCAGTCATGAGAGGAAAGGGGCCACCGAGGACGAATGACTTACCAGTGTGACCTCACCTGCACCATCACTGAATTTTTTTGCCTCCAAAAAAGAAGTGATCTGCAAGGATGTATAAAATACAGTAAGCCCATGTGTTGGGCAGAATAAAAGAGGCCAAAGAGCTTCCAGTTTAAGATGGCAAAATGAGTATACTGTTTACCTGCCTTACTTCTGAAAGTACAGAAAATGTAGAGGTTTTTTAAGAATAAACATAACATTTGCTAGAAAACAGAAGTTTGGCTAATAGAGGTTGTATATTTTCAAGAAAGCTTAGAAAACAGACCAGAAACAAAAAGGAGACTGTTGTGACTGGGGAGGGGAGACAGGGTAACAGCAGGCAGCAGCACTGGAAGAATGAACCTCCCAGTGGAGTCCCAGAGGGGCCTCGAATTCAGGGCCTGTAAGTACAGAGACGGAGAGCATGCTGTGCACCAGGTGATACTCGCAGTTTATGCCTGTTTTCTCAGCAAAATAATAGCAGGTTCCCTTTCATTCTCAAAAGCGTCTCAGTTTAGATGGTAAGTTATAGTATTATTTTATTTATGGAAAATCACCAAGTAATTAAATAGTGGATAAGTCCACTGGATCCTCCTGCACTCTGTCTTTGCCCACTGAAGAGAGTATGTGATGGTCCAGAGGGGGAAGCCAAGGATGTGTGTCCAGGCCTCAAAGAGAAGCTTCTCCAGTTCACCACGGCAGCCCCAGTAGACCTGGCCCCTAGCAAAGCCTGCCTTACCAGGTGGCTGTGGGATTCTCCAGGCTGCCCACCCATCCAAAGTCTTCTCTGTCAGCTGCCTGCTTGCAGAAGAAACCAGGCAGGCAAAAAGACCTTTGCAACCATACTTATCCATTTAGTGCTTCACCTGTAAGCACAAGCCGGTAACCACAGGTCACCTGAGAAAAGCTAACAGCACAAAACAAAGGGATCTAAGGAGAAAAGAGAGTGCTGAAAACTGGTGGGGAAAAGCGTTGATTTTTCCTTTTAATCCTAATTAGCACCTTGCAGATCTGCAAGAAGACATCCGCAAAACAAGAACAAACCAATATGAGCAAAGAAAACAGAACAAAAATGAGTTCTAGGAAATTGAAAATATTTAATGAACAAATTAGAGTGGGTAAGATTAAAGAAATCTCTTAAAGTATATATGAAAGTGACAAACTGAAGGATAATAATATTAGGGTCCTCTTTCATTCTCAAAAGTTGATTTCTATAAGAAGATAAAACTTAGGAGAAATGAACATAGACAAAGGATGAAAGAGAATAGATAAACAGAAGAAATATTCCCTGCACTAGAATAAGACACAACTCTTAGAAGTGAAAGGGCCACCAAGAGCCAGTCAGCATGATGGAGAGAGGACAGATCATCATGAAATTTTGAGCTCCAAGGACAAGGGGAAAATCCAAACAATTTCTAGAAAGAAAATAATTTGGTCAACCCCAAAGACACAAGAATAAGACCAAGAGGAAATTTCTCATCATCAACAAGGTTGCTAGAAGAAACTGGAGAGATAGACACCTTTCAGTTTTAAGAAAAAATGCTTCTGAAGTTAAAATTTTATATCCAGGCAAATAAACAATCTGTCGCGAATGGGCAAACGAAGACACTTAGGGACGTCCAAGAGCAACTTCAAAATAACTACTCAAGAATGTACAACAGAAAAACTAATGGTTTAAATTTTGAAATTAAAGTGGAGTAGGAGAGATAGAAGCAAGGGTGATGATTTGCCAGAGTTAAGAATGATTATAAAAATGTAAGACATAAAGGTCTACACACCTGCTCACAGTGAACACAGTTCTACAGAAACAGGGAATTCTTATCCGTTGCTTTCTCATTCATAGTGTTAGCCAATAAATCCACGTCTCATGAAAAGTAAGAGTATTGCTAGTTCTTGGCTCAGACATTATTTCTCTAAGAAAGCCTCATAAACAAAGCACCATTTGATATAAAGAATACAAAAGTGAGGGGTTTTTTCAGAGCTGTGTTTTTTTTCACTAACGTAAGGGCAGCAGACCAAAACACAATTCAGAGGAGCCAATAATCAGATCTCTGTACACATTCCTTCCTGCTCTGATTAAATCTAGAAATGTGTTTTAGGGTATTGGGGTGAAGTAATGAGCTGCATATCCAACAAACAGTAATTTTAAGTATTTTTCCCTCTTAACTTCACTTGTGCTAAGTACTATGTAACCAAAACCTTGAGACTGAACTTCTTAGAAAATACCTGAAGAGTTGCTGGCTGCACACAAGACCCAAAGGCAGAACACCAAGGTGGCAACGAGGTCAGCATCCTTTGGGGACGGCTGAGGAAACTGGCCAAGGTGTGTGCCTGCATCGGATCCCACCCCTTCTCGTCCTAGGGACTCAAGAGGACAGTCATGGGCAGAGGAAGAACTCCTTACACACTTTTTTATCCCGTTTAGAATATAGAAAAATAGGCAGTGCCTTCAAAGTCCCGCTCACTCAGATGATGGAAACAGTCCACACTCTCCCCTGAAATCCTGAAAAGCAAATACAACTGATGTCTCCCTCAGCCCGATAGAACACCACGGGAGCACTCAGACAACACTTCTCTTTGAGTCAGGCACATGCTGTTACATTCTCCAAGATAACGAAGTGAGGAGACTGTGTTTATTTATTTCATAAGCAGCGAAATGTTAAGAAGCATTTACCAAAAAGAATAGCTTGCTTTCAGGATAACTACTTTGTAACCATCTCTCCCCCCCACCAAAATAAATAAATTCTCTGATAGACTCAATGATTTGTAAAAGTCACAGTCAGTTTAAGATTCTTCTAAAGCCTTTATTCACTGTGCTTGTCTTTTCATTTGAAAAGGCGGGATTAAGCCAGGACACACAACAGTGTCACGAGAGGGACACCGTACAACCCTACTGGAAATTTTTAAGTGCCATTAGGATGTTGTTCATTTGTAGGCAAGATTTTTATGACTCCCAAAAATGAGAATTTGATGAAAGAGCATTCATATGAGAAAAAGAGGGCCAGTATTTCAGGCAAGAAGCCCGAGGTCCTTCCACAACCAGCCATAGGAATGCACTAATTCATGACATCTCTTTACCTGTGATTTCCCAGCACAATAATTCCATTTTGTGTTGTAACCATTAAATGAGGAAATTCATGGGAAGCACTTTATAAACAGGAAAAGCCAGAAAATTATTTTGTAAAAAAACTGAAAAATAGTTGTTGATTCTTTGAAGTGTTTCCCTTGCAGCTTCGTTCTTGTTCATGAACTCTCTGCCTGCTCCTATGTCTTCAAGATTTCTACCTGCTTTCTCTTCTAATAGATTTAGAGTTTCTGTTTTAATATTGAGATCTGTGATCCATTTTGACTTGAGTTTGGTGCATGGTGATAGACTTGGGTCAATTTTCAGTCTTTGGCAAGTGGCAAGTCAAATTTCCACCACCGTTTATTAAAGAGGCTATCTTTCTTCCAGTGAGTTTGTTTGGCCCCTTTGTCAAAGATTAGGTGGCTGAGGGTGTTTGTGGTTGTGCCTGCATCTTCCAGTCTGTTCCACTGATCCTCAGGTCTGTTTTTCAACCAGTACCACATTGATTTTATTACAGTAGCTTTATAGTATAATTTCAGGTCAGGCATCATGATTCCACCTGACTTATCTTTGTTGCCCAGGATTGCTTTTGCTATTCTGGGTCTCTTCTGGTTCCAGATGAATTTTAGGAATGTTCTCTATAGATCTGTGAGGTATGCTAATGGTAGTTTAATGGGATTGCTTTGAATCTGTACAACAATTTTGGTAGTATGGCCATTTTCACAATGTTGGTTCTTCCTAACCATGAGCAGGGAATGTTTTTCCATTTATTGAAATCCTCATTGATCTCTTTTTTCAGAGTACTGTAGTTTTCATTGAATAAATCTTTTACATCATTTGTTAGATTGAGTCCTAAATATTTCAATTTCTTGAATGTTATTGTGAAAGGTATGGTTTCCTTAATTTCTCTCTCAGTCTGTTTGTTGTTTGTGTATAGGAATGCTATTGATTTTTGGGTGTTGATTTTGTTTCCAGCTACACTACTGAATTTGTTGATAAATTCAAGGAGTGTTCTGGTGGAGTTTTTGGGGTCTTCCATGTAAAGTATCATGTCATCTGCAAATAGTGATAATTTCATTTCTTCCTTTCCTATCCTTATTCCTTTTATTTCTCTCTCTTGTCTAATTGCTCTGGCTAATGCTTCCAGAACTATGTTTAATAGGAGTGGTAACAGTGGACATTCTTGTCTTGTTCCTGTCTTTAAAGTGAAAGCTTTTAGTTTTTGTCCATTAAGTATGATGTTGGATGTTGGTTTGTCATAGATGGCTTTGATCAGATTGAGGTAAAGGCCATCTATTCCTAGTTTCTGTAGGGTTTTTACCATGAATGCATGTTGGACTTTGTTAAAATCTTTTTCCACATCTATTGAGATGACCATGTTGCACATCTAAAGAAATCACCAGCAGAGTAAAAAGAAAATCCACAGATTGGAAAAAAAATCTTAGCTGACTGTCCCTCAGACAAAGGTCTTCTATCTAGAACATATAAAAAATTTAAAAACATCAACCTCCGCAAACTCAAAGACCCAATCCTAAAATGGACATTGGAGATGAATACACACTTCTCAGATAAAGAAATACAAATGGCAAATAAAAATATGAGAAAATGTTCAACTTCATTAGTCATTCAAGAAATGCAAATTAAAACAACACTGAGATTTCATCTCACTCCAGTAAGAATGGCTAGCATTAAGAAATCAACTAATAATACATGCTGGCAAGGCTGTGGAGAAATAGGGAGTCTTCACTGCTGGTGGGAATGCAGACTGGTGAAACCACTGTGGAAGTCAGTTTGGAGATCTCTCAGCAAACTAGGTCTAGAGGTTCCATTCAACCCAGCTACTCCCTCTCTAGGTATTTTCCCAGAAGATCTGAAAACATCATATCACAGCAATATATGTGCACCCATGTTTATAGCAGCGCAATTTGTAATTGCTAAATTGTGGAAGCAACCCAAATGTCCATTCACTGAGGATTGGATTTTTTAAAAAGTGACATTTTTATATAATGGAATATTACTCAGCTATAAAAACCATAAACTTGAGGCTTTTATAGGTAAATGGTCACAACTACAGAGCATACTCATAAGTGAAATAAATCAAACCTGCATGTGTAAGCAATGTATTGTATCACTAGTGTAAGAACCTGAAAGAGTGAAAAAAAATTAGGAGGTATGATAAACATTGTGAAATGAAAGGAAACTGCTCAAAAGTAAAGAGCAACTGGGATGAGGGAAAAGAGAAAAGAAAGAAAGGGATAATTATGTATGTATGTATATGCAGGATAGTTTACATATTGTACTACTGACTTCTATCACTTTATTGAAAGGATCAGTTAATGATTAATTATTTGATCAATCTTGCATGCCTATGTTTGTTTTCCTGAGTATGCACTTTGAAGTTATCAATTTGTAATAAAACAATCATTGTTAATTCCCTCTCACCTTGTCTGTAATTCAGTACTGCTTGTACTATTCTTGTGCTACTTTGTAAATGGCTGTCTCTTTGTTAATGTGTTTTCATTCTTACATTTTAAACTTTAAAAAAATATAAAAAGACCCTGAAAAATAGCAAACTGGCAAAAAATTTTTAAAAAGAAAAGAAAAGGAAATCCCTCAAGCTTTGGATAGTGAAACTTAAAATCACTTCTATTACTATTCTCAAAAGGGTCTTGAAGTAATTTTCTGAATATTTTCAGTGGAAATTGGCAAATACCCATTGATTCTATGCCAGCCCCTTGAAGGCAACAGCCAGCACCTAATCTGGGCTCTTCTCCATCATAATATAATACATTCTATGGTATCCATTTTCTTCTTCCAGTAGGTAACAGAAAAGAAGCCATTTATGTCTGTTTTATTTTACCAATTTGCCTGTGAACAATTTATAACACTTTAGTACTTACAACTAGTTAATGGAAGCAGGAGCTACACTAACAAGACCAAGAGTGAAGGAAGTCATTAGGAAGCTTCCACCAGACCCACGGGTGAACACGACATGTATGAGTCCCTAATTAGCAACTATAACTTTCTTCAATTAACTCCAGAGCATTTTGTCCTTCATCAGATATGGTTTAAGAAAGTCTCAGGCACTTGGCTTTAGCCTCTTGAATTATGAAATGATAAAGATTCATGGAGAATTTGGGGTCTCTCTGTAAAACTCTGATAGACTAGACTGATATTTCCTGAGCAAGGCTGATACCCATCCAAAAACTAAAGAACATCTCCCCACATGAAGTGTCATTTGGGGTTTGGGTTGTTGTTGATTTTTTGGAGTTGAGTCATAAATCTCAGAAAAAAATCCCTCAAGCTAAATCAATAACTTAAGCTTTTTCCTTTCTTAATTTTCTTCCATTCTTCACAATCTGGTCTGTGTGATTGGAAGCCAGAGCAATTCATTAAAGACATGAGGACAGAACAATGTGTGGAGAGGGCTTTAAAGAGAAGATCCCTCCAAGATTTCCTGATGGGACTCCAAGAACCCATTCTGATACAATTGAAAAATATGTGTCCCAAATTGGGATTTCCTATTGAAACCCATGGGTGACCTGCAGCTTCTGGGACTTACTGACATTTAAGCAAAAACTAAATAGAATTGAGGCAAAAGAAAAAGGAAAAAAAAATTTTTTTAATTCTTGTCCTCACAAAAGAGCTTGGAAACAAAGTTAGGGGATTCAAACAAATACCAAAGGGCTTTGCATTTGTTTTCCTCCGGACTGAGCCAATTGTTCATCAGGACCAGATAGCTAGAAAATTCAATTAGTCGCTTTATTGCCTTCATGGTTTACTGCAGCTTCACAAGGAAGTAGAAGCTGTTCCCCAATTTATTCTTCTTCAAGCGTATATGAACTGGATGATATAATTTACAAGTAAAATCAATCAAATCTTCAGAGAAGGCCTCCTCACATCACTTTTGTAACTGTGGATTCACAGCTGGAGATGTGAGGCAACTATAATAACAATAATAGTAGTAAAAGCTAATGTCTATGGGTCCTTGATAAAAACAAGATACTGTGTGAAGGTTTTCACACACATGATTTCAGGAATCCTCAAAATCAGGCCATGAGGTACCTACCATCATTAGCTCCACTTCACAGTCAAGGAAACAAAGGCCTACCAAGATAGCGTGGTAGAGCTAGCATGCAAGCACGGAGCTGCTTCTTTCTCAAAGAGGCCTGGCAGTGCTTCTAGATCTGGAGAGGGTAGGTAGTCCTGGGCAGACGATGAAAAACTGAAAATTGGGTTAGGCCTGCATCCAGAGGCTAAGAAGAAGAAGGGGTCTTTCTCATCAGATGAAGCTTTCAAGGATACACCCCAAATCACACCCCATCCTGTCAGCCACCTCACATCTTCCTATGCACACGAGGCCTTCCTGACAGACCCGGCTGCCCTCCCCTGGGGACACTAGGCAGTCCTTACAGAGAAAACGCTCCCGAAGTCCTGTTCCCAGGACTTGGAAAAATTCCTTATTATTTGCCAGCTCTAGTTTATTGTTTTAATTCCATGTTCTTTTACAATTTGATTATCTATAGCAAAAAAAAAAAAAAAATTTCATTTTTATGGACTGGGCCAGGATCAAAATACTTTTTCTAAAAATAGAAAATAGCCATTTCTTTCTCTATGCAGGACCAAAAAAAACAGGATCTGCTCCCAAGGACTGTAAAAGCCTAGAAGCTGGGGGGCATTTAACTTTCTCCTGGGAGACCTGAATGGCCACTGAAGGGAAAGAAAGCTGCCTGCCCTAAAATGGGAAGAGGAGTAAAGAAGGTACAAGAGAAGGAAAT
Source organism: Dinomys branickii (assembly GCA_004027595.1). NCBI lineage: Eukaryota > Metazoa > Chordata > Mammalia > Rodentia > Dinomyidae > Dinomys > Dinomys branickii. The sequence continues at coordinate 19,561 of PVLD010001059.1, read as the reverse complement.
CTGAGGCAGTTTCTCTGCTACTGGGGACCTCACAGGTCGCACAAGCTCTTTCTTGTCATTTTAAGACGCAGGTGGTAACAAATTGAGTTTCTTTAGTACATTTTCTATATTTCAGTTCCTTGAATCCACATGGCAAATAACATTTGTTGGAGCCAAGAGAAAGTGATTTATTCCAGAAATATTTGCTGAGCTCCTTTGGGCAAGGCTATGTGCTAGTTAGTGAGGAAAAACAGACACAGGAGACTGCGGCCAGCAGAAGGCAAACAGGCCCGCCCACAAGTATCACACAGCAAGGAAGCGGAGAAGAGACCCAGAGAGCCACAGGAAATGAGAGAAAAGCAACACTAAGGCCCCGGGTGCCCACGGCTTGTCCCCACCCATCGCTGGATATGCCGAAGGGAGCGTAGGGAGCCAAGCCAGCAGGAGAGGCGTGAACTGTTTTGTCAGCACCTTATCGCTGTGAAGAGATAAGTCATTCACAGAAAAGAAATGTGGTAGAAGCTGTCTGCTCCCTGAGGCTGGAGAAAATGTGGACATTAAGAGAGCTATCGTGTTCCTGTTTATAGCAGCACATTTTATAAGAGCTAAGTCTTGAAAGAGGCCTGTAGGTCCATCAACAGATGAATGAATAAAGAAAATGTGGTATTCACACACAATGGAACACTACTCTGCCACAAAGAAGGAAAAATTAGAGTCATCTATAGGAGAACGGATGCACCTTGAGACCATAATGTTAAGTGAAATAAGTCACTCACAACTTTAAATATCTCATGGTTTCTCCTATATAGGAAGCCCAACGTACAAATAAAAGATAATGGGGAACAGGGGGAAGACTTTTGCAAATGGGAAGAGGTACAAGAGACGGAAGGGGAAAGGAAAGGGGAAATAAAAAGTACTGTGATGGGCTGTGTCTCATAACCAGCTCCCCATGAGGAATATAACTGTTATGTGGTGGAAACATGTACAATAAGCGTAAAACTTTTAAAAGAAAGAGAGGAGCATCACCACTGTCCCTCCTTAACTGCGTCTTCTTGTAGCGGATCAGTTGACAGGCAAAAAAAATCAAAAGGAAAAACCAGAACCTCGTTTTATTTACCTAAAAACAATGAAATACCGAGTCTGCACACAGAACTGAGTGAGCCAGAATCTTAGGCAGAAAGGAAATGTGGCAAACCTCAAGCTCTGGCCGCTCCTCGCCCGCTTCCCTGCCCACACACCGGCCCAGGGCACCATCACCTCCTTTCCCCGTATCACTGCCCTCCCCCTCCCCCACCATTACCTCCGGTCCTCAGCAGAACAGCCACGTGGCCCTCTCAGGAGCCTCAGGTTGCTGCTGCTGCTCCAACAGTGTCTGCAAATTTACTGGCTCAAAATACCACAATGTAGGATCCGACAGTTTTAGACGTCAAAAGTCCAAGGCAGGGCTATGATTAAGGTGTCAGCAGGGCTTGTTCCTTCCAGGGCCTCTAGGGATAAAACCGTACCTGGTTTTTTTGAGCTTCAAAAAGCTCCCTACTGTCCTCAGTGCATGGACCTCATCACACTGACCTCTGCTTCAGCCATCATACATATCCCCTGCCCCAACTGTGACCCACACAGCTCCTTCTCCTAAGGGTCTCGTGGTTCCTCTGGGCCCACAGATGGCCTTCACCGAATCATTTGCAGAGGTCCGTTTCCCATGGAATGGAGTCACAGGTGCTAGGAGTCAGGACTTGGACATCTATGGGGAGGTGAGCTGCTGTGCCTACGCAAGGAGGCCTGCCATCTCTGTCTTCCTCTTAAATTCACCCCTCAGCTCTTCATCTCAAGAGAAAGAAGCCAGTTGCAAAGTCCTTCAAAGCAGTAACAGACATCCGTCCACTTACTTTTCAAAAGAATCAGTGGAGGACCAGGTATACAGCTCAGAGGCACAAGTGACTGCCTGGCAAGGGCAAGGTCCTGAGTTTGATTCCCGGTACCAAAAACCAAACCAAAACAAAACAAACAAACAAACAAACAGAATCAGTGGAGATTTGAATGCAATGGAATTTTATCTCCAGAGTGCCAGGAGAAATGACTATCGGGCTGGGAAATCTGCATGAAGTAAAAATACTCATATTTGAGAATAATTGCAAACTAAAGATTTTTTTCTGACCAACGAAGAGTGACAGATTTAACTGCCAGAAGTCTCACATTAAAAAAAAAAAAGAAGAAAGTCTTTAGGAACAATAAAATCTATTCTAGATAGGAGCAGAAAAATGAAAAATAACAAGATTTGGATAAACCTACACAAACAGTGATCATATCGACAATGCATGTTATCATTACTGTTTTCTTGTTAGTTTTAAAATGCACAAAGAATGACATACAAGAGAACAACTGCACAAAGGGCAAAGAGTGAAAATGTCCTCATTTCCTTCATTGTTCAGAAAGTGGTAACAGTACCACAAGTCAACTATACAGAAATGAATCTTAAGAGTAATCACAAAAAGAACTTTAAAGGAATGCTAACTGACAAGCTCATAGATGGCCGGAAATGGAATAATGAAAGTACTTGGTTCATGCAAAAGAAGGCAAGAAAAAAGGAAAATACTGGCGAGATGACGAAGCATAAGATAATAGAGTTTTTCACTCCTAATTGGTTATATAGATTAATAGGCTGCATTTTGGCAAATTCATATATGCACACAGCATAGACTTAAATATAAATATGCCCAAACTTTATTAATTTATTTAATGATGTAGCCTTAACATAAGAAAAAATCGGTGAGACTAAGTGGAGAAAAAGGCAGATTCAAAGACCTCTTGACGAAGTGAACCACGGCTGTGATGGCGCTGCTGAGCATCCGCTGCCCAGGACACAGGAGGCTCAGATACTCGGGCAAACATTTTTCCTGTCTGTGCATCTTTCTGGGTGAGAAAGTTGGCATTGATAAACTGAGTGTGGGTCTCTAGTAGCGGCGGCCGTGTCCATCAGCTCAGGGTGTGAAGAGAAAGAAAAGACTAAGAGGACTCCCTGCTGCTGTGGAGCTGGGACGTGAGGTTTTCCTGCCTCAAGGCTCAAAGAGAAACAGGGACTCTCCCCGGGTCTCAAGCATGCTGTACAGACGGGATCCACACCCCTGGCCTCCTGGGTCTCTGGCCTGCTAACTGCAGATCTTGAGACTTATTTAACTACATACATTATATTGTTATATATTTAAATACAAATGTCAAAACTTTAATTTATTTAATAATATAGCCTTCACGTAAGAAAAACACTGATGGGGCTATATATATCCTATTGGTTCTGTTCTCTAGAAAACTCTAATATGGTGACTTTACCTGAACTTCACAAATACAGAAATGTAACACTCTGTCCCTTTCCGTGGGTTTTTACCGCTGATTACAATTTCCATGAGCCTTCAGGGCAACACATTGTTGGAGCAGAAAGCCTGACCCCTGCCTGACTCACTCTCCAGGTCCCTTTTGGGAGGAGCGCTCTCTTTGTCCCCCCGTGTTCCGGCAGTCCTGGTGCCATCCACCACGAGGTCCTCAGAGAGATGAGCCAGAGCCGGAGCTGTGCCCTCGACCTTCCAGAACTGGGAACTAAAGAAATTCTCTTTTCTTTGTTTAAAAAATCTAAGCCTGCCTCACCTATCTCATTATAGTAACAGAACACTGATTAACACAGATACTACAAACTTTATTAATGGACTGTCTAAATCAAAGACAGCAGCAGTCAGAAATAAGGTGAAACATTTAGGGATGATTTCACAATCTAGTTTTAAGAATTATCTCCATAATTCTATTACCAGACAAGAGGAAGGGGCTAAGAAGAAGGGTGTGAGGGAGAGCGGTGGAGAGCAGAGATGATCAAAACACATTACATGCATGTATGAAGGTATTACATTGAGATCCACTATTTTGTAAAATAATATTCACTAATAAAAAAACATATTTACAAAAAGAATCACCTCCATGGGGTAAATAGAAGCCAACATAGAGGATGAGAGCCCTAGTGAAAAAAAATAGTAATTCATGGATAGGTCATAACAAATCCAGTTTAAATTCTATTGGTCTTTATGCCACCATGGTCACAAAATAGTTTTTGATACTTCTTAAGGAGTAGCAGAACACAAAGGCAGAGGGCCTAGGGCCCAGGGAAGACCCACAGCAGCCCAAGATGAAAAGAAACCCTATGAGTGTCTCAAAGACTAAAACAGAAGAGCTTTCCAGAAGCCACTGGCACTGCTCCCTAACTTCAAGATGGGGTGCAGAGCACTTTGCAGCTCCCCTTTGGGAGATCCTGGGTACTGGCCATCCTCTCCCACAACCCCACCTAACCCACACCCTGAGTAATAAAACATCAGATGATGCTAAACCTCCATGATCCCATGTTCCTACAAAGTCCCAGGAGCTTACAGAATGGGAAGGGCTTGAGAACGATGGAGACCACTATGAAGCAGACCTGAGCAGGACTCAAATTAACGAACTGGCTTTCCATGTTCACTTGTGAATCTGTTCCAGGCCTAGGCTCCTTGTCTGGAAATGGATGGCGGACTCAGTAAGTGAACCTCTGTGAGTCACTAATCCATACTAAGGCCTGTAATGGTGGATGAAGCTGGAAAAACTCAAAGGATAAGACAAGATTACAGCCAAGGACACCTGGATCCGATCTCAATTTGATAAAGATTATACGCTCAGGCATCTCACTCCTGGGTGGATTAACTTAATACCGTACTTAGAGAAGTCCTTGAGTGATTCTGCCCTTCTTGAGTACTCCCCTCCCTTCTTCTGATAAACAAATAAACACGGGCTTCCCAGAGAAGGGCTTGGTCTTAGCCCTAAGAGAATCTCGAATTCTGTGAGAGGGCTTTGATCCTCCTGGAACCCTGAAATCATTCCATTTGCCTCTTTTTATTTAGCCTTCATACCCTCATCTGGGAGATTGCAGATCTGACCAGTCTGTAATAACTAGGGGATAATATTAACCCAAAATGAGAACCCACAGGCTTCTCTTTCCTGTGTTCCCCTTGGCCAGCTCTGCACAATGACTAAAGCAGCAAATCCGTGAATCTAAAGGGCGTCCTCCGCCAGAGGATTTCCACCCCAAAGTTGCGTGAACGCAGGTGAAAGCCCAGCCACACGCGGGACTGAGGACCGCTGTGCTGCTGCTCCTGCCGTCTCCTGGGCACAGAGCCTGAAGGGCCAAGCAGCAAGAGTCCAGGGTCTCCGCAGTCTTCCTAGCACCTCTCTACACCAACTTCTAGCACTTGAGCGAGATGGGAAAGAGAGGGCTTTGTCCCCCTCTTCTCTAGCGGCACTGAAGAATGTTTTCAATGCTCTTCCTCTCAGGGCACCAAGAAGTTATTAAGGTACAGAAGAAAACTTGTTAGTAAGCCCGAAGCTATGAGAGGGCTCTGCGGAGCAGCCCCATCTTCAGTACATCCTGGTGGTGTAGTACCGTTTGTTAAGTAGTTCATTTCAACGGCCTCATTCAATTAAACTAAGAAAATAGACAAATTTGAAAAGGCACAATCCAATTTGACAAATTAATTACTGTAATAGATGAAAAGCAAGTTCAAACAACCAATTCCTTCCTGAGTATAACTGCAAAACTACTTGAGAAAACAGCTTTTGGGTTTTGTTGTTAATCTGTAATGAATAAGCTCAAGAGAGAACACTCCTTCAATATATACAGTCGTGCCTGGGGATGCACACCTGTAATCCCAGCACTTGGGAAGCTGAGGCAGGAGGATCACCGTGAGTCTGAGATCAGCCTGGGCTATGTGATGAGTTCAGACCAGCCTGAACTACATACTGAGACACTATCTCAAAAAATAAACAAGTGGATATATACATATACACACATACATACATATATACATAAATATACTCAAAAAAAGTTTGTGGCATTAAACAGCCTAATTATACACAAAAGATATGGACTTTATTCTTCCATTGGAGAGCAAAACTCATAAAATCCAAACTGCTGTTAGTACGGAGGCTCATGATTCCTGGGTCCTATTGCTGTTTGTTTATTACTCAGACATGGCAGCACATTTATTTTAGGAGACAACACAGAAAAGCTCACGAAGCAGATATATAAACTTCAGTCAAAGCTGGGACCACACTACAGGCCTTTGTGGAGGCCCTGTAAATGCATGGCCCTCGTGAAATTAGCAGTCGTGGAGGAACCAGAAGAGGCCCAGGGCTTTCAGACATCATCTTAAATCAGAGCTCAAAGAGTTCCCTCCATAAACAGGAAGCCCAGCTGTACACACAGCACTAGTGTCAGCCATAAAACTGGACAAAAGGACTTTGGCAAAGCCTGGGATCTGAGATAAAACTACAAATCAATAAACTATATACCATACATCTATTACTTCAGTAGTCAAATACAGAGATAACACTTTTATAGTTGCTTCACATACATCATCGCATTTTATGCTCATCCTCACAATAACCTTTGGCGATCTCTGCCCAAGCCTTCAAAGAAAGCTGAGCCTCAGAAGATTCAAGTGATGAGGGCTAGAAGCAGTGGAACCCATGTTTCCTGCTGCTGCTTCTGACTCATGTTTCTTTTGTGACTCGTGGTCAACCGCCAGATAGAGACAGAGCTCCCACGCCTACAGCACCCATTCTGGTCAAACCCAGGAAATTCCTACCCTGTTGATCTGACCCTATTGGCCATTTTACGTCACAGTCACCTAAAGTCAAACGTCTGTATAAGTTGAGGGGAAAAAAAAAAAACTGGAGGTGGTGACTCTTCTGTGAAAACAGGTAAGGGTCATACAGGTCTATACTGTCCCAAGATTTTTCAACTTATAGGGGCAACAGTGACTTCAAAGCACAGTGCTATCGCTCCAAGCACCCCAGGAGCTTCCTGCACATGGCGGCCGGCCAAGACTGGCACAAGAAGCTATCTCAGAAACTGTTGGTGCCCCTTACTGTCCCTGGAAGAGATCAGGGCGACTCAGCCAGGAGGTACAGCAGGCAGCGCGCCCTAAGGCCTACAATACCCCCCCCCCCGGAACTAAAAGGATTTTAATTTCCATTTGTTTTACAATCAGAAAAAGATGAATAAAATAGCAATGGATACATAATAATGAATCCAGTTTAAATTATATTTGTCTTTGTTCTAACACAGTCATAAATACAATTTTTAATACTTTTATGGAAGAGGAAAACACAAAGGCAGCAGCGCCTGGGGCCCAGGGAAGACCCACAGCAGCTGGGCTGCTTCTTCCCAGCCACACGCCCCACAGGCAGTCTCGGGCTTCCCTCACAGAGCAGTGGTGCTGGCTCCGCGGCTCCCCATTTCCAGCCAAGCGCAGTGTTAGCAGCTTAAAGAAAGCCCTTCTTATCCACCCCTCTGCTTCCACGTTACCAAAGCACTGAGATCCGAGCACCTCCCCCACTCCCGTGGCTCCATCGGACACACAGCACGCACAGGCTTGGAAATACTGAGTCTCTGGGTCTCCTCCACATGCTCTTCAGAAAGGGAAAATTCACCAAGCAGCCAACAGAAAACAGCCTGTGATCCAAGTGTCTTAAAAATCTGAGCCAATTGGCTGGAATTTTTCACATCTTAAAGTATGTGAGACTTATGTGAATAAGGAGATAAGAAACAGTGAAGCCGAGCCGGGGGAAAATTGTGGTTTTCCCACCACGCCGACATCGGCTTTCACGTTTTCACACGTATTGTTGATGGCTTGCGCTTCTTGAGATGGCAAGATGCTAGATAGGTGTGAGCGTGCCTTTCTTAAATGCTGCAGATGTGTAATACTCAGGGCGGCGCGGTCGTGTCCCCAGCCACCCTGGCTGGCTCAAGCTCTGCGCCCCGCTCCTTTCACTGATGAAAAATTGGAGCGACGTTTAGCAGGCTGCTTGAAGCCATCGTAGCTACTATAAATTTTTAAATTGTTATGAGAATGTGATTCTTTTACTGAACTGTAAAAGGGGCTCAAAAACGTTTGTTAGAAAGAAATGATAAACGTCTGGGGGGATGAGTAGTCTCACTACCCTGACCTGGTCATTATGTAATGTATACACGTATTGAAGCATCACAAGATATGTACAATTATTATGTGTTGATTAAAAACTTTTTAAATTATACTTTTAAAAATATTGGCTGGCTGAAAATGTAAATACTTTATGTGCACAAAGCTCTCCGCTCTATTATCAGGTCTAGAGGAACTAAGGTAACGTACTAGTGCGTCGTTCTCCATCCTGGTCTGCAAGGGTCGCTGTCACACGTGGCAATCTCTTTCACATCCTGTGGCCTTGATACCAAGTCCAACAGGAAGGGACTGGCCCCAGCTCTGGCAGACACAGCTCTGTGGGGAGACATTTAGCCTCCTCGCATAGTATGCCACGTGCTCTGTTCCAGAACTTTCTGTGTGAGGAAGATCTACACTGTGCTCCTCACCACAAAATCCTGCCAATAATCTGGCTAATTTTCAATTAGAGACTGAATATTACTGACATAGTATTTGTGCCCAAAATGTTCAATCCAAATTGATTTAGGAGGAATTAACTAAACTCGACTAGAAAGGTCTGCAAAATGGCGCGACTAGACTTTCCTAAAATTTGAAATAATGGGAAAATTATTCTAAATTTTTTTAAAAGAGAGTTTAAATGCAAACTCCACGTGTGAATAGTGACTGGATATTATACCAAAAAAATTAAACCAACTTTTAGAGATGAAATATTCACAACATAAGGGTAACTGGAAAATGAAATGGGTGTTACTTATCAATGTTGTACTTCTGATGCTGAGGTTATATAGGAGAACAGCCTGGTCTTAAGAGATGTATAATAAAATATTTGAGGTTAAATGTCATGATTTTGTTGTCAGATGGTTAGACAAGAAAATTTGTGTGTGCATATGTGTGTATGTGCGTGTGTGTGTGTAAATGAGCATGTCTGTGCAGAGAAAGAGAAAAAATGTGGCAAAACAATTGTAGAATTACAATGAAGTGTATTCATCTTTCACTGTATTCCTCTTTACATTTCTGTAAAATTCAATATTCTCAAAACTAAAAGTTAGGGAAATTATAGATAAGAACAATTTTATAGAGAAACATCCAAAGAGAGAAACCTGAGATGAATGACCGTATCAAGTTTATTATTTTTTTTTTGACCGTATCAAGTTTAAAGAGGGGCCTTAAATATAAGGTCAGTGTGATTCCACCTGGGACTATGTCAACAAACATGTTACTTGAAGTCACTCGATGCTGGGCCTCCAAAGTCGCACACAACACATCAGCCTCGAGCGCTGGTCACTGGACTGAACAGTTACAGTGGCTTCCATTTCCTCATTTTGATTTATTAAAATCGGCCTGCTTTCACATGTGTACATTCATGTACCACATAAATCACTTTTAGGAGACTGGGACTCGGATGTCATTCGTGTTCTTATCCGGCATTGCCACACTGGGTCCTACTGAGATCGTGCCTGTGTTAATGCTGGTTAACCTTCCGTTTACACAGTTAGGATTGTCCCTGTGAGTTGATATGAATAATTGCACATGACAATGAAAGATGATGGCAGTAGTTCTAGACTCTTAAGTTGCCACTAGCAAATATCAGTATCACCCAGAGGGCCTGTGAGTGGGAATCCCCGAAAGACTCATTCAGCTGGTTATGAGGCTAAAGGGGCCAAAGAATCCATGTCTGAGGGGAGAATGGACTGCACTGGGAAGTAAAGGCTTTTGCAAGCATGTTAAGCACCTGTCTGCGACGTTCTGAAAAGGAAGGGCAGGGCATTAGCTAACTTGTAATGCAACCCTCAGTCTCCGAAGAGTCTGTGGTCAGAAATAACGATAGGAGTGATAAATTAGGATAAGTCCACCCAAGGAAAAACTGCACAGCCATCTGCCACTGACGAAGCAGAGCAGGTGAGCACTGTGAGGTGGGGTGCAACATAGAAGGACCAGAACAGCATGAATACTGCAGGTTGGACATCCCTGATCTAAAACTCAGAAATCCAAAAGGTTCTGAAATCTGAAACATTTTTGGAGCACTTTAGAAGTTTCAGATTTGGGAGTACTTTGGAATTTAGATTAGGGATGCTTAGTCAGGTAAAGTGTATGCAAAAATGCCAGCATTGTAAAAACAATACAATAATTCAGGTCCCAAGATAAGGATAAGGAAAAGTCAGATAAGGAAAAATCGATCTATATTCAGTAGACTGATTACTCAAACAAACAAACAAAACAACCAATCCAAAGTGAGTTTCCTCTTACCGTGACCAAAATTATCTCTACTATAGTAGTTTAGTTCTAAATGTTCCCATATTCACACAATGGAACACAGCTTTTGAATTTAAAACAAAGCCAGGCATGGTGGTGCACACCTGTAATCCCAGCACTCAGAAATTGAGGCAGAAGACTGCTGAGAGTTCAAGGCTACGTAAGCCATTTGAAGGCCAGCCTGAACTGCATAGCAAGACCCTATCTCAAAAAGAAAGAAGGAATAAAGGAAGGAAGGAAGGAAGAAACAAGGAAAGGAAGGAAGGAAGGAACAATGAAACAAAGAAAGAAATTCAAAGAAGAAAGGAAGAACAAACTAACCTGAAACCATGTTTATGTGGACCGAAGAATCCTCGTGCTGAGCAAAAGAATCACAATGAAAGAATGTGTACTGTATTATTTCAGTATATAGTATTTCTAATCGTTTAAAAATAAGCAAAACTAAACTGTTAGAAATCGAGTGGTCATTGTGGGAGATTTAGAGAAGATGAATAAAACAGTATTCATATGAGGGACCTTGCTGAGGGACAAAAATATCCCATATCTCGTTTTCTACACCTTTGTGGGGGGAGGGTCACATGGATGTGTACAGTTGTCAAAGCTCACCCGCCTGCACGCCTATGACCTGTGTGTGTGGCTGTTGTCACTGTCGTTATTTTGTAAATAAATAGAACAAAAATAGTATTAAAAATTCATACTTCTTCCTGCCGTGGGAAGAATGCAGTACTTACCAGGTGGTTTCTTTCTATAACAAAACATGATGGCACCCGGTCTCTCACTCGGTTGCAGCACTTGGCCTACTAGAAGAACAAGAGGCAGAGAAGACATCAGTATTTGGAAAATTCCCGACAGTCTTGGATTTATAGCCTTTAATTTTCTTCCTAGACAAACCTAGATGACTATGAGGTCACTGGTACCATGAGGAAGAACAGATTCCATTTCGCAGGCTTAAATCTAACCAAATAAGATCAATTCTGCACCAAAAAATAACCTATGTGTATTATAAAGGTGTTGGGGCTTAGAGTACAATGGTCCATCTCATAAGAGAAGAGCTCAGAAGCAGTTTCCTCTGACATCTGTCCTGTCTCTTGCCCCTTCTTCTCACCCAAGCAAGCCATGGAGATTAGAACTCCCCTTCCCCAAGGCAAGTCACAGCAGCCAGAGCCTGTCTGGTGGAAAGCTTTGTAAAACCTACAGATATTATTCTAGCTTCCCCTGTCTTTCTGTGTAAAGTTGGTCATACAGAAATTCTCAGTCCTGCTGTGTTTGAGACCCCAACCAGAAAGGGCCCTGCCCCACACCTCAGAGGAAGAAAGGCGACCCCTGAGGCCCAGGAGGAACCAGGATGTACAGACTCACTGAGCTTCTCTACTACTTTCATCAGCTCATACCCTCTCGGTCCAATCCCAGTGTTACATGGCTTTCCCAGCATCAATGAACCTAAGAATAGAAATGGATTAATTCATCCAGGGTCTTAAAGTCTTCACTCTGAAGGCTCCTGTGTCATGTCAAACTATGATCAATTTTTTTTTTTAAGTTTTGGCTTTTCTCTTGTTAAGCTCTTACCAGTTTATCTCAACAGACTCAAACATCAGACTTTGGTGAGAAAATATGAACTTCCCCATACGGACTGTAAGGAGCCCATCTTCATGCGTGCTGTTGAACAGTGTGCTGTTCAATTTGGCATCAAAACTGAGTTCAGTCTCCTAATGGGTCCCAACCCCCACATGCAGTCTACTTCCCTTCAGACAACAAGCTCCCTTAAAGACTTAAAGATAAAGGGGCAAACAGATGGTTTCATATGTGCAGAACCCCATGGGCCATGGGAAGGAATGCAGGCACCTATGGCAACACAGATCAGAGTGGTCAGGGTCCTGAATATGTCACTCTCTGTCAGGACGAGAAATGTGTGGTCATGAAGGATGAAAAGATGTGGTAGGATGCAATGACACATAAACAAGTTGCTTAGTCAGATGGAGACTGGCGATGGGGAAGACAATGGTTTGGCACTTATGAGAAGACAGATTGCAAAGGAAGCTCCTCAACATCCATGGTGCCCCTGCAGATCCCCACCCCTCAGAATCTACAGCCTCCATTAACAATGAGCAAGGGCTTCTGGGGGCTCAGAAGCATTTCCCTTGTTTTCTGGTTTTAATCTCTTTTCTCTCTCTCTCTCTCTCTCTCTCTCCTCTTTCTTTCATGACTTAGATCTAGTACCTTCCTTTTCTTTTTATCTACATGTCTTCTTACTCTTTTGTCAACTATCTTACCTGGTTTTATGGCACTTTCATGTGAGTGAACATGGCCACTTCTCTTCCTGATTCATTTCAGTACTCTGCTGCTTTCTCTCCCGTTCTTTCCTCCTGTGTCCTCCAGTTCCCCATAACTTGGGCGATAGCCCTTTGCCCTCCAGCCTTGCTCCCACTATACTGGGCCTCACTCATCACTCTGTCTTGCCCCCTCCACAACGGGGTACAATCACTCCCTTAAGGGAAAAATCATTACATACAATTCCTTCTGATATATGCTAGATTCTGTTATATACCCACATAATCATCTCAATAGATGCAGAAAAAGCATTTAATGAAGTCCAACTCCCATTCACGATTTGAGAAAAAACCCTACAGAAATTGGAATAGAGGGTCTTTATCTCAATCTGATAAAAAGCTATTTGTGACAAACCAACAGCTAACATCATATTAAATGGTCAAAAACTGAAAGCTTGCACTCTAAAATCAGGACAATCACCACTCCTCTTTAGTGTAGCTCTGGAAACATTAGGGAGAGCAATTAGACAAGAGAAAGAAATAAAAGGAATAAGGATAGAAAGGAAGAAGTTAAATTATCATTATTTGTGGGTGATGTGATACTTTATATAGAAGACCCCCAAGACTCCACCAAAAGACTCCTAGATTTGATAACCAAATTTAGTAGTTTATCTGGATACAAAGTGAACACTCAAAAATCAATAGGATTTCTGTACACAAAAAACAAATTCACTGAAAGAGAAATTAGGGAAACCACACACTTCACAACAGTATCCAAAGAAATAAAATACTTCAGAATAAATCTAACAAAGGAAGTAAAAGAGCTATACATTGAAAATTACAGTTCACTCTTAAAGGAGATTGAAGAAAATATCAAAAAATGAAAAGATATCCCTTGCTCATGGATAGGAAGCCAACATTGTGAAAATGACCATATCCCAAAACTGTTATACAAATTTAATGCAATCCTGATCAAAATACCACTAGCATACCTCACAGACCTAGAGAAAACATTCCTAAAATTCATCCGGAACCAGAAGAGGCCTAGAATAGCAAAAGCAGTCCTGGCAACAAAGGCAAGGCAGGGGGCATCACAATCCCTGACTTGAATTTACACTACAAAGCTACTGTCATAAAATCATCGTGGTACTGGCAAACAAACAGACCTGAAGATCAACAGAACAGATTAGAAGATGCAGACACAACTACAAACACACTCAGCCACCTTATCTTTGACAAAGGTGCCAAACATGTTCACTGGAAGAAAGATGTCTCTTTAATAAATGGTGTTGGAAAAACTAGCTGTCTACGTGCCAAAGACTAAAACTAGAACTAAACTATGTCTATTACAACGCACTAAACTTAAGTCAAAATGGATCAAAGATCAAAGTGTTAAAACAGAAACACTAAACCTACTGGAAGAAACACTAAATCTACTGGTAGAAATCTTAAAGACATAGGTATAGACAAAGTGTTCATGAATAAAAGCCAGACCACATGGGAAATACTTCAAAGAATCAACAACTGGGATCTCATCTTATTAAAAATCTTTTGCACATTAAAAGAAATCATCAACAAAGTAAAAAGAAAACCCATGAGTTGGAAAAAATTTTAGCCAATTTTCCCTCAGACAAAGGACTTATATCTAGAACATATAAAACATTGACAAAAATCAGGTGCCCCAAATTTAAAGATCCAACCCAAAAATGGGCATCTGAAGTGAATATGCACTTCTCAGATGGAGAAATACAAATGGCAAGTAAATATATGAAAAATGTTTGGCATCAGGGTTCGTTCGAGAGATGCGAGTTAAAACACTGAGATTCCATCTCACTGTGGAAAGAATGGCTGTCACCAAGAAATCAACCCATAACAAATGCTGAAGAGGCTGTGGGGAAAAAGGAACCCTTCTCCGCTGGTGATAGGACTGCAGACTGGTGCAATTACAGTGGACATCAGTACGGAGATTTGCAAAAAAACTAGGATTAGAGGTCCCATTCAATCCAGCTATCCCCTTCTGGGTATCTTCCCAGAAGAACTGAAAGCATCATACCGGGCTGGGGGTACAGCTCAGCGACACAGCGCCTGCCTGGCACGTGTGAGGTCCTGAGTTCAATTCCCAGTTCCAAAAAAATAAAAAATAAATTTTAAAAAATTGCCTCAACTTACCAAAAACATCATACCACAGCGATATATTTGCACCTATGTTTATAGCACCATAATTTGCCATAGCTAAATCTTGGAAACAACCCAAATGCCCATCAACTGAGAAGTGGATTTTAACAAATGTGGTCTTTTTATACAATGGAATACTACTCTGCTATAAAGGAATATAAACTTGGGACTCTTATAGGTAAATGGATACAGCATGAGACCATACTCACAAGGGAAAATCAGACTCACATGTGTAAACATCATATTGTCTCCCTGGTATGAGAATCTGGAAGAGTAAATAAGGTCCACAATGCATAATAGACATAGTGGAATGGGAAGAAACTGTTCAAAAGGAAAAAGAAATAGGATGAGGGAAAGGGGAAGGAAAGAAGGGAAAAGGAAAAAAACAAGACTGCTATACTGCTTGCTTCTCTTAGTTTGTTGAAAAGACAGAAATACTGTGCTAATCTCATGTGGAGAATTTTTTAAGCTTGTCTCTGATACTCTGAGTAACTACTGTAAAAATAAGAACACTCAGTGTATTAACTATTGTTATTCCCCTGATATTTTGTAATGAAATATTGGTTTTTTCCATAAAATAAAAATTAAAAAGTAACTTTTCATCCATCAAGGGCTTTCTTTCTTGTCTCTTTGTTTCACAAAATGGTTACCTATATGCAAAGAGGCAGAACTAGCCACAGCAGACAGAAAGTGACATCAGGAAGGAGGATGTGTGAGTTCTGTGAGGACTTGGTGGCCCCATCTGGCCGGAGCGAGTGGTTCATCAGCACATTCTGGGCCACCTTGTCAGCATTTGACCCTTCTCTCTGGGGACAAGGTCAACGTGTTCTGTCAGGCTCTGAATCCCCAGACAGAGGATAGGAAAAAGAACCCTTTAAGCCAGGTTGCAAAAGAGACTCAACTGGGACAGGGGATGAGATCACAGCAGAGGGAATTCAGCTCTCAGAAAGTTAGCAGGCACACAAGCCGCCATCCAGCCTACTCTGCTTGCCTTGTTGGTTTGGAAGATCAGTACCAACAGAGACCTATGGAAAAGATGAACCAACTTATAACTGTGCAATATAAAGGGAACATACTCGTGTAACACCTTTCTTCTCTTATTTTAGATCTTCCTGCAAGAACTTCTCATTTTAAAAGCTCCCAGAAAATCAAGCATGAAGCAACACCATATCCTTCCTAAAATTACTTTTAAAACTATTCCATTATGCTGTTACTTTTAGAATTTCTCTGACACCATTTTCCAAAGTCTTGGAAACCTTTTATTTTGATGTTAAATAAGTATGTTGTTTTATTTTAGCCACTGTTGATTTTGTAGAAAATATTCTCCACTTCTTATTGATACTATGATCATTGTCATGTGATGAAACAATACTATAAGTTTTCAGAAATTATTTCTTACTTGTGACCTTATTCAAATGCTTTTCCTCTCTAGAGCATGAAATTACAATGGAAAACAGAGTTGACTTCCAGGGTCCCCTCCAAACCAATCTTTTCCTTGTAACAATGGCAATCCAGATATATTTTCTGGGAGAAGCAGATCCAAGTCTAACTTTGAGGAAGTAACACTGAAACCTTTCACCATCATACATTCATCAGCTTACCAAAATACCTCTTCCAACTCTTTGTTCAACTCTGAAGGGTGTTAGAGGAGAGAAAAAGTCGTCTTTTGCCAAACTTTCAGATCAGGGAGATCAAAAAAATATAGGAAACAAAATCAGGCAAGAGGAAAGTTTTTGCTAAAATGTAAAGTCTATCTCTAGAAGCAGGAACTCAGGGTTTTGAAATTCAATCATTTACAAGTATTGAAGCTGATGATATTCATGTGACTACAAAGCCCTTCTTTTAGGTCACCCCAAAACCGAGGAAATGAGGAGAGAGAAGCTGAGGCAGAAGGCACTTACTTCACCTTTGGCTTCATCTCATGCAAAGGATTAACATGGTAGTTTCCTCATGTGAAAGTCCTAGTACCTCTATACATATGTATTTATACGTGATGAAAATACTGTACAGGTGTGATCAAAATACTATGCAGTAGATGCTTAGTCTTTGAAAAATTACTATAATAAAAGACATTCCCATGAGTCCCCCTCAAAACCCTCTCCTCACTCCCAACACACTTACGCCATGGTTTATACTACTTTCTGAAGCAGTTCTAGAAGTTCTCAGCCATGTCTTTACCAAGTGTGATGAAGAGTTACTGCAAATGCTGCTGCCCAGTGCCATTCGATGGAAAGGGACCTCGTAAAAATATGGTGTTCTGCCCTTCTCCACTTCATTCACCAGATCTGGCAGCGTGTGACTTCTGGCTCTTTCCCAAAGTCAAAATGGCCATGAAAGGCAAACATTTTTGAATTAATTCAGGCAGAATACTGAGGCAACAACGACAGTGAAGCTAAAGACCCTCGACAAGGAGGACTTGCAGAACTGCTGCAGAAAGAGGAAAGAACAAAGGGATAAATGCCTGAATTGAGGGGAGTATTTTAAAGGGAATTAAGGCCAATGTGTTTTTACTGTGGTTAATTTTTAAAATTTAAACATTACCTCATTTTTCATCACACCTTCTGTACGAGAAAGTTTATGGGGAAAATAGAGATGAGAAAAGAAAGTATCCGAAATACAGTGATAGCTGGGAGCTTCACACACAGTCATTTAAAAATGGCATTCATACTTCTTTTAAAACTATGTCATACGTCCATGAAGCATATTTACATTTCAAGTTTAGGTTCTTAATCTTGGTCCCGGAAAATAATTCTTCTAATGAAAGAAACAGCAAAGTCAAAAGAAGATGCCAGTTTGTACCAGGATGGTAAGGAGTTGGTTCCAGACACCTCGAAACTGAACAATAACAAGACATCCACATCGGACACCTCAGCTAAGTGCCTGGGCAAGGAAGTGGCAGCCTGCCCACATGGCAGTCCCAAGGGGGTCTCCCCTCACAGTGAAATGGCTGAGCGTGGGTGCTGGTGACTCCACTCTGTAGCACAGGGTTGAAATGCAGGCTTCCAGAATGATCTGAGGCCATTCCACAATCACGTTCGGAGCCAGGATTCGCCCTGCTGCAGTTCCACACTCACTAAGCAGCCTGCTGGAAATAAATTGCTCTCACATGGTTGCCCCCCACAGGGAGAGCCTGAGGGAGGCAGGCCGCAGTGAACATTCGGGTCCTCCTGACAGTTAATGTTCCATGTTTCAAATGAATAAATTGTCCTTATTTTATATCATCCAAACCCTGAGCTAGGATGAGTTTGTCCCAGAAACCTGGGTCTTTCACAGGGATGCCACCGGGCTGTGGTCCAGAGGACCACAGGAAACTCCCTCGAGAACAGCCTGCAGGGCTGTGCCCAGGCTGCTGGACGCCCTGGCGAGGAGTCCTGTGGGACTGAAGAGGCTGACTTAGGACTCACTTTTTCTGCTAACTCTTTATTGAACATGAGGCAAATCCCTGTAAGCGTCACGGCAGACGTGGACAGGCCGTGGCGCAGGGCACGCATGAGAGCGTTCATTAGATATGAGATGTGAGTGAAAAATATAGGGAATGTTTGAATTTTTAACACATGTTGCAGTAGAAGATACTTTGTCTTGAATCTCCCTTAGACTTTCCCCCTCACTTCAAACACTTTCACCCCAGCACCCTGGCCGCTCTCCACAGCAACTCCAGAGTCCTCTTTCCAGGGGGTCCTTAGCCGCAGCGCCATGGCTGCACTGATGTCCTGAAAGATTCAAAACGTCTCCCTCCGGCGGATGAGGTGGACGAGCACACAGCGCCGTGTGTTCGCGAGGACTCCAGATCTGCTTCAGAAAGTGGCAAGGACGATGGGATAGGTGTGTTCGGACGGGGTTGCGTTTCGGGGGGTGGGGGTTGCCTGGCAACATGTCTTTTACTGTGATGATTTTTTAACGTAAATATTCACAGCGTCTGTTGGTCTTTCCTCTCAGTTACCGTGAAGTCAGCCCTCTGCGCTCTTTCTACACCAATGTTAGGAAGAAATGAGGAAGAAGCACAACCCTGCAGGGCGCTTCGCATGCGAGGAGGTAAGTGGGGACAGATGATAAGCCTTTATAAGGAAGGCGCCAGGCGCTGCAGTGTGCACCTGTAATCCCAGCTGCTCAGGCGGCTGAGGCAGGAGAATCAGGAGTTCAAGGCCAGCCGGGGCAACTTCGGTAGATCTCCCCCACCTCAAAAAACATTACTAAATATGTTTGTGGGGGGGAGATGGAGTGGGAGAGCGACCTGAGGGGACCGAGCTGGTGAGAGAAGCGAGATTAGAAAATGGAAGGTCGAGTAACAGAAAGGTGCGGGGCTAGGAGGACACTGGCAGAGAGAAGAGAAAGAAGGGGCTGGGGCCGCTGAGGAGGAGACCAGGGCCTGCGGGCCAGGAGAGGAGGGTGGGGTAGGCCCCAGGCAGCCCCGTCCCCAGGGGACCCCTGCCTGCACATCTCCATCTCAGAGTCCCGGGCGTCCCTGGCAGCTGGGTCCTCTGCTTCCGTGAGCTATGGGCTCTCCACGGTCCTCGGGAAAGGAAAGGCCCCGTGTGCCTCCACAAGCCCCGGCGGCCGCCCTCCTTCCCGCCGTCCCTTCATTCCACTCTTCCTCCTCCCCGCTGCAGACGGAGCCCCCGGGAGAAGCAGAGGATGACAAGGTGAAGATGGCCGCTCGGTCACTGTCTGTCTACTGTCACTTCAGGAGAGTCGTGTCCCTTTCCCAGGGCCAGGTCCCCGCGCCTGCACAGTGCGGGTCTCGGTGCCTCCCCCAGGGCCGGGTCCCCGCGCCTGCACAGTGCGGGTCTCGGTGCCTCCCCCAGGGCCGGGTCCCCGCGCCTGCACAGTGCGGGTCTCGGTGCCTCCCCCAGGGCCGGGTCCCCGCGCCTGCACAGTGCGGGTCTCGGTGCCTCCCCCAGGGCC
>PVLD010001058.1:190774-224866 GCA_004027595.1 Dinomys branickii | reverse complement strand
GGATTAATGGTCTGACCAATTTTGCATGTCTGTATATGGGTTCATATATTTACACTTTGAAGATATCAATGGATAAAGCAATAACCACTGTTGAGACCATGTCACCTTGTCTATAGATCAGTTGTGATTGTACTATTTTTTATGCTAATTGGTGTCTGTTTGTTAATATGTTTTTGTACTTTTATTTAAAAAAAAACAATTTGCATTCTTACTTGACTTCTGCATGGTTGGTTATTCCACACGCATCATTTTGCTCAGACTTTCTATCTCAGCTTATCCTCATCCATTCCTAATCCTACCATTAAAAATAATTTTGATTTGTACCTAAAAAATATTCAAGTATATGTTGATTCTTCATGGTTGCTGTAAGCCTATTCAAATTTTCATTAAGCCCATTTGTACTAGGTTGAACAGTGTCCCCTCAGAATTCATCTTCACCTGCTACCTCCAAATGGGACCTTATGTGGAAACAGTATCTTGCAAATGTCAGTAGCTAAGGTGAGGTCATAGTGGGGTAGGGTGTGTCCTGAATTGAATGAATAGTGTCTTTTTAAGAAGGCCATGGGAAGACACAAGGAAGACCCACAGAGGCAAGAATTGGATTGATGAAGCTATAACCAGGAAATTTCAGGGACAGTCAGCAACCACTGGAAACTAGGGAGGGGCCAGGAGCACTTAGTCTCAGAGCCTTCAAGGACAGAATGGCCCTGTCAACTGTTTACTTTTGGACCTTTAATCTTAAAGACTGTGAGAAAATTAATTTCTGTTCTTTTAAGTTACTCAGTACTCCAAAATGTGGGTGAGGGATACTAAGTTTACCTTTTCTGGTGTTTTCAACATCACATACTGCAAATAAAATCAGAGGAGTGAAGAAAAAAGGGAAAGAATGGATAAATTATCCAAAGCAATCACAACCTTTGCAAAGTTCCATGTACCTTGTCTTATTATCCAAGAGCAGCTCATATAAATATGTAGGAAGCAGACCAGAGAAAGTACCTTGGAGGTCTACCTAACTCATCCTGGCAGGGGAAGGGTATGGCAAACACTGCAGGTCAATTATGCATAACCACCTTCTTCTAAAACAGAACTCTGCTTTTGTTCAAATATTAGAATCTTGGGCTGGGGATATAGCTCAGTGGAATAAGTGCTTGCCTGGCAAGCACAAGGTCCTGAGTTCGATCCCTAGTACCGCAAAAAAAAAAAAAAAAAAAAAGAATCTCATGTGCTACATGGGCCCATCTTTACCCACAGGGGAGAAGATGGTTGTTCAGCCCAGGAAACAGGAATCATTACAGTTACTGTAAACAAGAAAGGATTTAGTCTAGGGGGTTATGTCCTTAGGGATCAAGGGGGTGATTGGAAGAATGAACTCTGAGCTGTATCTTCAAAATATTTTCCAGGATATTGCAGAACTGGTCAACCAGAACTACTAATCTCTTACCATAATTAAGAAAGTACAGATTCAAGAAGCTTCCACTAGAACTATTGGTATCACTACTGTCTAAAGACCCACCAGGGAGGAATTCAGTCTGCTTACCTACATTCTCAGCAACTAGAACATTCCCTGGCACATAAGGAGGGCTTAGTATTTTTTGAAAGAATACCACACATACAATCCAGGCAAGAAACCAAGTCAGTAGTTGCTACAACCACTTGACTACTGCCTGGCAGTAGGATGTGGATTCTGGTACCTGCAGCCACCAGAACTACCTCTTGACATCTACAACACTGGTGCTTGGGCTTGGAACGCTGAGTGCCAATGCAACAGCCTCATAAGATCCCCAAGCCATAAACTTAACACTGTCATCATCAAAACAGTGAAAGCACAAGAATAACAACTTGTGTCTATATTTTTCCTTCAAGTATTACATTTATGTAAATTGCAGGATTGTAATTTTCATTCAGTATTCATTTGTAAGAGAGGTTTAGACAGTGTGTTTCCTTTGGTTCTCTACCTTCTGCAGTAAGGACCCCCCCCCCCCAAATAAGGTAAAATAGAAGATGAGATCCATATGACAATATCAAGTCGCATAGAAGCATGCACAGGCATTAACTCCTAAAGTGTTCTATGTTTGTTTTCTAGTGTTGCAGTAATCAATCTAAAAAAACCCCAGACACTGAAACAACAGGCGTATTTACCTAGCTCACCAGGCTGTGATGTAGGATTTTGGAGGCTACACTCTCATTAGGAGATCATCTGGCAAAAGATCAGCTTCTGGGCCTCCTCAGCTTGTATGCTACTCTATTTCCATGAAACTCATGATAGCTTGATCCTCTAAGGTCAGCAGGAAAGCCAATCTCCAATTTCAGAGACTCTGCCCATCAGGCTTCTAAGAGCTTTCATCTGATTGGATCAGGCCTACTCAAGATAATGTCCCTTTAGTCAACCCAAAGTTGACGAATTTGGAACCTTCATTATATCTGCCAAGTATTCTCTGCCGTATGTTATTGGTTAGAAGCAAGGCACAAGTCCTACTCAATACTCAAGGGGAGTATGAGGAGTGATTCATTACAGTGCATCTACTAAATACTCTATAATTTAGAGGCCAGAATAAAAAGAATGAACAAGGGAATCTGAGCAGAATAGCCATGGGAGAAGGAGGACAATAGGAAATTGTTGGAGTATGGAAGCCAAGTGAAGAAATTGTTTCACTGTGCCATATGCTGAGCCGAAGTTGAGTAAATGAAAAGATAAGGAACAACAATGACCACTGGCTTTAGAAATGGGACCTTGGCAAGAGCAGTCTCCACGGTGAAATGTAAGCCTAATTAGTAACGAAATGGAGACACTGAGGACAGACAGTTATTTTGAGGAATTCCGCTATAGAAAGAAGCAGAAAAATGAGGTGGTAATAGGAGAAGTTATGGTGTCAAGGAGGATTTTTTAAAAATGGTGTTTGTTTCCTCATAGGAATGATGCATTGGAGAGATAAAATTTTGAACATATGCTACAGCAAGGCTACAGGTAAGTATGAGAGTGGGAGTAAAGGTGGAATCCAGGATACAAGGATGATAGTAGAAAAAAGGTGAGCAGCTTATTCATCACAACAGACCCCAGGGAAAGCAGACCGCACAGGAAGAGACGTGAGAAGCAGGTAGACTTGATAGAGCCTCTTCCGTTGCTTATATGTTTTTCAAGGGAAATAGGGATCATGGTCCATAGTGTGTGGGGAGGATGATGGAGTTTTAAGGAGCTGCAAAATAGTTTGGGAGAATTGAAGAATAAATTGATGAAGAAAATAAAGAATAGTTGCCAGTTACCATCCAGAGCCAGCCTACTGTTTGGGTTCAGCACACCCGTGTTTTCCTGGGACACAATTACATTCTCAAGGGAAGGAGATGAGAAGTGGGGGGGGGGACTGTTACCAGAGTTGAGATTCTCTTTGGAGAGGTTGTGGGGAGGTGAAGATAATATAATGAGAACCCTAGAGGTCCAAGAAAGTTAAGAGAGTATATGAAGGGCCGGGGATATAGCTCAGCGGTGCAAGCCCCTGCCTGGCAAATGCAAGGTCCTGAGTTCGATTCCCTGTACCAAAAAAAAGGAGAGTATATGGAAATAAGTAATTACAACGATTGACCATAGAATCAAAGTACGTAATGGTGATAGTGCCTTCAGGAATGAAGATAAACAGTGAAAAAGCAGTACAGTCACATAAACATAGTGGAGAAAAGAATTTTCCAAGCTGGAGTTTGAAGAGATCTGAGCTGAAAATGTAAGTGTAAGATGCTTGAAATAGTACAATTTGGGGGATGTAGTTATTGTAAATGAGAAGGTCTAAGGATAACCACAGAGAACAATGGCTGAAACGGAATGGTACTGGGAATACAGAGGTTTAGGAGTGCAGAGGCCATGGGATTGGATGGGCCATCTGTGTAGGCATTCAAATCATCAAGAATAATAATAAGAGAGCTGAGCGGAGAAGGCAAAAACCTGGTGTTGCTGACAGTGCAGGAGTGACCAGGAGCAAAAGACAGGCCCACAGCAAAGAGGTCTGGAAGCAAGGTGCTCAACTTTCGACCTCTGGTGTCCCCCGAAGGCCCATGTGGCAAAGGTTTGCTCTCTAGAATGGTGCTATCAGGAGGCTAGGGAACTTGTGAGAAGGAGTGCTTAGTATGAGGTCTTTATGTCACAGAGAGCCTGCTCTTAAAGGGGACGGTGGGACCTTGGCCTCATCCTCTCTCATTTGCCACACACGATATGAACAGCTGTTCTCTGCCATTTGCTGTTGAGATGATGTTACGCAGCCCAAAAGGCCCCGAAGTAACTGATCTTGGCCAGAAGCCTCTAAAACTGTGAGCCAACACAAACCTTTTCTTTAAATAAACTGACGATCTCAGGCATTTGCTTTGGTAATAAATGCTGGCTAATATGGAGGCACAATCTGATGGCTTGAACTTCAAAACAATTGACAGAGGAAGGTAAGGAAGGGACAAGGTTTAAAAAGTGACAGTGATGAGTACAAGTGACATCTACATCATCTGCTGGCCCAGTGGGAATTGAAAAGTGGCCACCACCCATGAGGCCTGCAAGGAATTCCACGTCCCCAGTGAAGGCCAGGTTTCCTTGAGTGCTGCTCAGAAGAGGGTGGTTACATCTTACACCAGAAAGAAGGGCTACCATAAAGAAATCAAACAATAACAAGTGCTTGTGAAGCTGCAGGAAAACGGGAACCCTACTGCACTGCTGATGGGAATGTAAACCAGTGCAACCAACTATGGAAATCAGTATGCAGATTCTTTAGAAAACTAAAACTACAAATTCCATTCAACCCAGCTGTTCCCCTTCTAAGGTATCTCTCAAAAGAGTTAGAGACATTATTTTACTGACATACACGCATACTCATGTTTATAGCAGCACAACTCATAACTGCTAAATCTTTTTTTATAACACAAAATAGAACTTTTTATTAAAACAGCAAAACAATAATCCACATTTCTAAGTGCCATCTCTAAAAGATTATGAAAAGAGATAAAAATCTGTAAGAAAATAAATATCTAGGTGCAATTACATAGCATCCATTTCTATTACATAATAGCTAAATCTTAGAAGCAGCTTATATATCCATCAATAGATGAATGGATAATGAGAATGTGGAATTTATACACATTTATATACAGCACAGGAATACTTTGCCGTAAAGAAGAATAACTTTGAGTCATTTGTGGGAAAATGAGGGCCTGAGAGATAGCTGAGTGGCACAGCACCTGCCTGTAGGAAATGGATGTACCTTGAGACTATAATGTTAAGTGAAATGTATCAGATACACAAACTTAAATATCTCATGGTTTCTCTTATAGGAGAAACCCAAAAAATATAAAGTGCAGATTAAAAGATAGATAATAGGAAACAGAGAGATCTTTTACAAATGGGAAGGGGATCAAGAAATGGAGGAAGGGGGATGAAAGAGAGGGCAAGAGAATGAAAAAATAATTAAGATGTGTTAAATACATGTATCAATTCTCCACCAGGCGTATGATCGTTATTACTACAAATAAAAACTGGAGAAAAAAGAATTGAAGATTTCCATTCATTAGTCAGCAGGCTTTTGAATAAAAATAACTGGAGAATAACTGAGACTAAGGCAGTCCTAAGTAGGTTGGTAATGACAGGGTGGTTAAGAGGTGAGCTTTGCAAACTCTAGCTCTGAAATTTACCTGCTGAGCAAATACTATAACCTTTCCCCATTTAATTCCTGAGCTGGAAATAAAGGCAATAATAATACCTACTTCATGCTGCATTACAGTGATGAGTCAACATACAAAACTCTTAGAATTGTGTAATAGGTAGTAATGACTCAATAAATCAGTAACATTAATATTGGTAAATGATATATGTGACATAAAAATGAGGACAATAGTCCCCAAATAAATTAATATTTGATATAGCCTCACACTGTTACCTAAGGTAACTGGTTTAATTGCCAAACCAAACAAGTACACATTTCCGTGGCAGGTATACGGTACAATTCTTGCCTTGAATTTGTACTCTTAACAAACAGTGCCACACTGCCTCTTCAAAACAAATGAAACAGAAACAAATGAATTGTATGATTATTCTTTCTAGAATGAATTGGAGCATGTCAGGCAAAATTTATAGTATGCTTATTCCCAGAGTGGAAGAAGTGTTCCTATGTCCTTTCCTCGCCTTTTATAGACAAAGAAATTCCCATTATTTCCATTTAGGATGCTTCCTCCCAATCTCCATCCACACACACTTACTCCTAAATATATCATCAACTTTTAGTGCTTAGAGGTTTAGGAGTTTGGCCTTCCTATTGCTACTGGTGTTTCAGGCAGATCATATTCCACATTTTCATCTTCGTTAAATCAGAATTAGTCATTTCTTCCCGATATTATCTTATTTCTCCACTACTTCTAATTGTCTCCACCCCTACATCTCATTCTAAACTTGAGTTTTCTGTCTGATAGCATATACAAGTTGAAAAACACAACGAAGAGCTTCAAAATTGTCATTTGAACAACACTGACTTCAGTAACAGCTGCTAAGATAAAATAAATCCAAGAGAGCTCAGCAACCAGGACACAATTGCTTTTCTTCTTAAAGGGACAGGCAGACTCACAGGAAGCTGGTGCTTTAAATCAACACTGCATTTTAAATGGCATCAAAGATTTTCAAATCTGATTCTATAAGGCTATTTTACTTATTGTATAGGAAATTCTATTGCATTGTACTTCAGTTTGAGTAATTATTTGATGACATCATTGATAGAGATTTACAAAGCAGGAAATAAAATCCATCAGGAAGTAAGCTTCCAGATTGCTTCTTCTTCACTAAGACTGTAGAAAAAAGCAATTGCCTAGTGAAATAGAAATAATAAAATCAAGTGGAAATTTAAATCTGATAAAATTGAACTGCCAATTGCAGAATGAAAACATATAAACTGGCTGATGGCAACAACTTGGCCTTCTGTGGTGTGATTCACACTACAAAATACTCTTTATTAAAATCATCTCACAAAATCTGGGTTTCAAGTGATAATAGATAAAACTATTTTAAGGAAATCCAGCATACTAAAATAAGGTATTATAGATAGGTAAATGATAGATTATTTGTTCTACAAATGTGTCACTCATTATACAAAAAAGATTTATCAGAGTTTAAACATCTAACTTCACAAGTACATTTAGAAGCTATTTTCTTTTTCCTAGAAAATAATCTATTGCATAAGGAAAATACTATTAAGAAGGAAGTCCTATGGCCTAAAAATGTCAAAACTGCAATAAATCACTTTGCAAAGAAACTGTTTTTTCCATATGCTTTAATTGTTCTGGCCTAATTAAAACAGTAAGGAAAGAAAATACAATTCAGCAAAATATTCATACTTTAGACAAATGTTTCTTTTTTATTTTTTTTAAATTTTTTAATTATTATTTTTTTATTTTAAAGACAAAAGAATGGAGACATATGAACCAGCATAAGCCATAAACAATATTGAGCAGGGAATTAGCACTGGATGGATGCTGTATTACATAATGTTATCTTCACATTAGTTATCACACAAACATTAAAGGAAATACCAAATTATAGAGAAGACAGTAGGCAATTAGCACTGGATGCTGCATAATATAAAGTTATCTTCACTTCTGTTAATACAAAAACGATTGAGGAAATACAAATTATAGAGAACATAGAAGGGAATTAGCTCTGGATGCTGTCCTACATAATGTTACCTTCACATGTTACTCAGTTACACAGATGATGGCCCATTTCATCAATATGTTTCTCATATGAAGCATAAACAGACTTGTTATGGTTGGGATCTTAGGTGTCCCCCAAAGTCTCATACACTGAGGTCTTGATGGTGATATTGGGAAGTGGTGGAACCTTCAAGAGGTGGGGCCTAGTGGGAGGAAGTTAGGTTATTGAGGGATGTGCCCTTGCAGGGGATATTAGGCCACAGATCCCTGCTTCCTCACTCCTCTATCTTTCTGTCTCTATCTCTCTGCTTCCTGGCTAAGGTGAAGTTCACAGTCTTGCTCAACCATGTGCTTCCCAACATGATGTTCTGCCTCATCCCTGGCCCCAAAACAAGAGCCAACTCACCATGCACTGAACCTCTACAACTAAGCCCAAATCAATCCATTTTGTCTTTCTTCTCTCTTTTCTTTTGAAGTAGGGTCTTGCTAAATGGTACAGGCTGGGTTTAAACATGTGATCTTCCTTACCCCGCCTCCCAAAGTCTTGAGACTACAGCCATGTCATCATGTGTCCTCCTTCTAAGCTGATTATCTCAGGTATTTTGTCATAGCCATAGAAAGCCAGCACAAGGGTCATATTTTTCCAGCTTCTTTTTCCATCCAATTAGTGCTTTGTAAGTCAGTCCTCCCTTTGTCTGCTTTGTGGTGGGAAAGGGCCACCTTTGTGGTGGAACCCAGGGCCTCACAAATGCTAGGCAAGCACTGCCAATGAACTGTATTCCCCACCTTTGTTAGTAAGTCCTACACTGCAGTCTCATTAACTCATTTTGCTCACTTAACTATTTCTTCTTTATGATACTTGATCATATTTATATCAATAAAATAAAGTATCACCACCTCAGGTTAATCATGAGAGTCTTTTTCAGAGAATAGATAACAGTGCTTTTGGTGGTAATAACAACAACCTAATTAATAATAATGGCTTAGAGTACAAAGCACTTATTGTTTACTAAACAAAATGTTCACAGGGCATTGTCCCAGGCTGATTTGGGAGCTCACTGATGTCCAAGTAGTCAGGTGGCCAAGCCAGGGCTTCAGCCTACAGAGTCTGACTCAAGTTGCTTATCAAATGCTCTCCTTCCCTACAAGAGGGAACAGATACCTTTGCGAACAGATACCTTTTTCTTACCTTATATTCCTCAATATTTGGCCTATAATAATAATTAAATAAATATCCATTAAACCATTGAGGTCAATATCAAATTGGAGGAGGGGGACTAGAATAATGTAAAATAAAAGGGCGCTTATGCCTAGAATTAAATCAGTTTGAATCATTCCAGTTAATGCTGGATCTTTGTGCTTTGCAATTTTTTAACAGATTTCAGTAGAACTGAAAAACATTTTGGATTATTTATAGTCCCCCTCTTCACTGCAAGGTCCTTAATTGGCCAAACAAAGCTTTGGGTTTAAATTAGCAAATTTAACAAAGTACAATGTGCTAAAATTGCTCTGTATGAGAAAGGTCCAGAGAGGCCAGTGCAGCAGGCTTAGCTCTGTGTGCAGGCCTGCGTGAGCGTGTGTGTGTGTGTGTGTGTGTGTTTTGTGAGGGAAGATGGGATTGAGCTAAGACAGGTGGCTACAGGAAAGATGACAGAGGATGTATGTTTGGTAGTGCTTTTTTAAAAAGTGAAATACCATAAGCTGTATGTGACCTCTATAGCTTTTCATTTAAACTATAGCAGTCACAAATAAAATGGGCATAGTGTTGTATTTTTGTAGTCTCAGCTACTAAGGAGGCTGGGGTAGGAGTCTCACTTGAGCCAAGGAGTTAAGAGTAACTTAGGCAACATAGGGAGACCCTGTTAAAAAGAAAGAAGTCATATCATACTTCACTGAATATGAAGATGAGCTTCTGTCAAGAAATCAATATAACTGAAGAGTTATATCAGAATTTATGACAGTCCTGAGGGCTCAACTGATTATACACTATGCACATGTATATGTGTGTTCATATGTACAGATTTTGAATGTATAACCACTGCATTTACTAAAGATGGTGTGTTCTCTGTCTTAGAAATATGCTTGAGAACTACTCTGGTTAAAAAAGAACTGCCTTGGTTAGCCCCTGACTACCCTCTGATGATAACACCTTATCAACTGCTTAGGTGATTTATATGTTATCAAGTTTTTCTTTTTTTTTTTATTTAAAAAAAATACAAGTACAAAAACATTGACAAACAGACACCAATTAGCATAAAAAATAGTACAATCACTATGTTATCAAGTTTTGCATGGTATATTTTAAAAATTTTGTGACAAATGTAAACTTGGAACAAAAATATTAGCACTTGATAAAAATCCATCAAGTGTTCTTACTCAGAAAGGGTCCTTTCCAAAGAAATCAGGGCAAAACACTCAGCAGACCAGACAAAAATCAAAAGCACCAAGACAGGGCCATAAGCACAAAACACCCAGCCATCTGTTTGTGTGTGCGGGTGTGTGCTTGTGACAGGGCGGTGCTGTGGGAAGAGTGGGCGGGGCAGTTTGCTTTTCTGGGCTTTCACCTGGTGGAAGTGGCAGGAATGGTACCAGCAGTAGTTTGTTTTCCTTACAAACCCAGCCAGCACTTTGAAAGCAGCACACACTGTCATTTTAACTAATACTATTACTGGCCCGAATCCAAAGGGATTAGCCAGAAATAAATCATTTTTGGATATGCAGATGACAAGAGACTCGGCTAGTCAGAAAAGCTAAGTCCCGTTAAGTTTAAGGCCATGTTCTACAAGTCAGAAGGCAGTGCTGGCAGTCTGGTCTGCTAGTGGAGTGTGGACTGGATTTCTAATTTATTGAACTATTGCCTGGTTTGCAGAGTGATGATTATCCCATGGCCCTACTCCTTGGAGTAGTTCCTGATCATTCTACAGGGAAGTCTCTTGTACCTTGAACTCTGTCCCATACTGTTTTGCAGTGAATCATTAATAGTTTTAAATCGATCTTACAACAATAAAAAGAGGCCATGGAGCCATGGATATGTCAGTGCCTAGCTCATATCCTGTAAGACCTACTGTATCCACCCTACTGCCATCTCTGCAAAGGTAGGCCTGCCCAGAACATAAAAGTAATGAAACTAAGACCATGAAGCAGAGGTGACTCAGCCCACATTCTCATCTGACTTAAGACACAAGCCCTAACAAGAAATGTACTTCAGTAGGTTCAGAAACCACTGCTGTTGAAATTACCCAGATGGTATGTATTACAGCAGAAAGCCCTTATGAGTGTACTCATTATTAGCCAGATTTGAATATGCATGCTAGTAAGAACTGTGTAGCCTGAATGGTTGCTGGGTTATTTGAAACACTTGCTTCTGAGGAAGATATATGAATAAAATATAGGGTATTCAGAAGCTATTTCAGCAGAATTAAAATATCTCAAAATCATAATACATACCTATAGAAATTTGTATACAACAGAAGTTACAAGACTGAAAGCAAATGCTCCTTCCCTCTTACCTGCCTGTCTCACAGTGAACAGTTAAATTTGCTCTAAAGTCCTCCAGTGCAGGAGTGAGGAGCTGGAGTTCAGAAGCGCATATGCCCGATGTGGCCCTTGCCTTTATGGGACCCGTGTCTTAGTGACAAAAGACAAGACTACAAGCAAGGAAACAAAGGAACCAAGCCTTAGGCTACTGTCAGGCTGTAGTCATTTTATTTATTCGTGTTTTGTATATCTCATAGGAACTTGGTCACAAGTTCCTGGGGATGCTGGGGATAAAGCTGAACTTTCTAGAGCTCACCGCAGCCTTTACCAAGGTTACTTAGACTATAACTGCTAATGGTAAGGTCATAATAGGGTGTATCAGGCCTTATTGAACTGATGGTTTTAGCTAATCAGGCGGAGAGCTCTGCGTTTCGGACTGCCAGTAAGTGAAATGGTGAAATGCAATGTTCAGTGCTATTTCAAAGAACAACTGTGGTATTTCTTGAAATGGAAAGAAGTGTGGTTATTTTGAGGACTGTTCCAAACCCTCTTGGGACCAGGGGAACCACCCAGTGCCCCCCTCCCCATCCTGTCAGTTGTCTGGAACGAGGTCACTCTTGGCAGTTTCTCCCTAATCCCAGCCCTGCACGAAAAATCTCCTTACAAGTTCTAACCAGGCTCGTGGTTGTCATTACCTGTGTTCCACAGCATCCTGTCTTCCATTTAGACCCAAGGCAGAGGATTCCCTAGGCTCCGAAGCGGTCAACACGGCCCACCCATTTTCTTACCTTGATCTTTCATCCAGGATTGGGAGTATGTGCCTATAAACTGGGGCGGGCACTCTTCTCGTTTCACAGTGTATTTCTGTGTTCTCCACACTTACTGTTTTGATTTGAAAGTGCCCTCGGGAGCCTCCTTAAAATGCCAAACCTGTTTTTCTCCTTTTGAGTAACAAGTACTCCTTTGTACTCATAACCCAACTCGCCTCCTGCCTTTGCTCCATCTTCTGTCTTTCCTTCCCGGGGGAATTTTAGGCTCACCTGGGCCGATCTGGGGAAGGGCGGGCCCGAACCCTGGCAACGCGCAGCAGTCGTGATTTTCCTTGCACGTATTTTGCTGAGTGGGTGTGGGACACTTCTGCATAAACTTCTGGCTCGCGAGAGTCATTTCTCCCCTGCCACCCCAGGTCTTTTTTTTTTTTTTTTTTTTTTTTGCCTTCATTCTCCATGCACCATCTCCCGTTGGGTTATTTGCACCCACCACTCCCGAGGCACGAACTTCCCTTCCTCCAAAGTCTAACCTAATGCTGGTGCTTGCTGGTGTTTGTTTTATTCTTCCACGTGGCTCTTCTGGGAGCTTCATTTCTTGCTCCTAGGATGGGTGCTGGGATTCAGTGACGGGGTGCGGCATCATGGAACAGGCACCAAGGCACCCGAGACCCCCTGCCCCCTGAGGCCCCAGGAGCCGGAGGCGTGGGGAGGGGCGGGAGGAAGGGCTGGGCCGGGTGAATTAGAGGGCGTAACAGGTGCCTCGGCCGCAGCTGCGCCGGCCGCGCGCTGGGGCTCCAGGGAAAAGCTTCTCTTTTCCTCCGGGTTTTTTTGGAGGTGAGGAGGCGGCTCCGGGGGCCCCCACCAGACCAATGCAGGCCGCGGTTGTTCGTCGCCTAGCAACTAGCGGAGCCAATGGGGCACGGCCCGGCCTGCGGCGCCGGCGCGGGGCGGGGTGGGAACTCGCGAACCTGCTGCGGCGGGGGCGGTACGAGGGGCGGAGCGAAGGCGACTGGCGCGCGGCTGGAGGGAGGCGGCAGCCCGCGGCGGAGCCTGTGCGGGCCCGCCGGGCTGCGGGAGTCGTGCGAGGGAGCCGCGAGCGGTGACTGCTCACCGCTCCCTGGGCAGTGACGGTGAGCGGCGTCCTTGCGGCAGGGACTGTGACGCGGCCGTTGCGGGGGCGCGGGACTGGCAGGCAGGGGCGGCGCGGCTGGGGGGCGAGCGTCCGATCCGTCGGCGCCCGGCTGCGCGGCCGTTGGAGGGCGCGGGCGAGCGGCGACCCCGCCGCTCAGGGAGACTGAGGTGGGAGGTAGGTGCTGCCCCACGATCGCTCCTGTTGGGGGCGCAGCGCGCGCGGTGGGGCTCTGGCCCGCCAGCCCCAACTCTCCGGGATGGAGCGGGGGTGGCGCCTGGCAGGGGAAGAGAGGCCACGCGGGGACGTGGGGGAGGTGAGGGTGGCCGGTTGGGGGCTGCGGGGGCTCGGCAATTTGTCGGTGCGAACCACAGGAGGCAGTCGTTAGAATGGGTTATGGGGTGGTCCCTGGCTGCTGCAAGGGACGAGCACTCCAGTAAGATAGTGGTCTAATTTAAAGTCTAGGGAAGAGCTTACATCATCTAAGAGGGAAGCGTATTTGAGAAAACAGTGGTTTAGAATTTTCTAGTAAAGTACAGTAAACCGAGTTGGGAGCTCCTTGCACCTCTTGGAGCCTGTGCGAATGGCCCAGTTGTGCAAGTCACTAGGGCCCAGGAATTAGAATCTGCTGAATAAATTGCTTTCAGCACCATACGGACATCTTGATATTACTACACTACCTCAGCTTTAAGGTTTGTAAGGGTGAAGGTCACAGTCACTACTAGCAATGGAGATACAATTCTTATTTGATGAGAAAACTGAGATTTCCCCAGGATGCTTCAGAAGTGGAAGGGTGCTGGTTTCTTGGACCTTAGAGTCAAAGGTTAGATTCTCTCTCCCGAGTGGGCTGTGAATGGTGGATGCCATTCCGTGGGAATCTTCTTGGCTCTTCTGGAAAAGACTGGAGGTGGAAGAAAATCGGAGCAGTCCTATAATTTGACCCTGAATCTGAGAAGTCTGTATGACTTGACACATTTAAAAAGCTGCCTAAAATTTGAAAAGAACGAAAGATTTGGAGAGAAAAGAAATGCCCCTGAAGTTTTTAGATCAAACTATCTTGAAATTTAGAAGTTAAAGGTAGATTATAAAGTTGGATCCAGCTCACAAAACTTAATCCATCAAATCTTATTCTAGAGCTATCAGCCTTCAGGCCTAAGAAGCTTGGGTTATTCAAAGTGAATATGTAAAAGCTAATGTCTACCTCATTGCTTGGTTCTGTCTCTTATCATTGAAAGTTTCTCAAGCAAAAAGGTTCTTTGAAGATTAAGCACCGATAAAGGCTCTATTCCTGAATGGTGGGGCCTCTTCAACCAAGTCATTTTATACCTTTCTTTTCCTTCTCTTTCCCCATCTGTACAGTGCAGATAATAAAGCCCTAGGATTAAGTAACATGAGTGAAGCAGCTTGAAGATAACTGCAAAGACTCAGTTATTCTAGGATGAAATGTGAGGATCTCATAACACATTGCGCCTTGTGACAAGACTTGTTAAGCACATTGTGTTCTAAACATGCTGAGGCAGATATATGAGAAAATAATCACTTCCTAAAACCCTCAAATCTAGCAAAGTCAGATGGTATACGCGGGTTCTCCTAAACTGACAGTCTTCTCTTTGGCCAAAACTGACTTGAGACCCAGGTTTTATAAATACGGACATTTGAGTGCTTTCTGTATAATGCGTACCTAGAAATAAAAAGATGAAAAGACACTTCACCAGAATAGTGAGAATATAATTTATTCTTCATGCTTGTGTTGGAGCAATAAACTGGGTGTGGTGGTGCGTACCTGTAATCCCAGCTGCTTGGGCAGATAAGGTAGGAGGATTGCTTGAGCCCAGCATAGGCAGTATATTGAGACCCCAGCCGCCCACCCCCAAAAATCCTAGGAACAGTTCCAAAGCTTTTTAAGGTGGAATTTTTCTATATGTTTAACAGTAGCTATCAAACTGACTCACTGGTTTGCAATTTTTCATGACACAAAATTTTCGTGCTGTGTGAGTCTCTCTTGTGTCTTTGGCAATGGCAGTATTAGCTGGCAGTGAAGGTAGAGAAAAACAGCACAGTTCATTATGAGTAATGGAAAACAACCTAGAAGCGTGCCTTAGAATCAGCAGGTTGCTGAATTATGCTTTAGGGATTCTTTTAATTGCACGTATTAAACACTGTGCAGATACCTGCCATACTTCAAGATAAAAGATACGTATCGCTTTGAGGAGTTTGTATGTAAGGGAGAAAGCGGAAAGATGCAAATATGGGAAGGATTTAGAAATTAATTTCAGCTGTGTTCTGATATAGACAGAGTTCACCAAGCAGTTGGCTTGTTCAGCAAGGGATGGGTGGTTTGGTGGAGCTGGCCTCAGGTGGGGTTGTGTTAGTGATAAGGTTCAGGAAGGGTGCTGTGAACTTTGAGTGGCAGGTAGTAGGGAACCTTGAAATGATTTTGAGGAATTTTGTTTTTACTTTAGGAGGGTATTTCTAAAAAATTAAATAATTTGTGGATCCCAAAGCATTTTGAACATAGACAGTTCAAGCAGTGTCTGAAAGCAAGTGCCTCACACAGCAATGAAGGTTAAAACATACTTTATTGAAACCTTTAGCAATTTTAGGAAAATGGAAATAATCTTAAAACAGACTTTTGCTGAATGTCTTCCATTAACAGACTTCTGCAAGTTTTTTGTGTTACGGAAGTATCTACCTGGGCTGTCCCCCTAAGGTAGCCCAGGGGGATACGGATTCAAAGGTAAGATATGGCTCTGTAAGGAGACATTACAATTATAACGCAGTGCAAGATCTCAGTGTTAGCATGCAGGCTGGAAAACAGCAGGCTCTAGAAGTGTAGGATTCTGAGATAAGGTATATTTTGTCTTTCAAGTTAACAAAAGTAAGTTCTTGATAGAAATTAAACTAAATCCAGTTAAACAGTCAACAGTCTTAACTAAAATTCTACATTTTTGTTAACTCTTGCTTCGGGTTTCCTTCCCCACCTCCTTCATATTCTCCTAAAGCAAATGTTTGGATTGACCATGGGATTGTTAGCTATGTAATCTTGTTTCTCATTTATGAGGAGTGACAATAATACTACCTGTTTTGTATGATTGTGGAAATTAGATAAATGTAGTATCCTGACATTACCTACAAAATAGCTTATACTTGTTGTACACTTAATAGTTTTGTAGTTTTGGGACAGACTCTTGCTGCGTAGTTCAGGCTGGTCTCGAACTCACTAGGTAGCCCAGGCTCTTGAGATCCCTTCCTCTGTGCTGGGATTGTAGGTGTGTGCAGCCACACCCAGCTGTTACTTCTATTTGATATGAAAGTGCTATAATTACTGACCGACTGAAGGACAGGATAAGGACTGGTGACTCCTAAACTTGCTCCAGTGTCCTTTGGTTTCCAGGCGAGGCCTAGAGTTTGTCTCTGTTTGAATGTCTCATGACGGTATCTCTAAACCCACTGAGTTCTGTACTGAGCTCATTATCACTGCATGCTTACCCAAACCCAGTCTTACTAACTTTACCCCTCTGTTCTCTTTATCTAAATGACACTACAATCTGTCTGGGAACAAAGATAGTTTATATGCTAGTCACCACGTGCTGTCCAGCTTCTAAAGTATTTATCTGCCTTTCTCAGTACTCACTGTCACTGGTTAAGTCAGCCCATCAGCCCCTGCCCATTAACTTTACCATTTGCTTTATCTTCCTTGAATAATTTTGTTTTCATATCATAAAAGTGTGCTTTTTAAAGAAGGGGGTGTGGTGCATAGCCAAAAAATTATTTTACAAAATTATTTGCATCTTTCCTGGCATACAGTATGCACTAAGAAAATATTTTTGTGCCAGTGTTGCTAAAAGTGGAACTTGTTTTGGAAACGCTGGATGTGGAGGGATTTCACAGAATTTGTTCTAAAAAGTTACAGGACTGCATATGATTTTTAGATTACATATAGTCTAATGACTGTAGTTGTAACCCATAGTGGGGACCAGCCACTGCATTTAATCTTTATACTGTATGAATCTTGAATTTGTCAGTCTTTTAGTTAATTGTAATCTCTTTGTCCGAAGTTTTGGAATATCCCTCTAGTCTCTAGAATATAAAAGTGAGACAGCATCTTAGAAGTAAATGGTCACCTCCCTCATATTCTCCCAAAGCAAAGTATATCCATCCTCAGGCATGTTATTTTGTTATGAGGAGATTTGTATCATTCACTCAGGATATGTGCTGAGTGTCAAGAGGAAGCCAGAGCCTTTGAGGCTTTAGGGTCTTAAATATACCTAGGTTTCATTCTTATCTTTCAGATCAAATACTTGGCTTTTTTTACTCCCTCCCTGGTTTGCAACCAGGTAAGGTGCCTAATTGTGCAACTCAGTTTTTCCATCAGTAAAATAGCAGTATATCTACTGTTATAGGTGGCCATTGTAGGGCTTAAGTGATAGCTGATGATCCACACCTAGCATGCAGTAGATACTCAGAATTTATTTTCTTTGCTGCTACTTCTATATAATAAGCTAGTACAGTTTTTAACTCCCAGTGCATGAATCCTTCCCAAACCTATAAACAGCTTCATAGAGCTTCTGAGACTGTAGCCCATCTGCCTGTGTTTGTATTCTTAAGCCGGGGAGAGTCATTGGGTTTGGCTACTGTGACCCAAAGCAGGTTAGCCCCTGAATTGGCAGTAAGGCCTAGGACCCAGAGCCTTGGTGCCTCCAGAGCCAGACGGCCTGGGTAGAATTTAAAACTTTCAATATTTGAAGTACAGTACATACACTTTTAGAATTTTGTGAAGGTACAAAGAATTAACTTAGTTTATATTCCATGACTTATGACTGTCTTAGTTTATTTAGTTTTAATAATATAATAAGTGCCACTTAACATAGAGATAGGATCTTGATGGTACAATTAAAAATTGTATTGTTACCATGCGCTAATGTCTGAGAACTACTTTTTCACTTTGTAATCCTCAAACTCATCTGTATTGTCTCATTGAAGTTTCTGATCACTGCAAATACATAGTTGGGATTGTCCACTTTGCCACCTTGTAATGAGGCCAGATCAGTCACACGAATACCGTGCTGATGCTTTTCTACAATTTCCTTCTTCAATTTGGTAGTATTTTCTTCAAAACCTTACTGTTTTCTTGCTGCGCACCGTCTTGTTACCTTTATTACCGTTCTGCATATTCTTGTCCCCTCCATTACCACTCTGCACTTTTTACTGCTGTGCTTGCTTGCACTTTCCTCGGAGCCATGCTGGGCTGAATACTACTGTACAGTACTATATGTGCTGAAAAAGCACCTGAAAAGGCTTCACAGCAAGTGTGCAGGTCTGTCTGTGACCAAGAGCTTGAGCAGAGGAAGCCATGACCACGTGTCAGAGCAAGGAGGATAGCTGCATTTGTGTTCATCACCTGATGCAGAGTCCAAGAACAGAAGCAAACTGTGGACTGAGTGGTTTGTGAACAGATGCGTTTGTGAACCAAGGTATCACTGTATCCTGTTGTATCAGTACACTCAGCTTATCATTCTGTGGGTGGGCATTGGGGTTGTTTGCAGGCTTATGCCCTATACAACTCTGATGTGAAGAACACTACAGTGTCTGTGCACGTCTCTGGCCATGCATATGCAACAGCGTCTGTTGGGTTTTCTGTAGAGTAGACCTGCTAGTTGTAGATCATGTGAATAAGATGTACCGCTGTTCACCTGACATACTTTTTTTCCCCAGAGGTTCCCCCCACCCTCCAAGGTTTGCATGCCAGACATTCCTTAGGAGTGGTATTTTTCAACCTTCCTTTAACACTTGGGGACACTTACAATATTTTGGGGCTTACATTTATAAAATCCTTCGGTAAGGATTATACACCCAGAGAATTCTATACTCTAATTTCATATACAGATTTTTAATTTATAGCGAACCACATTCCACAGAATACACCAGTGATTCTAAACTATGAATTGGAATCACATGAAAATTCTGTTAAAATGGTGTTTTCTGCATCTTGCCCTAACAAGCCTTTTCAACAAGTTCTCAGATGATACTGGTGTTGCTTCAGGGACTGCACAGTGAGAACTGTAACCAGTGATTGGATCTTGGCTAAATTGTTGAAAAAATAATTGGATTTATGAGTTATGTTTGGAATTTTTTTTGTTATTTCTGATGCCTTTAGTAAATGCTACCATTTTCTTATTTTTTGAATGAAATACCAATAAATGATAATTTTAAAAATTTGATTTGGACTTCTGAGCTTTTAACCTTGTAGGATAGACTAAAATAATTTTGTTTCTTTTATCTGAATAATTCTGTTGTAAGACTGTGATTACCACTATTCATGTGTACATAGGAAGAATCTGAGATTGCACTGTGTGTAAATTGTCACACTTGATTGATGCCCTGAATCACCTTGCCGCTTCTCTGAGCTGGCACCCATCAAAGTTAGATTGAAAGCCCTTTTGGGT
The DNA here is from genome assembly GCA_004027595.1 of Dinomys branickii. Classification (NCBI taxonomy): domain Eukaryota; kingdom Metazoa; phylum Chordata; class Mammalia; order Rodentia; family Dinomyidae; genus Dinomys; species Dinomys branickii. Next base: position 205,385 of record PVLD010001058.1, on the reverse strand, counting down.
TGCAGTGTGGCTAAAGCAGTAAGACTTATCTGTCATAATATTGCATTCCTTAAGGTAATAATATATTGTTGAACTTTGTCGGTCCCTCAAGGAGCAGATTTCATTGAATTCTTGTCATGGATCAGTGATGGTGCCTCATTCGGAGGTGGGTTACAAGCAGCATGATGACCTGCTGACAAAGTAGAAGTACACCCTCGTTGCTTGTTGCATAGAAGGTTGGTAGAGTAAAAATACTATTTTTTGAAGAGAGAGAGTTAACAGTTACAAGCAAAAGTAAGTCCCCTTCCTTTTCCTGCTGCCACGTTGGGTTAGTAATTGAACCAGGGTAGCATCCACCTGTGTGAGGTCTGTTGGTACTCTGGGACTTTATGCTTGCAAACTGTTGGGAAAAGTCTGGTTTCTGTGTTTCTGTTCTCCGTCTCACTGATGGGCTAGGTTCCCACACACATTCTCACAGACGTGTTTTGACATAGGCCATCTGTGTGAACCGCATTATCCTGGTTCACTATGTGGAAGAGGTGCGAGAAGTATACTGGATTGATGGAGTTTGCCTTTTATCGTAAGTGAGATTTCCATTAAAAGACAGGGGTGCTGCTCTGTAAATGAAGACCCTGGTCTTTTACCTCCCAACCCACACCTGACCAGCCTGTCCCCAGGAGTGACATTTGTAATGGTTTGTAACTTACAGATCTCTCTCTCAGATGTATGTGGTTTAATTTTTTAAAATGGTGATCATATTGTTCTCATTAACTCATAATTTGTTTTTGTACTGTACACACAAATCTGCTTCATTCTTTGTGATCCTAGAGTAGCTCTTTTGGTCTTCACCGTATGCTTTGGGCTTTAGTCCTTTCCTCACGGTGGGTGTTAAGACTGTGTCCAGTTTCTCGCTGTGCCAACGACTGTGCAGTCCTGTCTGTCGTGCTCTCTCACTGGCATGACTGAGCATGTGGCGTAGATGTCTGCAAGTGTAACTGTTAGTGGAAAGATGTTCTCTTTCTGGATTTTTTGAAGCTTGTTTTATAAAACAACTGATACGAAAACAGAGACTGCATTTTCTTTTTAAACTCTATATTGAGAGAAATCACTTACGTTCATTTAAGCTGTAGTTGACCCCACTCTTCACCCCAGCCCCCTTGGTTAGTCATCAACCCACCTAAAGGAGAGCAGTCATCAAAGGGGATAGAAGAAACAGGACAAATGGAGAAGTAGGCTAAAAGTGAAACTGCAGCAGTCATCTGGCCGGCTGGCCGACAGCTTCTGGGGAAGTAAACTTTGTGATAATTGTGTGACACTCTTATAAGATTCCCAAAACTGAGGTAATGGTACTATGAAAATCCAAAATGTCTTAAACTGGAGGAGAGACCCAGATGGGGGGGGACAGCTTCTCTGGCCCCTGGTTAGAGCCTGATAGCCGGCATAATAAAGCTTTGTTAGTTCCCGCCTTTTTGGTTTCCTTGTGAGTGCCTTTCTCGTTGAATTCACTTGCCATATCACAACTTTTGACCTCTGGTAAAGTTCTAGATGCCCTACACAATTATCTGCATACTCGAGAATTAGCTGTTGCCTAACAGACCTTTTTGAAAAAAAAATTTTTTATTCAAGCCGCTCTACGGTTAGCTTTGCTGTTTGATAGGAGTGCTGTTCGTGCTCTGTGCCTCTCAGCGTCACTTTAAAAACATGGATTTTTTTTATTGTATGGAAAAACACATCCACTTATAGAAAATATAGGAGACCCAAAAAAGGAAAAATTGCCCGTATCTGTTTTTGTGTGTGTGAAAGTTTATAAAGAATGAAATTACTGCTGTTGCCGCTCCCCATCCGTTTCCTGGGTTGGTCTTTCCTTCTGGGCTCTTCTGTTCTTGAACAAACATCTATATTTTTAGCATAGAAATTTTACGTATTATTTTTAAGAGGCCAAAAAAGGGTCATGCCGGATATTGTTCTTCTGCCTTACTTATTATGAACAAAATAGGCCATTCCAAATTAGTAAAATCACTAAGAATGGGTAACTTTTATTGTCTTTCCATGTACTCAAGGCCATTTTAAACCCTTTACATGTATAAGATCATTTATTAGAATGATTAAGGAAATTTATTACCTAATTTTGCTATGTAACCATCTAATAATTCTCTGAGGTACCTGTTTTTACCTCCTTTTGCAGATGAGGAAAATGAGGCCCAGAGATTTCTGTTCAGGACCATTTAGTTCATAAGCGGCAGAGCTGTGGCTTGAAACCAAGCAGTGTGACTTTGGGTCCTTCTTTTTAACCATTGTTCTGTACAGTTTCCTGCAGCAATAACCAGCTCAAGAAATTTGAAGTATAGCACACAGCTCCCTAAGCTAGGAAGGTACCGGTCTGATAGTAAATTTTGGCTATGAGTTTCACTGAGTTGTATCCCTCAACCCAAAGTAGGGCAGACATGAAATATTTTATCGTAATGTGTATCTTCACACTGTTTTAGGCAGTCTTTGCCTGGTTGAAAGATAGGGTGAGAGTCCCATCTTCACAGGAGTGATGTTAGGAGACACTGTATGGTACAGTGAGACTAGAATGGGCTGTACACTCTGGGGTGGGTTAGAATCCTGTCTCTGCCATATTCTAATTCTGTGACCTTGAGCAAATTACCTAAAATGTCTGCCTCCATTTCCTTATCTCTGAAAGGAAAATAATAACACAACACTGGGTTGTTGTCAGGATTGACTTCGTAAAGTACTTAGGCCAGTGCTTGTCACGTATGTTTCTTAAATGGATACCCTCTGCTGCTGTCACACTGTGCTAGTGTCCGTCTGTTACCTTGTTACCCAGATAAGTAGGTGTTGCCACCCAATCTTACAGGTGAGGACACCGCATGGAGAGACAGACTTGTAGTAACGGAGCCAGTGAGATTATGACTGTTGACCCGATCAATGTCTTTTTGCCAGTTCAGACTGGGGATGTTTACTTGAAATTCAGGCAGCTTGAAGAACAGACACCGAGTTGTGAAAATGTCTGATGATGGCTTTATTCTCAGGTGTGCTTGCCCAGAAATCTTGCTAAATTTGACTTAACGTGCACCGGAATCACCCACTCCAGCCGGAACCAAAGTTAGGCATCTTAGGCCTCGTTTTTCATGAAGTCCAGTCCTGTGAGGCGAGCGTTGTTGGCTTCGCGCTCCCCAACTTCAAATCCCTGTAGTAACTGCTGACTCATCACAAAGGCAGCTTGTCAGGGTGATAGCCAGCTTTTGTGTTTTGGCCGTCCTGTTATATATTTAATGTATGAATTCATTTTGTGTGGGAAATATCCATATTATTAAATTATGCCATGCAGATAAAATAATTTAGATTTTTAATTTGTAAAAATAGATTTTTAAGAGATTTCAATTTAGTGTGTTTCTGTACAAGTCTGCACAACTGAATTGTGTTAAGGTAGGAGAAGTACTTGTAACAGAATTAAAAGCTATAGTCCTCTTTGGAACAAAACTGTAGTAGTTTATTAAGGTTTTAAATCATCCCTAAATATTTAGTTTTTGAGAGTAATAACATTTATTTAAAGTAGACGGCTAACTGAATTCTGAGAGTTTATGACTGAATTTGTAACATAGGACTAATATTTAAAGACTTGTGTTTAACAGTTTTATTTTCCCAACCCAACACAGCAGCTCGGTGGCTCTACGTGATATTTTAGAAGAAACTTGGTTAGCTATTTGTGAAAATTCCTGTGCAATGTTTAGAAGCCCAGATGGTGTAATGTTACTATGTTCCTGTGTAAAGGAAAGCTATTATTTTCTGACACTTGAAGTTTTAGAATTCCGATCAGGTAGACATTGTGCCTTCTCAAGTATGGATTTCAAGTGAACTTGGAAAGAACCCTTAATATAGTGTACTGTGCGAAGGAAATCTTGTAATCAGGATACTGTGTTTTTGCTGAGCTATCTTTGAGGACAAAAAGATGGAAATGAAGAATAATACTTTTCTTTAAAATGCTGATGCATCTTTTCCATTTCCTTCCTTATCAGAGTGAACGTATTCATGATAAGTTATTTACTTGGGTGGTATTGATTATTCCCTTAGGTTTGGTGGAAGGGAATACAGAACTCTAAAATGCGGTGCTGAGCAGTATAGCTTGGAACAGGGCTGGAGAACAGTGTTGGGGGCTGGAGTTTTTGGAGATAGCGAAGTGATGGTTTGATAGTGGTTGAGCTGTGCTTGGGAAAAGCATATTGGGGATGAGTGAAGAGAGCACAGGCGGAGGACGGAGGCTGGAGTGAGTGTGTCATGTGGGATTCAGTTAATTGTGTGATTTACTGAGCGGGAACCCATGGCTGCAAAGAGGAATACGGGAGTGCTCTCCACCCTCCCTAAAGGTCGTCAGGTAGCGGGGGAGGCCTCCCACTTATAACTCCAAGTGGAAGGTTAGTTGTAATCCTAGATATGTCATCATCATCAGCTTGATCAGTGGTATGTTTAGTGCAGTATTGTTTTTAGTTATTTTACCAGGAGATGTAAATTAAGGAGTCGGTAAGTCTTAAAGGGCCTCACACAGGTAGGTGTGATCCGACAGATGTTATGTACACATCATAAAATACATAAATATTTACTTACATGGAAACTTTGACAAGCTGCTGCCTCCTGGGAGCCCTCCGTGCAGCCCCACCCCAGGCACCCTTGAGGTCGCTGGGAGCAGGGAAGACAGTCTCCTCTGCCCAGCGCGGTGTGCACAGCCTGGGTCTGCGCAGGGCTAAGAGGCCCGGAGAGGGTGTCCGGTTGGGCTCTTGCTATTTCAAGGTCCAGGAGCCCTCTGGGATGACAGTGGCCCCAGGATTACCTGCTGAGGGTGAAGATGTGATGTGTAAAAAAGACAAAAACGGAAAACTTGTATTGTTATCTATTGCTTCATAGCAACTTCTTTCAGAAATTAGCAGCTTAACACAGCAAGCATTTGTGATCTCACTGCTTCTGAGTTAGGAATCTGGGCACCACCTAGCTCAGGGCCTCTTACTCAGTCTGTCATGAGGCTGCCAGCAAGGTGTGTCCAGGGCTGCTGGCATCTTGATTTGGCCGAGGTGAGATGCACTTCCAAATTCACTCATACAGCTCTCAGCAGGGTCCAGCTTGCACAGACCTGTGTTCCTGTCACATTGGACGCAGGGCTACTCACAACACCATGGCTTGCTTTCCCAGAGGGAGGGATCTACGAGACAGCAAATGAAACAAACTTCTGTGGAGGCTACAGCCTCTTTATAACCTAATCTTCAAAGTGAAATCCTGTGGCTTCTGCTGTATTCTGTTAGAAACTAGTCAGGAGAGGATAGCAAAGGACCCTTCAGCCTGTATCACAGGGTAAGAGTAACCCAGGGCCCAGGAGTAACTGGGGTGGGGGGGGTGGGGGGGTGGAGGCCGCCTGCCCCGGAGCGCTACAGGTGGTTGATACATAGTGTATGAAGAGCCTCAGTCCCTGTGGTAGAACGAACCAGCTAAGGAACTTTTTGATGGAGGGAAAAAAACCAGTTAAATTAATGAGAACTTCAAATGTTTTTGCTAAAAATCCACAAACCAAGTTTATATGTTGCATTAATATTTACTCTAAGGCAGAAAAGGGTTTATAAATGAGAAAGAAGCTAGCAAAGCAAAGATGAATTTTACAAGTGGGTCTCAATTTAAGTAGGACAAATCATATACTCTGAAATCATTTAAAATACATTATAAATCCTTTAAATAAACTCAGTAGAAATATTTTTGACTGTGTTATTTTAATTGCTATAGATTGATTTATGCATACATGGTTGAAAATTTGTTGATAGAATGAAAGGATGACAGAATTTTGAAAACTGAAATTGTGTCCTGGATACACAACCAATTAAAAATATGCTGGTTATCAGTCCTGTTGATCTCTATAAACCCTAGTTTCTTATCTTTTTTTTTTTTTTGTCTTTGAGATAGGGTTTCACTATGCAGTTCAGACTTTGTAGCCCACGCTGGCCTCAAACTCTCAGAGATCCTCCTGCCTCAGCCTCCTGCGTGCTAGGATCCCAGGCTTGCACCACCACACACAGTGCATCTTGTCTTTGGTATAGAAAAAACAGTATGAAAAATACTTTGACATGAACAATGCCAGATTTATGAAACTTAGCAATATCTTTATTTTTTTTGTGAAATACAGTATCAAATTCAAATGTATCACTGCTTCTCAGTTTCCTACCCAGATTCTAAACTAGAAAATTGCCTACTAGGTAATTCTTAAGCTCTGGGTAACATTTGCTCCAGAAAAAGAATAGAATATCGTTTCTCACCTTACATCTGCAAGTGTGGATTTGGGACTTTGGAATTTATGGCTACATATAGGGAAGAGAAAGTACAGTATGAAAACATTTCTCAAAAATGCTAATACAGACATTATTTCAGTTTTACTCCTGTCAGTAATTAGTATTTTCTTTTGTAAAGATTACTGATTGGACCTACCTTGAGAGGTACTTGTAGTATGAAGTTTATTTTATATACTTTATAAGCCACCAGTAATGAATCACACCGTCTCTATGTTGTTGAGAATAGGAGAAAAAACTGTTTCTTCTTTATGGAGTACTTTCTGGGTTTTTCTCCTTCGTGTTACTGTATTTCAGGATTGTTCCACCACAGTCTTAGGTGAGTGCAGTGGCATTTACAAGGTATTTCAATTCTTTATTCTTCAAGTTTTCCTCATAAAAGTCAGTCTTAAATTTGACGTGTCTTGAAATCTGGGCAGCTGTCCCCACCGAGGGGAGATACGGAGAATTTTAGGCTCCAGATTACTTGAATGAAAAGATGATTTGCTCTTAATGGTTTTGTCCTAATGAAACTGCAAGAACAATGCTAGTGTAAGCAGATTTGTTCTCACATGGCTTGACCTAGATAATTACATCCACTGTGTAATGTTTTGCTCTGACTTGATCAAATCTACAGTATGAAGTTGTGTCCCAGTGCCTGGTCAGGGAGTCCTTGGTTGCTTTTGAAGCTTTCAAGTTGCAGTGGGCTTGTGATGCTACTTCAGATTTATGCAAAGTGTGTTTCTGCTCCCTCTCTTCCGCTTTTAAATTCATTTGACTTAGATTTTTATGGTTGTGTTTGTTGAGACGGGATCTAGTGATGTAATTCAGGCTGGCCTTGAACTCATTGTGTAGCCCAGGCTGGCCTCGAACTTGTGGCAATCCTCTGCCTCAGCCTCCTGATTACAGGCGTGCACCACTTGGAATAACAGATGTAATTTGACTTAGTTTAACATCTTCATAAAAATAGTTCACAATTTTCAGTAATGAAGTTTTAGCTATGATTGATCTAGAATGTAGTGCTTCGCTTGGTTTTGGGGTGTATATTAAGTCATAAGGTTCCTTTCCTTAAAAACTGGGTGGATATTTTCTCCTAAGTCAGGCAGTGTATAATTTGGAGCACAGGTGAACAGAAGTGGACTTGTGGAACCTTGGCTTGTGTGACATATGCTGAAATCCTACACTGTTAGTAAGTTGTTCTATAGCAAAATGGACTTTCAGTTTTCACTGTGAACATTTAACTAGGTGCAAATATTTTGCAGGCTTTCATTGTTTTAAAGGACAATCCAGTGTTTAAACCTTAAGGCACTGGAAAGACAAATTTACAGAGTGACCGAAATTACATTTTTGAAGAATGGATGTGTAATAGTCACATTTGCCTTTAGTCTTTCTGTAAAAGGAGAACAGGTTGCAGCACTATTGTCTTACAAACACCGTAACAAAAGAACAAGGAGGACTTGGGAAAATGCCAATTTGTTTCTTCTGATCTTGTTCCTTCCCTCAAAGCTGTTGATTACAGAGTTAGCCCACTGCCTATTTTTAAACGACATCTATTTCTAAATCATCTTAAGTATCCGTGTCCAGTTTTCCTTAAGAGAATGGTGCGTTTTGTTCCACATTTTAGTGTCCTATCATTTATACCAAACAGCCCTATGACTGGATGATGATGTAACCAGTATTAATTATGTGCTTGCTGTGTGCCAAGCAGCTGTGAGTAGCTCGATTCATTGTGTCTTTTTTTATTTTTTTATTTTTTTGTCCTTTTGAGACAGGGTCTCGCTATGCAGTTCAGGCTGGCCTTGAGCTCACTTTGTAGCCCAGGCTCGTCTTGAACTTGCAATGCTCCTCCCGCCTCAGCCTCCTGAGTGCTGGGATTACAGGCGTGCACCACCACACCAGGCCATCATTGCCTCTTGCATTCTGTTTTACTTACAGCTAAGTCTCTAAGACCAAAAGTAAAATTCATATTTTTCTTACCTGGTGTAGACTCAATCCTTATGCTGCTCCTCTTGTTACTGGAGGTATCTGTTTCAGTACAGTGGGAAGCACAAAATAGTTGTGTCTTTCTTCAGCAGGGAACAAGTGGGACACTGGCAAGACATGGGCGCCAGACTGCATAACCTTCATGCATGGAAAATGCCGCTTAATATTGTCTGCTGTATACTGTGTGCTGCTCAATGACCTACAAATCGGTCTTGATTCCTCTTTCACTCACATTTTAGTCTATCTGTGAATCCTGAAGGTCCTTTTTCAGAATACATGCCTGATTTCTTCCACTTGCTTCTGCCTCCTCTGTTGGGACTGTGTTACAGCACTTGTTATCTTGCTTGGACTGGTGCAGTAGCCTCCGCATTGGTACCAGCCTTTACTTTCCTACCTAGTCTGCAGTACTCACAGCAAAGCCGCTCATCTTTGCTAAAGCATAAAGGAGATTGTTCTTTCCTGCCTAAAGCCAAAGCCCTTCAACATTTCATTACAATTGAGAGAAATCCAACTTCCTACCCCTAGCCTTGCTTACTGCGTTCCAAACGCACTGGCCTTCTTTATGTTTTTCATACTTAGCAAGCTCATTTCTGCCTCAGGTCTTTGTGCCTGCTGTTTTTCTGCTTAGGCTACTCTGGTCATTGATTATCTTGTAAAGGACTTGACATCATTTAGGTCTCAGCTCAGATGTCACCATGCCATAATAGCCTTCCCTGATTAATCTAGGTGCTCCCTGCCAACACTCTGTCATATTGTCACGGATTTTTTTTCTGTATAGTTGTTGTCGCACAGTGTAAATTTATTGCTTGTCTCTTCAGTGTCTTTTGCTGCCCTCACCAGAATGTGAACTTCCTAGTCAGGACTTCTCTTGTGCCTAGAAAACTGTCTTGTACACTGTGGGAGCTCAGTACAATCGAATGGGTGGAAATGTTCATCATATTGTGAATATTTACCCCTATTATTAAATATTTAGAGCAGGGTTTGTAAACCCTTGATCCTCAGTCCAGATCTGGCCTAAAGAGGTACTGTATATGGTTTGTTACATAAGTGTTACTGTTTTGAGCTGTAACTTACACAGACACTCCTGGTTTTAAGGACCAAGTTCCTGTGACTAGGCTGTTAAAGGAATTAGCTGCTACTTGAGGAATTGTATATAGTATGGGCATTACAGTATTCAGAACAAAGAAATGGTCATAGGAATCTCCAAAACTTGATGACTTCCCGTTTATTTGCAGTACTGCAGTGTGTAACAATGTAGAACTATAGTACTCTATTACACAATACTATCAGCAAAAATTGAAGTACTATATAAACAAGGTGTGCAGAACAAAAAAAGACATCCAAGACTCTATCATTGAGACAAGATGTATAGAATCGTACCTGAAAAAGACAAGTTGTAAGTCTGAGCAGTGGGTCTTAAATTTGAGCGGTGTGCCTCAGGCATAAGTCTGAACAGTTAAGCTGATAGGTCGTTAAAGGAAGAGTATGTGTGGTTAAGACCTTAAGTGTATGTAACCCATGACCATCTCATGTCAGGATGCAGAACATTTCTGGCACCACCTAGGCTTCCTATCTTCCTCCTACCGCTCCTGCTTCCCACAGGGTAACTTGGATAGAATTTACATTTTTTTAATTGGCTTCTAGTACTTACAAATACGGATACTTCACATAAAAGCCCAGAATTCCAGAGTCCCTAAAAATTTTAAGATCTGTCACCACAGGCCCTGCTTCCTCTCTGGACTGCAGTTTGCTCTAGCTGAGGATCAGCTGTCCAGAGAGGTGGCAGGTGACCACCGGTTTCCCTGCAGCTTCGTTCCCACCTTCCCTGACCTTGTTCAGTTCATTGCCACTTGTAGTTTCATTTGAATTGGGTTTTTTTATAAGGAAGAAATGTTTATCATTTCCGTTATCTCTGTGGTGTATGGAAACAGTTAAATGTCTTATACCTAGTCCCCTTCATTTGTATTTCTGGCCGTCTAGGTATTTGCAGTTCTTCAGATTTTGTTTAAATATTTGCTCCACCCTACCTGGACACAGTTTTGTGTAAAGTCCATATAGTGTTTTACTATGTAAATGTGTCTTGGATTTACCTAATTTTCTACTGTGGAATGTGTTTCCAGTTTTTTTTTCTATTGTGAAAAACAATCTGTAGATGATTCTTTATACACAGTATTTTATTAGAATAAAATTTTAGAAGAGAGATTTCTATTTCGATAGTTTTCATCTTTAAGATTTATGATACATATCGCCAGAAGTGCCGCATAATACAAATTGATGTTATCTGAACTGCAGTGTGTGGAAATATTCCTTTCCCTCCATCTATGCCAACACTAGGAATTATTTAAATGAAAAGCTTTGCTGATATATTTAGGGAAGAAAGAATGTAGGCCTAGAACTTCGTCATTTTCCCATCTGTGCAAATGAGAGTTGTAGTTTGTTTTAAAGCAGGCTTGTCTAACCTGCAGCCCACAGGCAGCATGCAGCCCCGGACAACTGGTAATGTAGCCTCAAGAGATGATAAACTTCTAACATTATGAAACGTGGAAAGATACTTTTCATGACTCTGTGGGGCGCTGCGGTGCTGCCTCTGCCTCCTGTGCTCCCACACAATCAGCTTGAAGGCTGCCTGGAGCAGACGCGCAGTGTGCTCCGTTTTATTGGATGAGTAAAACTCAGGGATTACCAATAGCAGTATTTCATCCTCTTATTGTTATTAAGCGGAACATTTATTTAATTATTTAACTGAGGTTTGTTGAGTTATTTCATTTCGGTATTATAATAAAAAATATAAAAACAAAGGAAATGTTGTTAACTATACTCATTAATTATGGTCTGTGTTTTAAATGTGGCCCAGGACAGTTCCACTTCCCTCAGTGCAGCCCAGGCAAACAAAAAGGTTGGGCACCAGTGTACTAAAGGACAATAATAGAGAAATATTAATGCAATAATGTACCTTAGATCGGTATTGTGAGTCAGCTCAGGTACCACGTCGTCTCATATATGGAGTCATGTAAATATCCTGAGAGAACTTGGGAAGCCTTTAAGCTTGCCTTACATATTTTATACCTATACATGTAGTATAATTCTGAAGCTTTACTGTATGCCATATCTGCATGGGACTAAACATTGCAAAATCCTTCTGTTTTGAAACACACCAAATACTTATTTGCTTGCATTTACATGCAGTTATTCTGTCCTTTGTTTTTAAGGAGATGCCTACATAGAAGAGTGATAGCAGCTGGCTGCATGTCTCAACGCTGAACCAGTTCCTCAGGTGCCCTGGCTCTGGAAATTGCTATGGGAGATTGGATGACTGTTACAGATCCAGGTCTGTCTGCAGGTAACCAAGTCTAACATAACTGGAAACCACAGCAGGAGCTGTGAACATAGGAAGTAACACAAATACTGAAGTTATGACTAAAGAAAGACATAAATGGGTATGAAATTTTTGCCCTCAATGAAGTTACTAGAGAAGAGCTAAGAATATGCCATAATTAATTTGGTTCAGTGCTATGGATGGATTAATAGATTGCTTGATTTTTATAATTTTTGAGGAAAATTTTATGCATTTGAGATATATTCAGTAGCTACTTCAATATGTTTCTCTGATTTATTCTTTTAATGACAGGAACTTTGAATGACATAGACAAGTGTGTTTTCTCTACTGTGTTTATAAACCTGAAACAGTGGAAGTTAAAGTGACTTGGCACCTAGTATGCCTGCTAAGAAGGCCACTTCAGTTGTATCTTTTTGGAAAAAGTGTATCTTCCACTTAAAAATGACTTTGTCCTAATTTGAAAATACTGAGATTATATGTGTGTGTGTGTGTGTGTGTGTGTGTGTGTATAAATTTATTTGCTATATATTATATAAAATCTTGGGTGGTGGTGATTATTGTCACATGCATTTTTATAAATTATATCAGTGCTTTTTTTTTTCAGAAAGCAAAAATATCTCTCAATATACCTCAGAAACAAAGATGTCTCCATCAAGTTTATACTCACAGCAAGTGCTATGTTCTTCAATACCTTTATCAAAAAATGTACACAGTTTTTTCAGTGCCTTCTGCACAGAAGAGAATATTGAACAAAGTATTTCATATCTTGATCAGGTAACATACTTTTTTAAGAAGCAACGGTGAAAGTCATGTTATATAGCAGAGCATATCCTAGTAAAGTTATAGGAAAATCATCCATCAGGCACAGGTACGCTACATGTGGCCTGAGACTTAGGTTTGCAGAGAACATCGGTGATCATGCAGTCTAATACTAGGTTACATGTTCTGTTTGGAGCGGGTCAGTCTTCCTATTACCCTAGGCTCTTCCATAAGAGCACAGAGTCGAGCAAAAGCCCAGTTTTTAACTTTTTTTTGTTCTTTGTTATAGTATTTTCTTAATAATCTTGGGCAGGTTTTCTGTTTCTTTCAGAAAAGAGTCCTATCATTCTGTTAAATTATTAATTGACAAGTAAACTTTTGTATATTTATTATGCATAACATGTTTTGAAGTACATACACATTGTGGAGTGGCTCTGTTGAGCTAGTTCATAGATGTATGCATACCTCATACTTGAAATCTGTCTATTCTCAGCAGTTTTAAGAATACCCTACATTGTTTGTGATAATCAGCGTGTTGTACAATAGCTCTCTTGAATGTGTTCTTCTTGTCAAATGAAATTTTGTATACTTTGACCAACATCTTCCCAAGGACAACCAACTTTAAAAAAAAAACATTTTCTCCTACTAGGAGTTGACTACTTTTGGGTTTCCTTCATTGTACGAAGAACCTAAAAGTAAAGAAGCAAAGAGAGAATTAAATATAGTTGCTGTTTTAAATTGTATGAATGAGCTGCTTGTGCTTCAGCGGAAGAACCTTCTAGCTCAGGAAAATGTGGAAACACAAAATCTGAAACTGGGAAGTGATATGGACCATCTGCAGAGCTGCTACGCAAAACTTAAGGTAGAAATTTCATTTTGATTGTATTTGCACTCCATTATTGTGTAACTCAGTGCTATAAGTATTCATGGGCTTTATCAAATAAAAGCTGTAGGTTTTTAAAATTGCTAATTAAAAGTGAACATGAAAGTAACTTGTGTATGTCAGTGATACTACTTTGTAATATTTATATACAAGGCACTGATTTTATGAACTGTTGACATCTTCAAATTGTGTTCAGCCATAATTTGCTAAATCTGTTGAAAACTAATTAGGAAATATTTATATTAGAAAATACAGTAAGTATTCCCCTACCTCATCCTATCTGGCGTAAGAATATTTTTCATACAATTAATTGATGCAGCTTCTTCTAAGACTTTTAAACCAAATTTCAGTAGTGAAAACAGGCTAGATAAGACCTGTTACAAGTCCCTAGGGGTCTAGAGAGGAGTATGGAAAAGTGCATTAGTACACTAACTTTTATCTGGAAAAAAGATAATACTTTCACAGGATCATTGACTTGCTATGTTCAGATTAGAACATGTGTTGTTTCTTTTCCTTCCTTTATTTTAAACTTGCTTTTATATTTTCCTTTTTTAAAACAAAAACATATTTCAGGAGAAGAGGAGCAAGGTGTTTGAAGTATGTAAGAATTTATATTGTGGTTGTGTATTATTTAAAATGTAATAGAATCCAAGCCCAATCTTTGCCTAAGTATACTGGTATATATTGGGTCTCTTTATTTGTGAGACTCAAAGCCTCTGTTAGTTGCCTACTTTCAGATCAGCTTCCTTTCCGCTTTCATCGGTTGGTCCATGCCCCTGTCCTCTCTCTTGCTGTGTATAACCTCTCCCCTCCTATCCCACCCCTTCTGGAAAGAGGTGACCATAAGAAGAATAAACTTGGGATTTTAAATCTCAGATCTCTGTGGGAGAATAACAGTATCTCTGTATGTAATAGTTAAAGGTCTAGTAGGGAGTGTGCCATAAACTAGAAGTGGCACGGTCACTGCGTGTGAACACGACAAACCTTCGGGGGTGATGGGGAGAAGTCGCGGAGCTGCTCGGGGCACCGGCCTCTTCCAGTCTGTTGCTGCCTAATGTTTTCTGGGTTCTTATACAATGATAAAGAATGGCTATTTCAATAGCATTTTAGGGTTGGTACATCCGGTATGCCTCGGGGATAGAGATTATTTGGGTGTGTGACCTGGCTGACTGGGGAACTGCGGGGGCTGGAGGGAGATTCAGTACCTTCGAGACTTGTACAAAGGCTGTGATTGTGGATCCTGCATTAATCCAAACCAGAGACACCAGAGGGTCCTACTGTGGGTAAGGCTGATCCAGAGTTGGAAACCTGGGTAGTGTTTTTGTTCTGTACCCCTTGGCCAAGTCTTAACAAGTACCTAGTGAG
>PVLD010001058.1:28274-188274 GCA_004027595.1 Dinomys branickii | reverse complement strand
AAATCTTATTTCTGGGGCAAAGATGCCAGCTTGCTTCAGTGGTTATGTGGTCGAATTCGAAATTCTCATTTGGTGGTGACTTAGGATTGTGACATCTTTTGGCATAATTCTAACTTTTCTTTAGTAGTTATGTGGAGCTAAGGAGTTAATGCATTTGAAAATATTTTGTAATGTATCTAAGAAGAAACTATTATCTTTATTGCTGTGTAATATAATCCCTGTCTATGTAGTAAGTATAAAAATACACTTACTGTCAGTGTTTTATATGTTTTAACCAAAAGACATTCAAGGAATTGTCTCTCGTTAAAAATTCTTGTAGTAATTTAGAGGTGTACTTTACCATATTTTATTAAGTAGTAGTGTATTTGCTAAGTGGATAATTAATATCTTAACCAAACCATAAAGTTGCTTATACATATTTCCTAGAGTTTATTTACATAACATTTTTATTTGAGCTGTTGATTATATTTCAGTATACTATAGTGGCTTGAATATAGTTCATCTTTGAAAAGGAGTAAGCCAATCGTATTAATCTCTAGCAGGGATTGAGAATGGCTATGTAGGATAAAACATACTTCCCTTCAAGAACTGCCTATGGGGCCATAGTAGATATAAACTTTGACCACCAGTCCCTGACACATGAGTAGGCACTCAGCAAATGTTGATCAGAGAAAAATGACCCTGGTCACCTGCTGCCATGTGCCACTGGGTAATATACCTTGCAGTTAGTTCCTAATACACTAAATAAAGTGATGGCAAGGTCACTAAAAATGATCAATGAATCCTGTTTATTTCAAATAAAACTTTATTCATTTTAATATTTCCCTAAGAGTTTCTAAAGGTAAAAGTGTAGAAGATGAATTTAGAATTAAAATTATACATCTTAGAATTAAATAATAAAAACTGATGAACATAACAATATTTTAAGAAGCACTTTCCACTGAAGGAAGAATCATCCTAGAACTTTTAACCTATTATATGGAAGACAAATTTGTGAATTTTAACTGGACATAACCTCATTTGATAGAAAATATTTTTTTTTGAGGTACAAAAATTACAAAATATTATTGCAAGTCGAGCTACTCAGTATAATCATGATATGAAAAGAAAAGAGCGTGAATATAATAAACTAAAGGAACGTCTACATCAGCTCGTTATGAACAAAAAGGATAAAAAAATAGGTAAGCAACTGGCAAATTGGTAAGCTAAGAGAATAAATCATATGCTGAGACATAAGTGTAAATATATTGTGTGCAAGTGTTATTGTCATGCTTTATACAATTGATTTTAGATGGTGTATATGCATATAAACTGGAGATTTAGAAACTAAGTCATTTAGGTTTTCCTCATAAGTTGAATATGTTTAATATGACAGGTATAAAATTAACCCATAGAGGAAAGGCTAAACCCGAGAACAGACACTTAATTGTCCATAGCAAATATTAAGAATCAGAATGTGTTTTTGAATATCAAAGGAAGGATTTTAGAGTTAAGTTCATAAAATTTTTCATCTGACCAACTCATTTGTGTGAGTTTGAGTTCCTTTCAATGAGGTTAGCTGTGTGTTTTTGAAGCTACCAATCAAGGATGTCTTGTAAAACTGTGTTAATGTCCAGTGGATACTTTTTTGTAGTGTTGTCTTTTGAAAACTTTAATCCACAACTATTCATGCAAGTATTTGCATTATTTCAAGTAAATAGTATAGATTTTAAAAACTTAAACGACACACACAAGTAGAGGTATGCAGGACAGTTTCACTGCCTTGGCGTAGACCAGGGAATGAGAAGTCTGTGCATTTTATTTATTGCAAAGTGCTCTCCAAGTGAATTGTAGGCAGTTTTCTGACCTACATTTCATAGCTGCACTTCGATCTTCGCTAACCTGAACCTGGACTTCAACAACAGCTGATGAGCACATGCTTCTGGCTCTGCTGTGGTGGACTGTGCCTGCCGTGAGCAAGTGCTTCATTGTCGCCTGTATTACTGACATTTCGTGCAGCAGAGCTGTTGTAGTTATCTGATATTTTATTTTTAAAATTCTTGCAAGATAGAAAATGAAGGTATAATCATAGTTAAGACAAGTCCGGGGAAGTGTTTAGGCATTCTGAGTTAATACATCTTACTCGTGTGGATAATCATTAGTTTTAAGGTCAGTTACCCTCGTATTTGTCCATGAAGGAAAGAACAAAATTAGGGGAGTGGATGAAATGCTGAAAGCACAAGATATAACATCTAGTTAGAGTCATTGACTAAAGACTTGAATTCTAGAAACTGACTGCTTATATTTAGGGGGATAGGTGTTTCCTGTTCCACACCCAACTGGGAGTAACATTTTTATGATGATTTGATCAGCACTAGACTTGTAGTAACTTAGTCTCATCCTGTTTCATTCTTATGCCAAATGCATCCATCTCCACCTAGGGCAGAGAGACTCTCTTGTTAGGGGTCCGACTTCGTTGAAGATGATGATGGTGTTGGCGGTGTTGATAAAGCATGGCAAACCTTCTGCAGAGGTCCAAACAGTTAATATGTTTGATTTTGTGGGGTTTTCAAGTATTTTTTATACTTACTGCCTCTGCTATGTAGAGACGTCTCCCCTGACAATATATAGACAAGTAGATGTGGCTGTGATTCCATGAAGCTTTATTTACAGAATTAGGTAGCTGGCCTGCAGCCTATAGTTTGCCAACCCTTTATAATTAAAATGATAAAGTAACATTTAGTAAATACTGTGCTCACCTCCCCTGTGTTAAGTGCCTTAACCTTATTTCTTTCAGTCATAACAACTCTTTGGATGAAAAATGAGCTTAGCAGTTAAATAAGTTCACTGAGATCTCTCAGTGCTTATAAGCAGTTGAATCATAACTTGAAATTAGGCCTTTCCCCCCATAGCTCATCCTATGCCCCAGATAACTCACATCCCTAGTCTGTGTAGAGTGCGTTAGACTTTTACATACACGTGATAAGAATTTGTTTTGTGTGTTCACATTTGCAGCCATGGAGGTTCTGAACTACGTGGGCAGAGCTGATGGCAAAAGGGGCTCCTGGAGGACTGGTAAAACAGAAGCCAGGTGAGTCCACTCTGCTGAGTCAGTAGCCAGACTTTGCCTTCTCCGTTGCCTCTCCACAATGACAGTTTCTTTCTCAGGAACGAAGATGAAATGTATAAAATTCTCTTGAATGATTATGAACACCGTCAGAAACAAATCCTAATGGAAAATGCTGAACTTAAGAAGGTTCTTCAGCAAATGAAAAAAGAAATGATTTCTCTTCTTTCTCCCCAAAAGAAGATACCTAGAGAAAGAGCAGATGAGAGTACGGGAACTGTAAGTAGCCTTTTCTCTCAAAGATGGTCTTCGGGTCACTGACTAGAACAATCGAGGCATGGGTAGGTATGTGTGCTGTTGATAATCTGAAACCAGACACGCAATGCTATGTTCTCTCCAGTCACTGGAGCAACAGAAAGTGCCCCTATGTGTGTCCCTATGTGCTTCCATACACACTGTGGGAAACGGTGGAGATAATCTTCTGAGGACTGAGTCCATGCCAAGCAGTCACTGTGAAACACTTTATAAGCAGTCTCATTTTATGTTATTTCTTATAATTACTTCAAATATTATAATCTTATCATCCCCATATAGTATAATTACCCCCATTTTGTAGATGAGGAAACAGGCACAATAGTTAACCAACCCAGTGTGACACATGGCAGAACTAGTCTGCCTAATTCTGTGCTGCACAGAATCAGGTCTGTCTATAAAGTTCACACTCATAACCAGAGTACCAATTTTCACTTAAGTATCATATATTCTTCTTTTCAGAGTGAAATTTTTGTTAACTTTAGGAACCACATAAGCATTCAATCCACTCATTTGTTGAGCTTTCATTGTTCTTGTTTGTAGAAAGGAAAAGCTCGAAGGATTTTGACTTTTCCCTCAGGAAGCTCTTTGTAAATTGCTAAGCATGGTGGCGCACACCTATAATCCCACCACTCAAGAGGGTGAGGTAGGAGGATTTCTGTGAGTTCAAGGCCAGCCTGGGCTACACAGTGAGATCAAGGCCAGCCTGAACTACACAGCAAGACCCTGTATCCAAAAAAAGTGTTTTCGGGGGAGACTGACATGGAGAGATGACGGCACAGGTTAATACTGTGATAGGGTGGTGCAAAGGGAAAAGAGTGGCTATCATGATCAAAGAAGATGTCATGGAGGTAACAGTTGAGTTGCAAAGAAGACATTGTGGAGATGACAGTTGAGCGGGTTCTTAACAAAATCAGTGGCTGTTTCTGAGGTAAAAGATGTGAGAAAAGCATTGGATGTAGGGGCAATAGCATTGAGAACCTGGAAAATTACATCATGGTGAAAGTTCTTTTTACTTAATTAATTTTCATATAAGTTTAAATTTCGGGTTCCAACAAGTTCACATTAATGATTAAAATAAGAAAATAATAATCATGATGGAAAATGCTCATCAACAATGTGTCACCAGGATTTGTTTTTTTAAACCTGTATTTGAGGATTTTCATTTTATGGGATTACAGATCAGACCAACCAGGAAGCCCGTCCCACCTCCTATTTTTTTTACTTCTTTAAAAACTGACTGTAGCTAGGCATGGTGATGAGCACCTGTATTCTCAGCATGCTGTCAGGCTCAGGGAGGAGGATCACCAATTCAAGCCCAGAAATAAAAAATAAAAAAGCAGTGAGGATATACCTCAGTGCAGAGGCCCTGTGTTCAGTCTCCAGTGCCTCAAGAAGAAAGTTGTAAACTAGTATTTGAATCCAGGAGTCCCCTTCATGCACTGGGGTTGCACACATCCCAAGACCCCCACGCTGCCTGAACTTGCAAGTGGTACTAAACACTTTGTATACCATGCTGTGTAGAATCTTGTTTGTTTTTCCATACATACATACGTACGAGAAAATTGAATTTATGTTAGTCACAGTAAGAGATTCATAGTAATAATTAATAACAAAATACAATAACAATATAATGTAATAAAGTTATATGTTTCCTCAACATATCTTATTGTTCTCATGTACTGTATTTTTGGATCTTGGTTGACACAGATAACCAAAACCAAGAATACTACTTTTACTCCCTCCAGCTTGAGATTTGTTTGACTTTTTATATTTAGTTAACATTTTCTGTCAAAGTCTGTCACTTCATCAGTTTTTAGCTTTCACTAAGACCTCTTTAAGGTGAGTGTGATTTACATTACTTGGGAGACTTGTTCGTGTTTGGCTTCTCCTTTATCCACCCTGCAATGCCACTTCAATCAGCTAACACAGGTAGTAAATCAGGATCTCTCAAAATGATCAATGGCCTCTGCTCTTCAGCCTGTGCATAGCAGCCTGTGTCATTCTTCATCATTCAAATACTTAGGTTTGGAGAAAGCATTTCTTAAATGTTTTTGGTTTTTAAAAGACCCACTTTCCCAGCTAAGTTTTCCCTTGAAAGTTAACTCAGTTATTCCTCCTTTGAAGGAAAGACTGTGGAGCACAGTAGCAGAGGAGGGAATAAGCTGTGACCTTGGACTGCTTAGGTAGCACCGTGTTTTAGCCAGTTTTGGTTTGCTTGTGTTTAGACTCAAATTCATGTTACATGAATTTTTTAATTTCATCTTTCTTTTTTTTTTTTTTCGGTACTGGGGATCGAACTCAGGACCCTGCGCTTGCTAGGCTGGCGCTTATTCCACTGAGCTATATCCCCAGCCCCTAATTTCATCTTATGGAGATAGATTTTTATTTAATCTGGAAAACATGCAGTAATTATTAATTTTATTTTAAAGAGAGAAAACTAAAGATGATACAGAATTTGAAAACAAAATGATAAATTAATAGTGGTTTTTATATTGTTATCTTCAAAATAGTTGCTCAGTTTACAAGATACAGGCATGCAAAATTGATGAAACACTATAAGCACTAACTGTTCCTTTCATTGAACTAGTAGAAATTAGTAGTACAATTATCTTAGCTATCTTGTGTGTATATACATATTTTTAAAATTTTCCCTTCTTTTCTCCTTTCCTCCATTCCAGTTGTTCTTTCCTTTTGAGCAGTTTCTTCCCCTTTCACAATATCTATTGTATTATTTTTTAAACAGATTTGTTGTACAAGTGGAGCATTCTTAAACTGAATTATCTAAAATCTAAAATGCTATAAAAATTTGAAACTTTTTGAGTACCAATGTGATGCTACAAGTAGACCATTCCACATCTGACCTCATATGACAAGTTATAGTCAAAATTCAGACTCAGAATACATAAAATTACCTTTATGCTAGCTGGGCATGGTGGTGCACACCTATAATCTCAGCACTCAGGAGGCTGAGGCAGAAGGATCACCAGAAGTTCCAGGCCAGTGTGAGATACATAATGTGTTCAAGCCCAGCCTAAACTACATAGCAAGACTTAGTTTCAAAAACACAAAACAAAAATTACCTTTACGTTGTATATATGAGGTGTATATGAAACACAAATGAAGTCTGTGTTTAGACTTGTGTCCCATCCCTAAGATATCTTATTATGTGTATGCAAATACTGCAAAATCTGAAATAGTTCTTGAACTATTTCAGGCCCCAAGCTTTTCAGATAAGGAGTGAAAGTGCTGGGTTGCGTAATAGTGAGACACAGCACAGCAGTGAGTCTGGTAAGACTCTGGTGATCAGTCTAAGGACTGCTATCTGGGCATGGAGCCAGTGTAAGAGACTGGTTTTCATTTCTCTTTCTTCATTTGCAGGTTACCTCTGATGCTGAAGAAGATGCCGGGGAACTGAGTCGAGAGAGTATCTGGGACCTTTCCTGTGAGACTGTGAGAGAGCAGCTCACAAACAGCATCAGAAAGCAGTGGAGAATTCTGAAAAGTCACGTAGAAAAACTTGACAACCAAGGTAACTACTGCCGCACTGCCTGTGAACTGAGTTCTAGCAGTGACCTGTTGGAGTTTCACTCACATGGAAAGCTGTAGTGTGGGCTCAGACCTGAACTTTGGAGCTCAGTTGGTGGTTTGAACACAAGATTTTCCTTAGTTCTTACTGTGAGATTTAAACTTGAATATGAAAAATATACTTTGCTCTTATAAAAACTCTGTGAAAAAAGGCTGTCATATATCCATGTGCTGTGAATGCAGCATGTAATTACAGAGAACTGAGATCTTTTACTAAATCTTGAACTCCAGACATTCATCATCATATAGTGTAAAGTTGAACTGTTCTCCATTTCCACATACTTGCATATTACTAAGTTCCAAATAAATAATAATTTAAAAATTATTTTTAAAATAATAGATACTCATTGCCAGATATCAGTAAAGTATATTAATGTTCCCCGTATGTAGCACTTAACAGTTTTGTGCCTATCTGGTTTAGTCTTTTCTGTATGGATTTCTGAAATATTTAATCATAGAAAAGCTAAAATTACCTAATATATCTATTTTATTCAGTGTGCTTTTCTCATTTAACATTGTAGCCGGGCGTAGTGGCTCACTCCTGTAATCCCAACACTTGGGAGGCTGAAGCAGGAGGATCGTTGCAAGTTCAAGGGCAGCCTGAACTACATAGTGAGACCCTGTCTCACAAAGGCCAAAAAAAAAAGAAAAAGAAAAGAAATGTAGTAGACACTGTTACCTGCTCTTATACTAGATCTATGTTGATGTGTATATCCTTAATATCTTGTATTCTACATTTGTTAAATAAAATTTGCATGCTTTTAAATCAGGAAAACTAAGATTTCTGCTCTGTAAATTAAATTCATTTAAAGAAAATTTAATCTAAATTTTTAAAATAAAGAACTCATTGCCAGCTTAAACTAGTAAAGAACACCAACAGAAGTGATTAGAGTCTCAATGCTCATTTATATGTGATTTTACTCATTGCAGTCATCATTGCCATAGTAAATAGCAAGTACATCTGGACGTGGTATTTATTAAATGTCATTTAACAGAGCAAGGTTTGTAGTCTGCATTGATCTTTGAAGTAGTATCAACAAGAACATAATTTATGAATTTTTATTAATATTCTTCTGCAAAAATAGCCAAATCCTAGACACTTCCTTGAAAACATATGAATTATAAATTAAATGTTGGCAGTAGACCTCTATTTTTAATGATACAATTTATTCCCAAGTTGCATTGTCCTTACAAGTTTCTTCTGTGTTAAAAATAATACAATTTTATCATAGCTTATGGGAAGGAAAGAACAACCTTTTAGAAAACCTATGAGATTTTACAAAATTTCTAAGAGCCTTGATTGTTAAGAATATGCAAAAAGTAATGGTGGCTGTGAAATGTGTCAATCTAATGGCTTTGGGTTAGTTTCAAAGGGACACGTAGAAGGTTTCAATGATGAGGACATGGTATCGCGACAAGACCATGAACAAGAAACTGAGAAGCTACAGATGGAAATTCAGCAGTGTAAAGAAATGATTAAAACCCAGCAGCAGCTTTTACAGGTAAATGAGAATTGCCTTTTAATGCTGTACTTCCCTTTGAAAGGCCAGGACTTTACTAAATCTTACTAGATTTTTATTCTTCAATATCATAAGGTCTATGTATTTGACATTTTCTAAAAGTAAACTAAGTTCTCCGCTAGCAGATAAATTGCATAACATTTCTTAAATAGTTCATGCTTTGTGAATGGAGTTGTAGCACTTGAGAACAGAACCCCTCATTTGACTCGGTGACTCTTCGTAATTTCTGCCCTTGCCATCCAGTGTGACCCGCGTTTTCTTGCTTTGAGTTCCGCTTGAGGGAGTGTTGCAGGGATCCCCCGGAACTTACTATGTTTTAAAATTAATAGCAGCAGCTCGCTACTGCATGTGATGATGATACTACTTCGCTATTCCGAGACTGTTATTTGTTGGAAGAGAAGGAACGCCTTAAAGAGGAATGGGCCCTTTTTAAAGAGCAAAAAAAGAATTTTGAGAGAGAAAGACGAAGCTTTACAGAAGCAGCTATTCGCCTAGGATTGGAGGTATTGTAAACAATTATGCTTCTGAAAACTCTGGGGCTTGGGGTTGGTGAGCCTCAGTAAAAATTCTGCTAGTTCTACTTATAATTGTTGCTTTACTGTCCAGTTTTTCTCACAAGTACTTTACTGATTATCTCATAAATAACCTTAAGTTGAAGGAAGATCCATCATGTAAGCAATTACACAATGGTATCTTTTCACCCTGATTTGGGAACTGCAGTGTGAAAAATGATCCCGACTGGCTTTCTGCTACTGTGTGTTCAATTGAGACTTAAAAGTTGAAAACCAGAAAACAGTGACTGCACTATGCTTACATAAATATTATTCTGTTTAAAAAAATGATGTGTTTGGACACAGAAAATATGCTGTTATGAAGACTCCGCCACCCAGAAGAGATTGTCATTGCCCAGTGAATTGTTTGCCTTTCTCCATAGGTTCCTTTGTGATTTTCTGAATCAGATTTACAGTGGTGCCTTGGTTCATGAACTTGATTCTTTCCACAGTTCTGGTCGCAAACCATGTTGGATGAGAACCAGATCAAATTCAGTGGCTAGATTCAAAGTTGACCTTATAGGGAACTTTGATTCAGTTAGCATCCAATTCGGCTTTCAGCCAGGATTATGGAGAGAATTGAGTTCATAGACTGATACACTGTAGTGTTCCCTGTATGTCTTATATCTCATGTTTTCCTCTTTGGAAGGTTACTTTGAAGCTCCCATGTTATATATATATCTTCTCAAATAACTTTTTTAAAAATAGCACATAAATGATACATATTCAGAATCCTGGTATATCCAAAAGTACTTTTTTACTTGATTGGTTTACCTAGGTATAGAATTTGACTTTTACCTTTCTGCCTCAAAACTCTGAATTATTCCATTTCTTCTAGTGTTTGGTTTTTGCTGAGAAACAAGACTGTAACATAATCTATATGATTTTTATTTTTCTCCTCTTCAGTTTCTTCATGTTCTGGAACTTCTATTAAATATTTGACCTTTGGAATATTGTAGGTTTATTTTGTGTTCTAAATTTTCAGTATTCTTCAGAATTTATTTTTTAAAAGTTTTAATAAATTTAATTTTTGCTTTCCTTGTATAGCATTTTTATTTTACAGACACTTATTAATCTAATGTGTTACAACATTTTAAAAGATAATTCCCCATCTTTTGAATTATCTGTGATCCCTGACCAGTTTATCTTGACCTTGTTTTTTTTTTTTTTGTTATGCTGTAGTTTTTCAAATATCCAATGATCCATGATTCTGTATTAATATTTATGACTGAAGGTCTCAGTATTGGTTATTTAGTAGCTGACATGAGTTTCCTCTACAGCTGGGCAGGTCTGTTTCAATTGCTATTTTCCTCAGGGAGCAAAATGGTTTATACAAGAATGATCTGGAGAGAGAGAGGGACAGAGAGCGAGCTCAGCCCCGTTTCTAAGCCCCAGCTAAGACCCTCTTTCCAGTCTGCGTGTCACCCCCGGTTCTCGGTGCCTGTCTCTTGCAGTCTTCCTGCCAGGGGTCCTGGGGGAGAGTGACCGCAGTGGGGGATAGGATGGACGGGCGAGACCTGTGGGTGAAAGCGTTGAGCTTAGGGTTCCTCAGCTGTTTGGAAGGGGTGCTTAGACAGTCTGCCTGTGCCCCCTGGTGGTGCAGTGTTGGCTGCCCGCAGTGCTGGGAGATGGCTAGAGGACAAGGGAAATGTTTGATGAGGTCAACAGTCCTTTGGTTTTTATTTTTGGCTGATGATTTTGTAGTGTATTTTTCTGTGTTCTGTATGTTCAAATGTTAATAATCTGTTCCTTTTCCCACTGTTCATTTGAATTAAAAATGAATGTGGAAATAGTGACTTGTTTATTGGGTGAAATGGGTGAACTTTTTAAATTTTTACTTTTTGAACATGGTTTGCATAAATGAAGTTTTTGAAGTTTTTTTTTTAGGTTAATTTACTTGACATCAGTCTTTGTGTATAGGTAGCCAGAGAGCAGACACAGCTAGCTAGAGAAGTCTTGGGAAGTTGCAACTGTGCATGTTGAAGCCTTGATCATTATTTTTTTCATTTGTTTGTGATGGTAGAGAAAGGCATTTGAAGAAGAGCGAGCCAGTTGGTTGAAGCAGCAGTTTTTAAATATGACTACCTTTGACCACCAGAACTCAGAAAATGTGAAACTTTTCAGTGCCTTCTCAGGAAGTGAGTACTTCATGCACTCTTTAATAAAATACAGATCATTAATATAAAACTTCTGCTATCACCAAGTTGAGTTCTCTTATTGGACCTAAAGATCAATCAGCTTTAATATTTTATTTACTAGAGTCAAAACGGGGGTGATAGGGATACGGAGCATAGCAAAAGTAACTTTCTATTATGAAAACAGCAAGTTTTTGCAAATTCTCCATCTGGAGATATTATTTTTAAAAGCAGATCCTCATTAAGGCTTGCAGAATATGCAACAGGGCGAACTAATTTGTTCTATCATACTTCACCCAGAATTCAAATAAATTATCCTTGTTAGTTATTTTCACTGTATTTAATACTTTGCTATATATACTGCCTTTTCTTCCCTTCCTTTTTTTTTTTTTTGAACAGGTTCTGATCAAGACAATCTTAGAGTGCATTCAAGGCGACGGCAAAAAAAGCCCCCCAGTGTGTCTCATGGGTCTCCAGTTTGCACATCTCAAATGACGAAATCTCTGCCTGCTTCGCCCACTCTAGACTCTTGCCAGACATGTTCCTGTGTATCAGAACATAGGTATCTGTTCATACTGCATCTTCACGCACATTGCTGCAAATTGCTGACGTTGGCACTGCTAAGGAAAAGTTGACATATCAGTGGTATTCACAACAGTTGAGGGTTTGGCGAGGGATTTGGTAGGCTGATTTATTCATTCTATGGTGCTTAGTAGGTGTCCAGCATAGGTTTTGTGCTAGGTACTGGGTATACAGCACTGGCAAGGTAAACATGGCCCCTGCTCTGAGCCAAATCGTATGTATCTTTTGATTTCACATTTAAAATAGTCTTACTTGCTGGCATCACTTAATGTTTAAGTACTTGTGTTAAATATAAAGATGTTCTTTGCACAGTTTTTGTAAGGTACATATGTTAAGGCGTGCCTGTTTCATTGGCATAGAAGGGCAGAGAACTGAGAGAGGCCTATTCATCTTGAGTAGTAAAAAGATGTCCCTAAGGGTGACGGTGTAAATGAGGTTGCTGCCTATCCCCTGGAAACCCATAGATTGGTATTAGTTGCTGCATGGTAGTATTTTCCTCTCAGGAGTTGTTAGATCATTTTCTAGGCTACAGTATCAACACCACCTCACATCCTGTTCCAGGATAAACTTTGAACAAAGCAGAGAAACCGAGCATTCCTAGTGTGGCAGAGAGGAGTAGGAACACTGGAAGGGCTGAGTTTGGAAGTGCAGCAGTGATCCTTATTCAAGTAGGACACAGTAGCCTCGGGCTACCGGCAGTTTGGCAGGTGTGTAGCAAGCGGAGTCAGAGCTGTAGTGCGTCTGGCCTGTGCCAGTGAGAAGCTGGTGTGGAGCTACGTGTTGAAGAGACCCTGTGGCCTTTGGGCCAAGAATAGCAAAGTAGCTGGATTTCAAAGTGGTGTGAAGTTTTTAAAAGGAGGATAAGGCTTGTAATTTATACGCTTCGGAAAGGTTGGGGCTTAGGGCTGTAATAAACATGGGGAGCAACAAGGAGCTGGGTAAGAGGATTCCAGGCAAGCGTGGGCCCCGAGCTGGGATATGCGCGGTACAAGTGCAGCAGCCGGTGCGATAGTGAGCGAGACTGAGAGGCGTGAGTAAGGATGCAGAGGCGGGAAACCGAGAGTGGTGCAGGTGTAAAGGAAACGATTGTAAACCACTGTCCACCCTTCCTGGGCCAGCAGTTACTGACTCAGGATCAGAGTTCTAACTGTATAACTCCGCTCTGCTTCTCCCCAACTTCCACATTTGGATTTTCACTTCGTAAAATACTTTAGTCTTGGTTATTTTACTTTGTTTTGTTTGCAGTATTGGGGATCGAACCTGGAGCTTTTGTGCTGACCTGTGGACCTGGCCTGTTTGTATTTATTTATTTAGTTAGTCTTTTTTGGTGACAGCATCTTGCTACGCAGTTCAGGCTGGCCTTGAGCTCACTTTGTAGCTCAGGCTGGTCTCGAACTCGCAGCGATCCTCCTGAGTGTTAGGATTATAGGCGTGTGCCACCATGCCTGGCAATTTTTTATTTTAAAAGAGGGTCTTGCTATGTCACTAAGTTCTCCAGGCTGCACCCAAGCTTGTGATCCTTCTGCCTCAGCTTCCCAGAGTGTTCAGGGCTACAGGCATATGCACTGACATCTGTATTTATACATCAAATACTGCATTAGGAGCAGTGGACAAGCATTAGAGATTGTTAAAAGAGGAAGGAAGAAAACTAAAATTTAGTAAGTACTCTTTTCTTATGTGGAAAACAGATTGTAGAAATCAGTTATATAGGCCAGGCGATCCAGTTAGCGGTTTAAATTTTTACTGTTTTACATAATTTTTTATCTTGACATATTTGACATAAACATTCCTTGATGGCATTGTATTTAATAAACATAGAAGTCCAACATTTAGTACTTGTATCACAAGGTACTGTGAGCTAAGTGTGAATAATATGTAAAGAACTTAAACAGTATATGCTCCATCTTAAACATTCAGTAATAGCACAAATAAACACAAATATATTATTAAAATGCTTTTCTGACCCTTGTATTCTAAGGGCTGCTCTGATAGTACCAGGGGCAGAGAAACAGATTTGGGGAATTTAAAGGAGCTCTGTTAAGCTATTCTGGTGTCTGAGGATCACAAACAGAAAAGAGACAAAAGCAGTGCAGCTTGGTTGGTTAATTTTAGATCATTTTGTAAATTTGGCTTTCTTGCACCTGAAACATTTTGGATTCAGTTGATAATAAAATTACAGCAAGATAATTAGGAGTATTTGCAGCTAAAATCTACAACATCCTCATTGCTGCCTCATTGTAGAATACACTTTTATATAAAGACTGTGTTTTGGATTCTAGTCAAGGTGCCTGGTGTACTAAGCCACTTACAGAACTAGGTTGATCACTGATCTCAGCAGAGGTGCCTCATGGGCATAGGGATTCTGTGCCATGGTCTGGCGCAGCTCTTAATGTTGCAGGGTTGTGGCAAGAGGATTTAGAAATAAAGAGAGAGAAGCTGAGGTCAGGCTGAGCCCTCTCTCCAGATGGGAGGAAAAGAACTGCCCAAGGGCCTCAGAGCCATTATTTCTGCACCCAGGAGGCTGATGTCAATTTCAGCTCCTCTGCCTAGCAACTTGTTTACTTGGCTCAAGGAGCTCTCCCTGTTCTGCGGCTTTGTCTTAGCCCAGCAGGTGTGATTGGTTGGCAGCTCTCATTCTTCCCTGCAATTGTGAGCTGAGGACCATTACAAACAACTTTCATTTCTTTTGTTTAAGTACTACATTGGTAAATAAGTGTAAATAAAATTTTCACCTGATTTCAGTTTGTTTCAATTTTAGAATTCAAAGTGACAACGTTTTCCAGTTTTTCCGTATTATAAGGTCAAGTGGGTAAAGAAAAGTCACAAGAAATGTATGTTTAGAAAAGTTTTTGTGAAAAAGATTGCAAAGGAGACTCAGATGCTAATGTATTCATTGTCTCTACTCTATAGATTTTAAAGTAATCATTTAACCAGGTTTCTTCATTTTTCAAGGCTGGTTGAACTTCTATCTGGCTTCTGCTCTGTTAACCACCCTTGCAGGCACTCATAGATTTCCTGAGTGTGTCTCATCTGAGAGGCGAGAGTACACACCAACAAAGGGACAAGTAAAGAAGGAAGCTGTAAGGAGCAGAAAACAGTGATGGACGGGAGACCTGCAGGACATTAGCTTTGAAAACCCCTGAAGGTTCACTTGGGCAGCGTGCTTCAGTGTAGACTAGAGGGACACATATATAAGTAGATAATAGGAAAATAGATGGTGGGTAGATAGAAGTGATAAATTAAGCCCTTCTGAAAGTTTTCTTTAATGTTCTTGGTCAGTGTTTCTTCAGAACTTACTTTACCCAAGGCCTGGGAACAGCAGACATCCAGGCATACGGTGTAAGAGAAGCAGGATCATTACGAAGCTCTGCCTTTCATTTCCCAACAGTTCCACCAGCATGCTGGATATGACTCCTGAAGACGTGAAACCAAATCAGGCGGGAAGAGAATGTACCAGTCAGACATGGAGCGTGGCGTCCAGGCCTGGATCGCAGGAAGGTTGCTACAGTGGATGCTCTCTGACCTACACAAATTCTCACATAGAAAAGGACGACTTACCCTAGATGTGTGGATGGGAACTTTTTTTCACTAACATGTTCATCAGGTTTGTTTCATCTGAGTTGAAACAGTGTGTCATAAAGTGAGTCATTTCTGATAACTTAAGATGGCCTCAGTTGTTTGTTTGGACCTCCCTTTCCTTCCCCAAAGAACTGAAATGCTAAGTCTATTTAAAAGAGTATAAAAGCTTTGGATATGCATTTTTAGTAACAGAAGCATCTGGCTCTGTGAATAAAGGAATGTATAGGTGTTTGGCTGGAAACAGAAGCACTAGAAGGAGTTTCCTCTTTATAGGTATTAAAAATAGCACTTTTAGGAAACTGATTATTGTAAATGTTTAATTTTTGTCCCAAATATAGTTGGCATTGGAAGTTTAGCCTTTACTTGAATGTATACTGTAGATTTTTAACAAAGCAAGTTCTATATTTATTATGTTTAGTGTGATTTTGGAATTACCTCTTTCATATGTTTTAAATATAAAGTAAAATTTATGTATGTTTTGTACATAAATATACATGATTATGTTAAGAGGCTTTACAACTTAAAAATTTCGCACAACCATAAATATAGTATTTCATGCCAATAAAATGTTTTTAGTAATGTTCTGTTTATAAATATATTAGGACCATTACCACATTATATTTAAGTTTTTAAAAAATCCATCTGGGCAATAACTATTCAGAGTTATCCCATGAAGCCAAGTTCTTCAGAAAATCATGCTGACATTACATTTTTGACACTTTTAACAGCATTAGGTTTTCATTTTATATATGTAGGGTATTATAATTTGTAAAAGGACTATTGATTATAGAATAATAGGGACAAGACAACTAAGGCACCTTTGAATAGCAATTTAAGGGCATTGGTTTAAGATATTCAGATAATACAAGATATAGAAGATGTCTGGATGGAGATTATTTTCCTTATCAGATGGGTTCTAGTACAGTAATGTCTGTACCAGCTAGGGCTTTATATCATTGCCAATATTTTTTAGTGTTTTTTTCAATGAAATATTTACCATTAATGTTAAAGAAATATGACAATGTGAAAACATCAGATTTTATAATCCGGATATAATACTCTGGAAATCTTGTATCATTTCATTTTCAGAAGTCTTAGGCTCTTTGGCAGTGTAATGCGTCTGACTGCATGTTTTCTCATGAAAAGTATGTTCTTATTGATAGTAGTAATGCTAAAAAATGTAGGTCAGGCTCTTCACCTAGATTTTCATCAAGAAGCTTTAAGTGCCTAGCCCTGCTTGTCTCTGTACATAGAAAAACTACACAGGCCTGGTCCTTGCTTGGTAGAATAGTTTGGTTCCATCTGCCTTCTCCTGTTCCATTGATTCCTTCATTTACATATACGCATCCTGTCTGAGTCCATCTAACTCCCCCGCACCCAAGCCTGCTTGTCACCTGCTCACTGTATGTGACTCTTTGGAGTTGTGTAGCAGCAGCCATTTCTCTAAGGTGGGTAGGCTATCCCTAGAGTATTGTAGGAGACACAAGTAAATATACTCCTAATGGTAACTGTGTCTGTAGTCTCAGAGCTGGCTCTGGAATGACAGTCATTCTCTGCCTTCATCTAGCTAAGTGCATGGTCATGTCTTTAAAATACTACAGATGTTAACAAACTTTATTCCAGAGGAAGAGATCTAGCTGGAATATAATTATTCTTTTGCTCTTTAGCAATAACATGGTTGAAGAAAGGCAATCAGAAATCGTAAAAAGTTACTGATAGATTTGTCAAGACCTTCTCCTACGGATTTACTTTATCAGAAGTAAACATGCTGGTTTTTAATGCTAGTCTCTTCCTTTAGAGTACTCTATTCCATGAGGAAAGATTTCTAGAAAGCACTATGTTTTTGTTATGTGTTTCCATTTTAAAGTGAGTTAAATTCTCATATTAAAAACATCCTTGAGCCTTTAAAATGTCAGATGTGAAAGAAACAGTAAAATAAAAACCCCAGATTCATTGTGCCTTTGGTGTTTGCCTAGATGTGCTAAAAGTTCCAGTTTGAAGTATATTCCAGATCTGCAGTGATCCCTAATCCCCTTCACTTTCCAGAATGTTGGAATGGTTTCTTTATGGGAAAACCCCTGAATTTACACACAAAACTCCCAAGATTTTCTCTTTTCTTTGCTGGGGAATTCCTGTGTACTAATAATACAGCTATGCTACGGTCTTGACACTTAGCCATGATGAAGTGACGTTACTGTCAGCTTGAAAGCCCTTCTGATCATCTTTAGTGTTTCCTCATCAGCGTGCAAGTCTGAGGTATTTTGTGCCTTGTTTGTTTTTACATGACATACCCATTTTGAATTTTCAAAGCAGGAGTGTCAAAATTGGAGGTAAAATTTTCCTAGTTTTAAATTGACAGTGAAATGATGGGGACTTAAGAGAGGAATCAGTGACACCAGAAAATCATGACTAAAATTTAATAAGTCAGTATTTTGTCATAGAAGCGATACATGAAGTGATTAGAGACACGGGACAGTCCCCAGCTAATTGTTTGTCTCATGGTATAACGGAAATGTTTGGAAAGAGTTGTCGGTATGCTTGTGACAAGTGGTTTTTGTTGGAAAACATTCTGTGGTGCATGATGAGAAGGAAGAACCGTAAAGTGCAGTCCTGACCTCCCCTGGTTGGGGGGATCACTTGAAAGCCTGAACCTCTGGGAAGCCTTGCCTTTTGCAGTGCGCATGCCTGAAGTGCTCCCAGTTAAGACTTTTCTGTGATTGCCTGTTGTATAAAAATCTTCAAAACATCCTTCCTAATGTAAACTATGTTCCTATTCCTAAGGGAGATTTAAAGTAAGTTTGAATCATGGAACTCGAGTAAATGTGCTTTTCACTATGTTTGTCCTTACGGTTTTTCAATCTTTTGATAAACATGTACAAAGCTCCTCCCAAATGTCAGGGTGTATCACCTCTTTGTGATCCCTGTATAAAAGAAGAGAAGCACACTCCCCGCTGTTGAAAAGTGCTGCGTGGAGTAGAAGAGCAGCCGTATAAACCCAAATGGAAATAAAAAGGAGTAGCTGCTATGCACATGTGAAGTCTGTTCATACATTGTGGGCTGACAGTTACGTCCCAGCGTCTCGGGGCCATCTCAGGGTGACATCGCTAAGCTTTCTGCTAAGGTTTAGTGTTATTTCCCATGGGAAGTACTGTGTAATATAGAGTATTATTTTGCTGGGTTTTAATTTTCACAAAATGCTGTCCTGCAAGGCAGTACAAGATTTTCCTTCTCACATAAACATACATTATCATCTGGTAGAAAAAGTATTTGCAAAGATTTGGGCCATGCAGATAAAGAGAATACAGGTTATTGTCCTTCTTTTCTAAGAATATTGTTTTTTCGTCCTCTGGGCGGGGTGTAAAATAAGAGTAGAATGGACTATTGGTTACGCTTTTTATTTAAACAACTTGAATTTGGTTGAAGTTTTTATTTTTTTTATTTATTTTTTTTTTTTGCGGTACTGGGGATCGAACTCAGGACCCTGCACTTGCTAGGCAAGCACTTATTCCACTAAGCTATATCCCCAGCCCCTTGGTTGAAGTTTTTAAAAAAAACTACAGTTTGACAGGGATCAATAAATACTCTGATGCTTAGGACACAAAGAACCACCTCAACACTCAAAGTTAAAGTTCAGAAATATCTGTGCTAAGTGTTAATGCCTAACATATACTGAGCGCTACAATGAAATACTGATGGAACTTGGAAAGCACATTGGGGTTAGAGTCCTGAAACTTTCTCAACATGGTAGGTACTTTGTGAGTGTTTCTAACCCTTTCTCATCGAGGTCATGCCACAAATAACAAACATTAAAGTGGTGTGGCTTACTATGAAAGTTTAAATCTTGCTGGCCATAGTGACACCTGTGATCTCAGCACTTTTAAGAGGCTGAGGCAGGAAGATCACAAGTTCAGCCTGGGCAATTTAATGACTTCATGGAACACAGTGTCAAAAAATAGGAAAAGGACTGGGGGTTTAGCATTGTGCTCCATCAATTCAATCACAAGCACCACTACCAAAAGAAAAGTTCCCCATCTTTAGCTATGCCATCTGGAGCACATGTCCCCTGAGTTGCCAAATCAGAGCAAGAGCAGAGTGTGAATAGTGCAGGGAAATTGTAAGGTGCACTTACAGCCTAACTGCAAACAAACAAGACTTACGGGAGAGGGGGACAGAACACTCAGGGCTTCAGTGAGCACTGACAGTTGTGTAGTTGATGCTGGGTATTTCATCCGTTTATTACAAAAATAGTAAATTATATTCAGCAAAGCATTTATTATGAGTTTTTAAAGCTTCATATGTTCCTGAGCTTTGACAGAAATGTATTCCAAGTCTCTTGTTAATCTTCTTGAGCCTTTTCATAATAGGAAGTTTCAAAATGTCCAGATGGTAGTTTCACCCATTTATTAAAATATCCTTCAGTGCACATGTCCAAACTCAAGAGTTCGAGAGGTTTCAGTCATAATTGGCTGGCTCCAAGGCAGGGTGGCATGGCAAAGGAGGGACAGTTCATGGCAGACAAAACATAGGAGGGCAGCAACAGCTCTCTGTCCTTTATGCTCTATCCAGGCTACATGCTCTTAGGGCATATAGCACTCACGCTGAGGGTGGGCCTTCTCACTATCCACACCCAGAACTATGCCAAACCAATCAGTGGGCTAATTTAATAATCACACACCCTTAATCCCAGCATCACACTGTAGATCCAGCCATCTCTGAAAAAGGCCCCATCTCTGAAAAAGGACCCACCTCTGAAAGCATGAAGCTTCGGGGGGACATCTAGGTACAAGACTTCTAGAATAAATATGTACATGCATGTATAATTTTTGACTAGTGAAGAGGTTCAATCAAATGCATTTCTCAAATAGTCATCTAGAAGTACAATGCTTTTCTGAAATACCAAGTTTGAACTAGTCTGTTATTTTGAAAGGTGACTTTGATTCACATTTTTGTAATTGTATTTCCTTTCAGCCAAGAAGTACAGTGTATTGACAATCTGTGAACATTAGGTGATCCCAATAAAATCAAACTTTTTTGAAAAATTTTTAGATTCTATGATAATGTTCCAAATAAAAAGAAATCAAACAACTAGCCATGCAATCTTGACATGTTATTCTAGAATAAACTACTTAGATCTTTGTAAAAATGGACATTTTTAACAAATATGTAAAACAGTCTTTGCTTTTATATGTGAAGCACTATTTGCCCATTTTTATCCAGGGCAAAGACCTGGATACACAAAATAGATTATAAATTACCCTCATTTAAGTTATTTGGTAACAAACAGAGATTACAGCAAATCCCACAGGTTTACTCTGATCTTGGCAGTGAAGACCAGGAAGCAGTATGTATCAACACAGTCGTTGGTGGGGTGATGTGCAGAAATCTGAGAGAACATCTTCCTCTTGGCTCAGTCATCTTTTGCTCTGGATGTGGTAACTTCATGTTTTGTAGACCCAAGGTTCTGCCTAACTGGAGTTCGCTAATTGTAGCTCCCATGGCTGTAAATTGTTGAACAAAAACTTTTGGTGGTAAAGGGGAGGGGTCTGTTCATGATTGGGGTTCTTAGTAGGGATATAAACGGGAAGGAATGGTTACCCTGGGCATGGCACAAGGCCTTCTCCAAGTAGGCAGAACCATGATGATTTGAGATTTAATTGTTGAGTCCTAAACCCCTCCTCCCAAGAAAACTACTTCCTTTAATGCATGCTCAGGTATAGTTCCTGAAATAACACAGTCAAGCTGTGGTCCATCAGAACACACACTGTGCTGTAAACTTTATTCTATAAATGCAATCCAAAAAAATAAATATGGATCTAGGGAACAATTCAAGCATAATGCAAAATTTCCCTTTGTGTATGTGCACTTCTGTGAGAAACAGCAGGCAAATGCAAAAACCTACACCTAGCTGAACCAAGCTGAAGAACGCAAAGCACAGAAATCTCGCGTGTCTGCCAGCTTCCTCAGTTTACCACAGTGGTCATAAACTACACACATCTGCATTTGCCTTCAGATTTCAGGCACTGCTCTGTCCACCGTGTCACAAGCTGCAGCCGTTCCACACCTGCTTCCACACATTTGATCTTTTTCAAGGTGAGGTGTAAGTATTGTGCTTTTAACCATTTAACATGGCTAAAATACTACAGTTTTTATTAGGATCCCTTTGTTTAAATGAATCACTGATGACCACAAAAAAATAAATAAATAAATAAATGAATCACTGATGAAATTTTGAGTGTTGTGCCTCTACCCCATTCCCCCCACATGCCTTATGGTTTTGTTGTAGAATTTTGCATTTTGTGATTTTTAGGAAAATATTTAATATGCTGTATTCATCAGGGCTGATGCAAAAGAGTAGCTGTTTTGACTCCTTACTCGGCCTGCTGGTCAACCTACCTCAACCTTACACATCTGTAATCCAATCAAATTATTATGAGCAAGAGAATCTGACATGGTTATCTAAAAATGCCCTGTGTCTCTGCTGTGCCAGACTGTGCCATCCTAAGCCTTAATAAGCAAATTCTTTTCTTCTCCCAACAACTCTACACAACCACCTTATATCATTTCACAGATGGGGAAACTGCTGCAAAGACAGGATAAGAAACTTGCTCAGGGCCACACAGCAAGTGTGTGGTGGAGTTGACATGTGAACACCAAGAGTTGTATTAAAATTATGGCATATTTTCTCTTTGATCAACTAATTTTTCAAATATCAACTTACATCTATAAAGACTTCCCTTTTTTTTGTTTTTGTACTGGAGCTTCAAGCCTAGGGCCTTCCTCTGGCATTCCAGCACAGCCCTGTGTGCTCTCTAAATTGAATTTCCCTGCTTAATAAATATTAACTGAACGTCTCTTAGGATTGCTAGGCCAGGTGCCAGGGCTCTAACTGACGGTGCCATGGATGTTGACCTCAGAAACTACCAATCCACTGCTGGGAACAAGTGCACAGGCGGCTGAAGGCTGCTGGGTAAGTGCTCAAATGAAGGTGTTAGAGTGCTTTGAGAGCAGAGGAGGGGACAGTGCCTTAGACGAAGGGGTGGGGCTCAGAGGCGTTCAGCTAAATATTGAAGAGTGAACATTCCAGGGAGAGGGAACAGAACATTCGAGGTCAGAGGTGAAACCACATGACCGTGGAGGAAACTACAAATGGCCAGAATGAGGATGCAGGAGACCAGTGGGAAGGTTGGGCTGTGGCCTGGCTGAAAGGATCGTGGATACAAAACATTTTGAATTTATCCTGAAGGCTTGGTGACGCTATTGAATAATTCAAGCACAAATGTGACATAAGAAAATTGTTCCCAGTCCTTGCCACAATGCAGAAAACATTCCTCCCCATTAGAGTAGTCACTACAAATGCCTCACTTATGTATACTTCTGCCAGCACTTATAACTAAATTCTACATGGAAGCAATATGAAGAACTGCTGGAAGGAAAGCAAAATGGAGAAGAGACCAGGTTGCAACAGTCTAAGTGAAAAGTGAGTGAGAGGCGGGAGCAGATTACAAGTAGAGTCGCTGGATGGTGAGGTTGAGGGAAACAGTGTAGGCTGGTTCCTGGCTCGTGTCGTGGGGGGAATAGGGTTTAAGGCAGAACAGTCTTGAAGATTGTGCGGGAAGTGGTTCACCAAGCAGGCCTGCATCTTACGTCAAAGAAACATCTGTCTTGGGACCGGCCCTACAGGCTCCTGGGAAATAACCTCTGATCTGCGGCACATTTGCCTGCTAGGAGGATTTTTGTATGCCTCAGGCCTTGGGTCATGCTCTACCCGCCACCAGGTAAGTGTATCATAACAATGTGACTTACAGTGAATGCCTTTTGCTACCCATGGACTTGAGTCTGAGCAGCTGATGTCAGTCACATAGCTGGATTCTGCATACCTCTCTGACCAACCCCTAATAAAAACCCTGATCACCAAGGCCTGGGAGAACGGCTGTCACAATGCTTCACATGTGTTGTCACACATTATTGTGGTTCTACTGGGAAAGGACCCCTGGAAGACTGTGCTTGGTGTATTCTAGAGTTTCCCCCGTATCTTTTCTCTTTGCTGGTTCTAATCTGTTTACTTTTGCTGTGACAATTCATAGCTAGGAATAAAATAGTTCTGAGTCCCAAAAGTCCTTCAGGGGGATCATCAAGATTAAGGGTGGTCTGAGGGCCTCAGATACAGAGATCATAAGCTGGTCTGGATATGCTGAACTTAGGGTCTCTGAGACATCCAAATTGGTGTGTCTGGTAGGGAAGTGGATATAAAAGGTTGGAGCTCAAAAGAGAGATCTAGGCTAGATATAAAGATCTGAGTTAATACACCAAAGCTATGAGATACATGAGGTCACAAAGGAGTAGGGATAAAGATTGGCTACCACTGGCCCCTATTATCATAGGCAGATGTGGAAGCAAATGCTCTTTCTCTGGAGGGAAGAGTCAGAGTTGAATTTCAAGAAACTATCAGAAGCCATCCTTAGGAAGCAGAGAACTTCAAGAAAGCACACGTTACAGAGGCAGCGAGTGAGATGAGTGTAGAAAAACTGGGAACAGTTTTTTTTGGTTCCTCTGGAAAGCATGGAAGAGACTGTCAGCGGTCAGCACCACGTGTTTGGAAACCACATTCTGACGGGTAGTTCCTAGCTGGTTGCGCATGGCTGCAGTCCTATCTAGAAAAAGTTTCTACTGGTGACCAAAGTTCATAGCTGGCTTTGACATTTGGCCTTTAGGGAATAGTGATTGTCTTAGTTACTTTTTCATTGCTGAGACAAAATATATGATCCCCACCAGTTAAAAGAGGACAGGTTTATTTTGGCTTGCAGTGTGTAGGGGTTTCAGTCCATCCTGGGCTGGTTCCAAGGCAGGGCAGCATGGCAGAGGAGCATTGCAGAAGAGAAACAATCCAGGACTGGTCAGGGCAGGGCTGGGTAGGGCAGGGCAGGGCAGGGCAGGCAGGAAGCAGCAACATCACACCCCCTTTTCCCTCTTATTCCATTCAGGCTACAAGCTTATTCCTTGGTGCCAATCACACCCCAGGGTGGGCTTTCCCACTATCCACACCCAGAACTATGCTAAACCAGTCAGTGGACTCAATTATCACATACCCTTAATCCATATTCACACACCCTAAATCTACCACCTCTGAAAAGCCCCACCCATGACCACATCTAGAAAAAGCCATACCAGTGATAAATAGTCATGTGTGACCCGCCATAGTAATTACTTAGAGCAGTTTGAATGTGTTCTCTCCTAGTTACGCTGGTCTACAGAGGATTTCTGCATGAGATGCAGTATACATCCAGTCTCCAAATATATATTTCTCTGTGCCTTTTCAAAATGAAAACTTGGAAAATGTCTAGAACTAAAGAAAGAAAAAATAGATTTCACTTATTTATGGGTATTAAAAGCCCAATGAACTCTAGATGTACAGAAACAGTATGTGCCTATATATTGATTCTGATCCCAAAAATTTCATCTGACACATATATTTCATCAGAATGATAGAGCAAAATTGTTATTAAAATGAAGATCACTTTAGAAAATTCCAGACTATGGTCTCCACATACATCATGGAGGACATGTAGGCTGAGAAAGCATTTACTTTGGGCTGTGAGTTTACTTTGGGAAGAATTTACTTTGGGAGCTGCTGGGTTTGTACGGAACTACTGCATCTTTGTTTCAGAAATCGTTCTTCTGGCAAGAGGGAGACCTGTAGGGAAAATACTGTCCCAGTCACACTGCCTCAGGCACAAAACCTGGTGACTATGGCTGTGACAGCCCAGATCTGACCACTAGCAGCACTGGCATTTGTTCTTATACACTCAGCATTAACAACTTCCCTGAGTTTCAATATTTTTGAAGCTACATCTGAAAAGGTAAAATTAAACAGGTGAGATTAGTTTTGAGTGTAACACATTACTACTTCAAAGCATAATTAATATAAAATTAACACATTTCCCTCCCCCCCTTTTTTTGCTATATCAAATATCTGAAACCCAGGCTATAATTTATACTTACAGTATATGTCAGTTCAGACCAGATGCCTTTCAAGAACTCAACAGCCATGTGTGGCTGGTGTAGTGGACAGCATGGTTCTATTTAGACAAAATATATTTTAAAAGGGAAGCATCCTATTTCTTCAAAGTAGAGTCAGTCAATTTTCTGGCATTGCTTACATGAATACTTTTGGTGTCATTTAATTCTACTTTCTCTTTTCTGTTGAAGCACTCAGCACATAGTTTGATCTCTGGAGAAGAGAGAAACAGAAATATGATGAACACATTATCCTTAAGGAAATTTCGTTTGGTAAAACAGTCACTAAAATAATGACCCTGTGAGATGAGGTGTGTCGTAAAATGTTGCGCAAACACAGAGAAGGGAATGAAAGAAGCCTTCAAGATAAAATTAAGCTGCACATGCCCTTGGGATAGTGCTGTTAACGTGATTAACTATCTTCTCTCCCTGCACCTGGAAACTAACTGGAGCTTTCCTTTCCCCAGTGTTCACTGTATCCCTTTTGTACTGCTGAAGAATAAATTACCACAAATTGGAGGCTTACAACAACGCATTTACTATGTCACAATTCCTGTGGGTCAGCAACCCAAATACAGCTGAGCTGGGCCCCCTGCTGAGGGGGTGGGGCCTCAGAAGTTTGCATGAATGTCCAATAATCATTAAATTTTTTCTATTTGAGAATGATTTTCAAGCACTGGGGAGTATCTTTGCACACTTGCTTATGCATGTGCTTAGGATAAAGTGGAAGTATTAAATCGAGGTAAATGTATTTTTAAGGCTTGTTATGTTGCCAGGTGACCCTTAAAAGCATATCATTAATTCACACTTCCCCTAGCACTACATCAGAGAACTTACTTGAAATGTTTGATAAATTATTACTTTTGCTAATTTTATAAAGACTTTCATGTTCTGCCTTATCTTTATTTCCAATTAATTCTTCTAAACAAATATAAACTATCTTATTTATTAAGAATCACTTCCTAAAAAATAAATAAGCACTTTCTCTCCAGTCAAGTTTTATAAAATGGAGACTCAGATCATATCAAATATACAAACTGGGCTTAGATAAAAGACAAGAAAAATTTTTATTGATGAAATTAATAAAATAACAATAACCTATTTTGAAGTTCATTTTCCCTACTGTCAAAATTAATTGCAAATAAGCAATGCTGAATGCTGATCTGTAATGAGATTTTACATTTTTCATCCTTGTTCACACAGATGATACGGTAAGTCGTGTAGGAAATGAAGATCTCACTTCTCGTTTGAACTTTTGACAGCATGGGAGGTATATAAAGCAGTTTGAAATAATTCGTAATTCATTTAGCTGTGGACAAAACAACTTAATTTTCATATATAGGTAGTGTCTTACCTTGAAATTTTAGGTTAAATTCTTTAACAAACATTATGAAGTATACAGCAAAAGTTAATTTCCAAAACCACTTAGTGTTTCAAAATAATAAAT
Source organism: Dinomys branickii (assembly GCA_004027595.1). NCBI lineage: Eukaryota > Metazoa > Chordata > Mammalia > Rodentia > Dinomyidae > Dinomys > Dinomys branickii. The sequence goes on along the minus strand of PVLD010001058.1, from coordinate 161,500 downwards.
GAAGATGATTCTTCGTGCTTAGAAAAATTTCAATCCTGGTCCTAAGCTCAAAAAGTTACAATAAACTATTACCACTGCTAAGCCATCACATTAATGTTTGACTGGAGAAATCAGGATCTTCAGCTCTATTTCATTCAGAGAACTGACAATGGTTAAGTCTATGAGAAGGAGGGAAGTTTACTAATGGCCCCAAGGTTCAATGATAAATAACTATGCTATTATTACAAAATAAATTCAAATAGATTCAATTTTTTTCTGGGTACCTGTTTCTCCACAATTTTTTTTTTTTTGGTATCAGGACTTGAACTCAGAACCTTAAGCTTCCCACACAGGAACTTGTGCCTCTGGCTATAGCCCCAGCGCCCCACATATTTTTATCAGTACCAGTTATAACACATTTTAGTAGCTTATACTTAAAATCATACTAAATTAATGTTTTCTTGATATCTTTGAAAATACTGTCATGTGTAGTATTTTGTGTCAACTAGTTTCTTCAGTTACTTCAAATTTGTCTTTGGCCCTTTGAATAAGCTGTTATTTATTTCAAGTTGTGGCCTAATGGTCTAGTGCATAAATACATACTTGTTTACTCTTTCCTAGTTATCAGTAATACCTGTTGACTTATCAAGACCCAAGGAAAAAATCAAAATCACTTGTAGTTTTTTAGTTTAATGATTGCTGCTTTGCCCAGTGTCCCCAATTCTTTCAGCAATTGTTCTTGCTAAAAATTTAATGTTCTTACATAAACGTATTTTAGGACACATTGCTTCAGCTACAACAATTAAATACATTTAATTAACTCATAACTATACACTTAATTAACTCACAGGTAGCAAATAGTTTTTCTCATTTGGCTAACAAATGAAAACTAGTTCTGTCACAGCCTTATTTTCATTTTTAATTTTTGTGAAAAATATCATGATAAAATACTTCATTTTAATTTTTTAATATTTCTGGCCATTGCATTCTTGTGACTTGGGAATACTATTATGAAATTCTTTGTCTTACAGTGTCACCATACATAATATGAAGTATTATGTCACCTCAGTTGTAGTGTCACTTCGTAATAAAACAATGCTTTAATATCTAGTTGTCAGCAAAATAGTCCACATTGCACTATTCCTTAAACAATTCAAAATCCCTTTTATTTTCTTCTTTTCTTTTTTGTCATTATGAATATGCACAGGCAATAAAAATAACTTTTAGATGTCAGTATATAGTGAAACATGTGGCATTTGAAACATTATTGTGTTATAACAGTTATTAGTAGTGTACTGTAACAACTGAGAAATAGTGCCAAGTGATGACAGGATGCAGGATCTGTACAACCACTCACTTTAACAGGAAGGCGCAGTGAGTACATAAACTAAAAGGGTTGTGTAGTGATTCATTGATTGTGTCAATCTGAGTTTGGAAGCTTTACTAAATTGGTTCAGCAAGTCTACAGCATAGGGCATAGAGGACCTGCCCTAGGACAGCTGTCTGCACCCTAGGGTGTACAGGACTCAACCTAGGGTGGCGCATCAGCTGGATGGTATGAAAGGGAAATGGGGAATGTCAGACGGGCTTCTGTTCTCCGGGGGAGCTCCAGTCTTCACCCTCAGCTTGGACGTCATCTCCTGGCTTCTAGTGCGGACTCCTGGACTTCTGCCTTGGGTCCTTCAACCTTCCAGCATAGATTCTTTAGCCTTCTGTCGCAGATCCATTGGTCTCTGACACAGACTTGCATGGAACGCTTCAATGAGCTCCAGACCTTGGACTGAAACCTTCTATTTCTCTAGTAAAACTCTGACTGATACAGATTTTTTTGCATAAAACCATAGTTACAGTGACTAAATGGAATTTCATATAACTTTTGCTGAATATTCTTCTTTTGAGGGAGACATAGTAGTGGCTGGACCAGGCATGATATCACCATCCTTGCTGCTAAACTAATCTATGAAGGGCATGGCCAGGAGTCCTAGTCCCAGCTGAGAAAATTCAAATTTGATTCTGTGTATAAGAGATGGAAACCCTATTGCAAGTAATTCTATAAAAGGAGAATTCAGCAACTCTTGCAACTTATCATTGAAAAAAGCGTTAGTAATATTTCCCAACAAAACAAGATACTAACCCATAGTTGAAAGTACAGAATAGTCCCAGCAGGAAATGGAGTCGGCAAGAGCTATAGAGGTGGTCAAGACCCTACGCCCATGGATAGACTCTAGTCTTCATAGCATCTTAGCAGAAACCCAGTTCCATGGGCCAAGCCAGTGTTTCTCACCATAGCTATTTGGCAGGCAGGTGCTTAATTACAAGAGAGTATTAATGCTTGAAAATAAATTCTTTGCCAATTTTCGTTAATCTCTTTTGTCATTCCCGCACAACTGCATTTCATCAGTTGTTTTCAGTGGGATAGAAAGGTGTGGTCTAACAGGATGCAGAGTGTGTGCTATGCACATGAACATCACCAAGTAGGGACTTGCAGAGAAAATTCTAGACAGGAAGACAAGACTGTTATCAAGAAAAGACCCATTGCAATAGATCTGTAGGAGTCCAGAGCTTACCCACTCCACATACTGGAGGGACAGCAATGCAAGTACCTCTAGATCCCACATATCTCTGGATTGCAGGCTACCAATAGGCCATTGATGTCAGTCAGGTCTACTCTGAACCTGGATGGCTCTTGACCTATAGGATGAGGCATATCACTTCTGCCTCAAAATCACATTCTCAGTATTTTTCTCATCGAGGTTTGGAAGGAGTTGGATAAAACTTTTTTCCAGGCCTACCTTTTCTCTAGGAACTCTTGCAAAAAGCAATCTGCCTGACCCATTGCTCTCTGGATTGGGGAAGGTGTTAGGATGATAGCCAGCTAAGTTGGATAGAAATTAATATATAGTTGGAGAAGAACTGGGCCAGGGATGGTGAACCTTTTAGAAATTGAGCGCCCAAACTGCAACCCCAAACCCACTTATTTATCCCAAAGTGCCAACACTGCAATTAAATCTGAATATTTGATGCTCTGCTGCCACAGTGATGTTCAGACTTGGCTCAAGTGCCAACAGAAAGGGCTGTGCATGCCCACTGTGCCATGTGTGCCATAGCTGTGCCACCACTGGACTGGGCTGTCAAGGAATTCAGTGAAAATTAAAGACATCAGAATTGTGGCTAGAAGCACATCTGAAAAAGGCAAGGCCCCGAGATAAAGTCACAATAGTCAGACTTGCATACTTCCCTAAGGGATGAGCAGAACTTGATACTATACTCTCATCACTACCATCCAGTCCATTAAATCCAGGTATGCATCAGATGTCCAGGTAGGTGACCAGAGCACGTGGACCCATCTCTTCCCTAAAATGTTCCTGCTTTAGAAATCATAGATAAGCCAAGGGTAATGATGTCAGCCTTGCTATGTGCCCTAGTTCCCTATTGGACCAGTATTAGCTAAGTAGCTGTACTACTTATTGGTTGATTATAGTTTGATCCACATTGTACCCACTGTTGTAGTCAAGGTTTACAAGGGAATAGATAAAATGCAAGACACATAATTTATAAGGTTATTTAAAAATATTCACCCAAACTGTCAAATGCAAAAGAGCTCAGGAAATTTGTCCACACATTAAAGACGCAAAGAATCCAACTGAGGGTCTGGATCCCATAGCAATTTCCTGCACAACTCCAGCTGAAGACCTATAGCCCATCGCAAATGTCCTCCATGAGTCCAGCTGGAGGCCTAGAGCCCATGAGAACATCTCATGGAGGTCTGTATCAAGGATCTACACTGGGAAGACTGAAAAGTCAGCGGTGGAAGCTAAACAGTCTGTGCCAGTGAGATGAAAGATCTGTGCCACCAAGCTGAGAAATCTGTACTGGAGACAGGAAGCAATGCTTGAGATACAGACCAGAGCTCCCATTAAGAAAATCACAGCCTTCCTCAGTGACAGCGAGGACCTGAGCTTCTCTGACAATGGGAACAGCTGAGCTCCAATCAGGAAAAACCAGTACGACAAACTTCCCCAAGAGAATCAGCAGCACACCGTGATCTTCCCTCCAATTCTCTTTTTATGTGCTGGCAGCAACCCTCAGGCGGGCCTTCCACACCCAGAACCACACTGATTCGGTTCAGCTGGGGGTTACAAGCTGCCCACTAGTCAATCCATTATACACACATTGTGACTTAGCAGGTACATAACCTCTGGCCAAGGGCGCTCCACTCAGGACCCCTCCTGTCTCTCAGGAGCTCTCTCTCAATAAAACCTTCCTACTCTTAACTGCCACTGTCCTTCCACTGGAATTCAGCCTTTGATTTCAGGGGACCTGAATTTGGCACATCTGACATCTATCTAGCAGATTGGAAATTTGGTTTCTCTCATATCATTTGAACTGAGGTTCCCCAAGCAAGCCACAAATAAAGTGAAAACAGGACAATCATGCCCATGGGTAGGAAAGACAAATTCTGGCAATTCTGTTTCCTATCCCTACCTGCCTTTTCCTCTGTTATAATGTTCTGGGAAAAGAGGTTTCTGTCCTTAAACAATAACTTGTGCAGAAATCCTATTTGTAGCTCCCCAAGGCTGATAAGGAATTTTTAGAAGACAAATTATTGTTTTATATAACTGACTCATTTTAGGTTTTTGGGAAAATGTCTCACTATGTAGTTCAGGCTGGACTTGAACTCACCATGTAGCTCAGGCTGGCCTCGAACCCACAGGGATCCTCCTGCCTCAGCCTCCCGAGTGCTGGGATTACAGTTATGCATCACCACACCTGGCACTTGGCTCAATTTAATATCCAAGCAAACAGAAGGAGGTGGCACTGGCTCGGATTGGTAGGACTTGTTCTGAGAGCCCTATTTCTCTCCCAAGGACAGGAGAAAGCTAACTGGTGGTGTCTGGGACAGCAGGGTTTGCTTCCCTCACTGTTTCCAGTGCACTGAGAGAAGGAGCACAGGGCAGGAGTTCTCAAAGACACCTGTGGCCGAAGGTTGTCCCGGGGCTCCCACATGGCTGTGCTCCAGTCCCAGTGCCTGGGTGGGGAACAAGTCTTTGGACTGTGCTCATAGGTAACAGGAGCCACTGAGCACAGTGGAGCACTTAGCCACGGGAGTGAGAAAGCTGTTTATCATCTCTGCGCCTGAGAGAAAAGAGAAGTCAGTCCCAGGGGGAAAAGGATCACTCTAGCTGAATTATTGAAATAAACATGCAAAAATAAAATCTCAACAGGCTTCCAAGAGAAGCCTCATTCCTACAGTCTACTTTTGCTCCTAGAACTTTGTATTTTTACCTTGTTCTATGTCCCTTTCTAAATGTTTCCAGTTCTTCAAGTGTGGAGGATTTATCTTTACTGACTGGCCCATGTATAGCCCAGGAGAAACATAGGGTGTGAGGCACAGGTGCACTTGAAATCCACTTTGACTGCTAAAAGGGGTCCATCTGCCTTTTACAGTAGGTAATACAGTAGGTAATACAGTTAGCAAATTATGCTAACAGGAGAGATGCCATTCTCTTATGTATGACTATGCTTTTTATAAGTAGTCAGCCTGTCCACAAATAAGAACAAGGCCAGATATTCAGTGTGACTTACTGGAAAAACTTTTTGGTTGTGCAACCAGATCAGAATTAGATGTTCATGTTCTATGAGGTCAAGGATGAGTACTGGACTGTTACAGACTCCTGTGTCCTCACCCAGCCCAAGGCTTAGTGATGGAATTTAAAAAGACAGCTACAATCTGCAGACCAGAAAGTGTTTAGCATCAAATGCCTCAGTCAATATTTACAAAGGTTCGGGTCAAAGTGTCTCTACACTGAGTCCCTGAGAAACATCCCACCAGTTCTGTGATATGTAGAGAGAATTCGTAATTTGAAGTGACTCATTTAACATAGAAGCAGCCTATCGAGTTGTCCATTTTGAAATTCTACTCTATAAAACTTTCAAAAGGCTTCCAAATGCATGTTTCAGCTTCATTAATGGCATGTAAAGAGCATTAGTAAGGAAAACAATTCTGAATGCATTAAGACTACTGGGCTGATCCTCGCACTGGTAAAAAGAGACTCAGCTCCTCTACCCCTTTTTCTGTATCCCCTGCATGGCACACAGTCATGAGGCACAGTGACATCCCAGGATAATTCCAAGGAAACACTCCCTACACAGTCTTTATTGGATGCGATGGGAAGAGAGGATGTTAAAAGCTTTCTGGGCTAAATTCCAGTGCTGGCCTTGTCATAGCATGCTGTGTTCCTCTGGATTAGTTGTTCAACCTTTCTGAGCCTTGGCTCTTCAAGTGCAGTAATATGAATTCTAGTTCAAAGTTTTGATTAACAGGAATGAGACCCTGCGACTACACAGTGGAGGTACGGTCCACTTCAACACTGAGTCACGTCACCTCCATCAGACTGTCTGTACTGCTAGCTTGTGCGTTCCAGCATTGGTGCAGGGAAATCAAATGACAAGAGGCAAAATACTCTCAAGATTAGAAAATTTACAAACGTAGCTTCAAGACAACCCTTCCTTGCAGCTCATCCATCCTTCCTTCCAGCTCTTATGAATCTCACAACAATCATGGAGGCATAACTTTTGGGGACTACTATCTCTGTACACTTGGGATGAACACAACAAGCTGAGGCAAGACTAGGTACTGTACTCTGGAGCACAGAGCAAGGAATCAGGGCTATAACTCCATGAAGTACAAACTTTCTACCTCACCTACTGACTAAAAACAATGTAAACTGCTCAGTCCAGACATGGTCTAATTGGTCTTAGTCTCACCAGTTGCTGGTTTTTAACCTCCTGGGGCTCTATCTTCACCCACGCATAACTTGAGGAGGAACACAGTCTTTCCTGGGTTCTCCCAGGTGAAAATCTCATCTACTAAGCACTGCCGAACATTTAGATCTCACCAGAGATTACCTTTCCATTGATGGGATGTAAAGGCTGGAGGATTTCACTGGGTCCATCCCCACTGCACACCATCACCTTCCTAGGCAGGTCTACGGTCTCTTTCCTCTGCCTCAGCCTCAGCCAGGGCAGGTGATGGGGAGGGGAGGAGAAGAGAAGGCAGAGGAAGGAGGAGGTCAGAGAGGAGGAGGAGCAGGCGGGGGAGAGCTGAGAGGGAGGAAGGAGAGTTCAGGGCGCCATATGCAAACTATGGAATAGATGCTCCACTCCCAAACCAGTGAGTGTAACCCAAACCCCAACCATCCCCAGCGGAAGGACCCCAGAATCTCCGTGATGAATGGCCTTGCTCAGGGTCTTCCCTCACCAGCTGGAAGGAAGGAGGAGGAGGGCAGGAGGTTGTCCCAAAGCGGCACTCACAAAGCGTCACTTCTTCTGCACCCTTCTCTGGGGTGACCGTGGGGTACCAGCAACGTGCTTACATGAAAGTGTGCAGAAGAAGGGTGGCCGGGACTTCAGCACTCTGCCGGGTGAAGGAAGGCGGGGCAGAGCCCTTAGGAGTGGTCCTGCTGTTAGGAACCCACAGCCTAGGAGGAGAAAGGAGGTCCCCACGGGGCGGTGTAAGGAACGAGGCAAAGAAGACTCGGAGGTAGGAGCTCCACAGGACGGGCTTACTGCAGAACAAACCGCTCCGGCACTAGAGACCAGCCCAGCTGCTCTCTTCTGTGGGGTCGCGGGTGGGGCGAGTTCAGTGAGACGGGGCTGTGGCTCCCTGCCAAGAACAAGGCTTGAGAGAGCACAAGCGCTCAAGGTGGCCCAAGGCCGAGGCAGGAGAAAGCGCGGGAGTAGTGGCTCCTGTCAGTAACGGGGCCCAGAGCGACGAGTCCCCGGGGCAGCTGTGGCGGGCGCGGCGGGTCAGAGGGGTCTCGGATCCGGATGGCGGTGGTCAGATTCCTTCAGTGGGTCAGGCGGCACCAGGTGCAGTGGTGGAGCTGGGCTTCCCCGCTGGATGCAAAACTCCCCTAGTCTCCCGCTCCACAAAGAGCTGTAAAGTTAGCACCGAGGCCAATCTGTCTTTCCTCTCTGGACTCACTGACTCCCATCAGCAACTTGTCCCCAGCAAAGGGGTAAATTTAGCGTCTCTCCCTCCCTCCCAGCCCAGGTGCGAAAGAGAAGCTTCCTCCGGGACTAGAGTAGGTATGAAGCCAGGAGGCAGCCTGGTCCGGTTGTTTAAAGGGCTCCGCTCCTTTCTGTTTTCTGTCTTTTCTTCAACCTGGCCAGTTTAACTCCAGATCTGACTTCTAACAGCATTGCCCAATTCGTTTAAATACTTACGGTCATATAGCATGTTTGTGTATTAAAAAAAAAAAAAACCTAGAAGAAAATACATTCTTTAAACGTGCTGACCTCTGAATGAAGAGATAAAAGGTGTTTTGAATAAAATTGTAGTGTGTTTCCAAAAACATTTTTTTCTGTGCAATGGATAAGCAGTGGTGAGCTTTTGAGTTTTTTGGAAGACCTGATGTGAGTTAAAATACGGCAAAAAATACAAGCGGGGATGGGACCTATGGATGAAGAGGCAGTGGAAATGAGAATCAAAACCCAATCTCAGCAAACCCTGCTGATTTCCCCGCTGGCTCTCACTCCCCAGGCCTGGCTAATCTGGGGTCTCCATGACCGCCAGGGGGCGCCCTGCATCTCGGCAGGGCAGGGGGCGCTATGGGGCCAAGCGCCGGCGCGTCCTCCCCTTTGCAGATTTGGTGCCAGTGCTGTCTTCTCTAGTGAACTGGAGGAGAGAAGCCCGCCCAGCACAGCGGGAATGGCAGCGCTCACTGAAAGCACCTCAGACTCAGCGAGGTGGCTTGGGATACGCTGGATCTACACAGAAGCGCACCCGGCCAGCGGCTGAATGCGCCTGCGCCGCGCCTGGTCCCCCCCCCAGGTCTCCTCGCGGCTGCTCCTGTGGGTGGAGGGCGTCCCGCCCCTTCCGGTCCCCCGGGAACTCTCCGCACCCTCGTGAGAAGGCGTCCTGGTCACCCTGAGCATGCCCAGGGAAGCCCCTAACCAGTTACTCTCAAGAATGATTGCATTGGTTTTGCGATTTTAGAAGAGACAACTTATACAATCATGTAAGTGTGGAAAATCCAAATAATGCGTTCATATATAAAACTCAGTTTCCCTTTACCACTACTCATCAACTCCCGCCCCACAAAGAGCTGTAATAGGCTCTTAAATACACTGCCAGGGAACTAATAGTATTGTGTGGGTATTGGTGTATGTCTGTCCATCAACCATCCACCCATCCTTGGAAGAATATTAATCCAAATATTAACCATGGTAATTTCTAGGTGGAGAACTATGAACGATTGTCTTCTAAATTGTTCTACAAGGAAAATGTGTGGTTTTGGTGTCACTAAGCTATATCCCTGGGTCTATTTTTAAACCCTGTTTACTCTGAAAGCTGCCCTCACTTCTCCATAAACAGATGAACTGTAATCCCAGCGCTCGGGAGGCTGAGACAGGAGGATCACTGAGTTCGAAGCCAGCTTGGGCTACAGTGAGTTCAGAGCCAGCCTGAACTACATAGTGAGACCCTGTCTCAAAAAACAAACAAAACAGATGAACTCTCGGGGGCGGCTGTGAATGTTCCTGTCTTACGTCAAGCCATTTTTGTCATCTCCCTCCTCATGGAACAGCACTTTCGGTCTCCAGGAAATGGAACTCAGCTACTCAAGAGGCTGAGTTAGGAGAAATGAAAATCCAAATCCCACCTGGACAACTTCGGGACACCCTGTCGCAAAATGTAAAAATTAAAAAAGGACTGAGGATGTAGCTCAGTGGGAAGCCCTGGGTTCAGTTCCCACATATACCCACTACTGGTACACATACACTCACACACACACCACAGAGTCTACCCTGAGGAATTTGCAGATGGGAGAGAGAAGAGGGAGGGAGAGGAATGGAGAGTAAAAAGGATCAAGATGTGATAAGTATATGTCAAATTTTCCATGATGAATATACCTATTAGGTATAGCAAACATATACTAATAAAAAATGAAATATTTTATATTTTCTTTTGCAAAAGTAAAACTGTTGTTACGATCTTGCATTTTGCCATGTGCCTGTTACTCAAGTTTAATGATCATAACTGAATCTTTGTTTGGTGGGAGCTATTCTTAACATAGTTTAGGGCCATCATGCTGGGTATGAGTGAATGGCCAAGTACAATGAAGTAAGGAATAGTCACTATTTATACTAATTCTAAATTTGTAGTAATTGCAGGATTCTATATGAATTCTACACTTAAACCTTCCAATTTAGACAAGTGTGCCACCAAATGTCTTACCTTTACATTGTTCTGTTGCCTTCAGGCTTACATTTACACTACTTTATTTTTATTTGGATTCTTGTTAGTTGAAGGCATTTCACTAGTGATCACCCAAAGGACTGAGCATGTATTCTGATGTATTCTTTGGCCTAACGTCTTTTCCAAATTGTGATCACTGAATTTCAAGGAAGCATCATTTTGAGGAGTGGGTATTCTGTCCAGGAGCTTAAAAGGAGAAGGGAGAGTAAGACAGGAAGAGGAGGGAGGGAGGCAGGAGAACAAAGAGCTGGGGGCAGGGAAGAAGGAAAGGGCTATAAGAATTAAATAAAAGAGGTGCCAGACCTTTTAAACCCCTTTTTCTAGAACTGAAGCGGATACCAGGACCAACTATGAATTTCCCATTTCTTGAAAGCAATCCTAAGGGCATGAAATTACCCAAAAGGTGAAAGCACTTTGTAAGAGTGGCCTTCTCTGTCCGGGCCTACAGTGCACATCCCAGCTGGACGCAGAATGACACTGTCCGAGGAATGATTACCAGGCAGCTCCCGAAAGATGGGGAATGAAGCAGTTTTTCTAGGGACTGACTCTGCTCTATTACAGAGTAGAAATGGAAACCTCAACCTTAAATATGACTTTCTCTCCAAACTTGAAATTAGTTGTGTTGAAAAGTATTTTTATCAGGGAAAGAAACAGCCTTTAGTGGTTTTACCTTGTCTTGAAATTGAAAGATTTGACCCAGCTCCTGGCAACTTCACATTTGTGGCAACTTCATATTTCTTGAACCACAATTTCCCCAAACCCGCGGGCTGGAGGTACAGCTCAGTGGGGTAAGTGCTTGCCGCTAAGCACTAAGGCCCTGAGTTCGATCCCCGGTCCCGGGGAAAAAAAAAAAAAAAAAGGAACGAATGTTTCCAAACCCTCACATCAGATGGATTTGCAAAGGAGTCACACTACGGATGCTTTTCCAGCCCTCATCCTTGACTTTCTTCCCTCACTCTTTTCTGTTCAAACCATCCCAGAATTGTGTCTGCAGCTGTCACTTGGACTCATACTTTAGGGTTTTCAGGGCAAGTAAAAACAGAAAAGTAAAAATGCCTTATTGCGGGCACATAGAGACCACAGAAGAGGGGGAGAAGTGGAGCTTCTGAGGGCCTGGCTGGGAGAACAATGGCTATATAGGGCCAGGCTGGGGGTGGGGTATAGGGGGGCAGATAGTGATTGGGCAGGGAGAAGGAAGGAAACAGGATGTTGTAAAGGGGAAGCAGGAAGTTGTAATTTGATGGAGGGGGGAGAAAGGCATGGCTTACCATATGGCCTCCAGTGGCTTGCGCCATATTGGCTTGCGGCCATGATCATTTAGCAGAATTTTCATTTAGGCAGAAACCCATCACATACAACCCCTGAATCAGTACCTCCAGCCTGACTTCACTCTTCAGCATTCTGGACACTCATTTTTGTCTGCTTACCAAACAGCTCCCACCCAGCGCTAGCTTCAACTCAACATGGGCCATGTCAAACTCGTTACTCTCCCCCCACCACTCATGGCTCCTTTGCACTCTGTATCCTTTGCTTTGTTTGGTTTAGCAGTGTTGGCATTAGCAAAACTGCTCCGCAGCCAAAAACCTGATATGATGCAAACTCCATGGTCTTCCTCCACCCCACCACCCAATTAATGGTCACCAAGCTCTATCCCTTTCTACCCTAACATGTCTCGCTCTTCCGCTCTCCTTTCTCTATCTCATTGTCACTACTCTAATTCAAGGCCTCATCCTCTTTCACTGGGACAGATGCAGCTGTTTTCTACCTGACTCTAGGTCGTAGAACTCAGCCATATGGTTCTGAAGGAAGTGGCCGGAAAACAGCTCAGTGTTTATATCTCCCTGCTGCTAAAACCTGAATGAGTTCTTGTTGTCAGTAGAAAAAGGTCCAAACTCCTTGGCATATATTAAGTCCTTCACCATCTGGCCCTCCTCATCCCAATCTCCTCCTCTGACATTCTTCACCACACATCTTACAGGGGAGAAGGTACAGATGGTCCCCCAGTTGACATTCTCTCCTTCTTCCTGATTAAAAAAAATAACAATTGGTGATAGCTTTTCCTAGTCTCTTTTGCAGTTAGATGTGGCTTGGTGATGAAGTTCTGGACAGTGGCGTGGAAACAAAAGTATCACGTGTTAATTTCCAATAATTCTGTTGAGAGGGATCTGTCATGTGTCTTTTGTCACTTTTCTGTACTCCTTTCTTCCACCTACAGTCCAGGATTCCGATGTGACAGGTACCATCTCGGTCTGTGAAGATGAGGATCAGCCCAAGAGAAGGAAGAGCAGCGAGACCGAAGTGCCATGGAGCAGAACTACTATAGAAAGCTATCATTACAGACAGTGGTAGGCCCTCGGGGAGTCAGCCCGTTACAGAACACATTACAACCATGGCTGGAGGCACATCTCTTGGGGGCCAGGTCTCCAGATAAAGACAGAATGACCAGGCCTACATGCCTCCCCAGGGGAGAAGACAGTTGGTATCACCTGGTCCAATAAAGTCTAGATAGACATCTGTCATACATGTGGGTGACCAAGACCTCCTAATCCATCTCTTCCTAAAAAAAGGTCTTGGTTCCTTTAAGGTACACTTGCTACATGACCTTCTTTCTCCATTGGCTCAATATTACCTAAGGGGCTACACTTGTAATCTTATTGGTTGATCATAGTTTTAACCCATGTTGAGCCCAACCATGATTTTGCTCTATAAAACTTGCTTTAAAAAGTGGGCTCATTGGCGACCCATTTTTGGCTCACTGTCCGTCTCTCAGGAGCTATCTCTCTTAATAATATTTTTCTATTCTTAACTTGCATTGTTCTTTGGAATTCATTCTTCAGTTTTGGGGGAACATGATGTATCTGACATGTAGCAGGTTGGGTGTTTTATTTATTTCCCCTGTATCAGAACTGTCACAGGCCAACCACCTACCTCTGGGATTCTCCGGGAAACGGACTTCTCACTTGGTTACGCTACTGGTGTTTTGGGGTCTGCACTTGCTGCTCCCTAAACCTGACTGACACAGAATTTATACCAGATATAGGATGTTGCGGGTAGTTCTGTGCCTTTCCTTTTCTGTCTTTGTACCATGTGGATTCAAGAAGTCAATCAATGCCACAGTCTTAAATTCATAATTTGTGCCATAGAATTTTATTACCATAGCAGCTTGGCCTTCCAACATTCTGATTTCCATGAATGTACTGCTTTTCCAGGTGACCACAGTGATAGTTTAAGTAACTGATCTACCACCGAATGGTACAGATTGATAGAACATGCAAAATCCACCTAGAACAGTAGTTCAAGGCACACTGAACATGTGGCTTTATTTCTGATTCTGCAGAATAGTGAGCACTGGGGTAGATAACAAGTGGGTCAATCCAGAGGGTCCACACTCCCTCCTCATCCCCTTGAAGTATAGTAGGAGTTAGTACAACAGAGTTAGGATTCCATTAGGCACTAAAGACAACAGTCCCAAAATGGAGTCTGCTGTGCCACAACTCCAAAATGGACTCTGCTGAGTCACAACCCTCCAGGGACCTTCCAGAAACATGTGCTGGTGTCCTTCCATTGTCTGGGGCCTCCTCAGAGCATGATCAGACAAGCCATTGGCTTAAGGGCACATGGGCCCTGCAGAGACACTGCTGGAACACTGCACAGATTACAGTCTAAAATGATGTGGCCTGAGTCCTTCCAAACTCTTTAAAAACCCCTAGACAAATAGCCCTCTTGGGCACCCAACTCAGAACACCCTCAAAACAGCAAGAGCTTTCCTTCCTGGCTTTTATTACTTTCTTATCTCTATATCTTTTACTTTCTTGCTTTTATATTTTTAAAATAAATATTCTTACATCCTCTCTCCTCTGTTCACAATTTCCTTCTTTATCACTGTGGGACATGACCCAAGAAACAGAAGAACAATTAACCCTCTGCAGACTTCGGACATTTGTGCCTCTTTATGTCTATATTCCTATTTGCTCAGAATCTCATCTTTCTCCCTCTCTCATTTCTCTGCTTTGTGAGTTTATGTCATCTTTCAAGATCCAAATTAGCTGTCACCCCTGGCAGAACAAATCCATCCTGTGTGTTGCTAGATCCAAGGAGCACTTCGCATAATCCTGTTATTGTCCCTCAGTGAGTCCCATTTGCTGATTTACAAATCTCTCTTTCTTGCTAACAAGCGAGCCCCTCAAGGGCAGGAGTGTAAGTGACTGTCGTTTTATCTGCTGTGCCCTCCCTTGCATTTCTCCTTATCTTTACGGGGCAGGGAGCAGTTCCTAAGGGAATGTTTGTTGCACTATAGTGAATACTGAAAGGCAGACCTACCTCCTGGAGGGCTAAAGGCATAGATTCTGGAGTAAAACTGTTGAGTGCATCTCAAGTCTACCGTGCACATATTGCTGGGGAGCAAATTGGAAACACTATGTAACTACATCGGCCAGGAGGAGTAAATGGCACAATCCCCGTGAAGTGTGAACGTCACACCCATCGTAGTTTGGTCACTTTCTTTTTCTCCTTTCTTCCTGCACTTTGCTCTGCAATAACATTTCCACTTAATAAACATTGTCTAAGCCCCTGCACTGTGCCCACAGTCACTAACCTTAGGGACCTCGGTGCATGTTGAGGAGGCAGACATACAAACCATGAGCTACAATGAAGCATAGCACGGGACTGGTAGAAGTATTCACTGGCGTCGGTGCCAGAAATGGCTTACAGAGGGCCTGGGCCTTTATTTGACTGTCAGAAGACGACCAGGGAGGAGAAAGGACTTCTGGACAGAGAATGACATGTGCAAAGGGATAGGCATGGGGGGGGCGACCTATGACTCAGGAAAACTTAAACATCCACTGAATCTCCTGGAAACCTTGTTAAAATGTAATTTCTGGGGGCCTCAGCATTTCTGATTCATTAAATCTGAGGGAAGACATGAGGAAAGACATGAGACTTCCATTTCTAGCAGGTTCCCAAGGAGTACTCAGGTCGGTGGTCTGGGGCCACAGTCAGACTGGAAGGCTGAGTGTAGCAGATGGGAGTGCGGAGCAGAAAACGGTGGGGGAAAGGTCTG
This sequence comes from Dinomys branickii, assembly GCA_004027595.1. NCBI lineage: Eukaryota > Metazoa > Chordata > Mammalia > Rodentia > Dinomyidae > Dinomys > Dinomys branickii. Next base: position 146,201 of record PVLD010001058.1, on the reverse strand, counting down.
GGCTGCGTATGTTAGCGCACAGGTTTATATTTTTTAAAAATAATTTTAAAACCAACTAGTCATGAGAAGGAGCATGCAGTCAGATCTGTGTGGCATGGGCAGATTTTAAGGGCACAAGAAGTCGGCAGAGAAGACATGAAGAGTTGAATCGGGGGCTCTTGTTAGGCACAGAGCCCAGACCTGTGCCGAGGTCCCAGCACCTAAGACCACGCCCCTCCCCCTCAGGCTACTTCTTTCTGCGGCGCCCGGACCCGTGGTTCCGTCACCCTCTTCCGAGTACCTTCAGCCACTATCTCCCCTGCTGCTCTTCCTGTCAAACAGAGTTGAAGTCAGCATTTCATATAAATACTAATTCCCTGAGTCACACTTCCCACCTGCTCCATTTGGCGGCTGTTAGTGATAAGTTTTAACCAAAAACTTTGCGGTAAGAGATCGTCATCCGTTGCATTTCCTCACACCTGTTCCTCATTCCCTTGGTCTCATTCCTCACCTGCATCTATCAAGAAAGAAACAGCAAGCTGTTTTTGTTATTTGTTTTATTGTCTCTGTCCCACTCGCACAGAGGTCTTAGGAACACGTAAAGGAAGCCTAGTACACCTGTAATCCCAACACTGTCAGAGGCCGAGGCAGGAGGATTGCGAATTTGAGCCCAGCCTGGGCAATTTAGTGAGACTGTGGTCAGAGACAAGGAGAAAAAGAGAGGAAGAGACAGAGAGAGAGAAAGAAAAAAGGCTGGGAGTGTAGCTCAGTGTGAAGATTTTAGATTCAATCCTCCGTACTGGGAAAAAAAGTGAATCAATGCTGTTGAAAATGCTATAACAATTTACATTTTAAAGCTCCAAGTCATCAACTTTACATTTCAAGACAATTTATAGGAAACCCGTATGTGATGAGAATATCTTATTGTTCATAACTTCGCATAATCCAATTCATCTAAACTGATGAAATTAAAGCAAAATTGAGACTCGCATAAATGGTAATTACTAGAGATGTACTGTTACACATTTGTTGGTCTGTCACTCTGTACCTTAGAAATAGTACTTACCCACCTTTGTATTAATTCTTATTAACAAAGGATCCAGGAATGTTTCATTGCTTGCTTATATTTTTAAAAGTTTTAGTGACTCATTGGGCACTGACAGGATAAGGCAAGTTTACTCTTAAAGACTGTATATTCAAATGTTCTAAACAAATACTGAATATCCACTGAGTCTGGTTCAAGTTCTCAGATACTGAACAGAAATTGATTCATTTCTTGGATAGGCAGTGTTATGGTTTCTGTCTGGATGTCCTCCCAGGTCTCATGTGGTCATAGGTAAGGCTTTTTCAGAGGTGCCTGGACCTAGAGTGTGTGACACTGGAACTGATTTATGGTGCAATGACAGGATCAAGGACACTAGGTGTGGTGGATTGACCACTGGTGGTCAACTTGCAACACCCAGCTGAACTGAGTCAGTGTGGGGCTGGGTGTGGGAGGCCCACTTGCAGGTTGTTGCTGGTAGCGTGAGAGGCAGAACTGGAGAAGGAGGGAAGCTGTTGTGTACTGTTGGAAGCTTTAAGAAGCTGTTGGTTCTCTTGGAGGAGCTTGTCATGCTGGCTTCTCTGATGAACTCAGCTGTTCTCATTGTTCAAGGGGCTCGGGACCTTGTCGGCACTGAGAATGGCTGCAGTTCACTTTGGGGAGCTCTGGTCCTCACTCTGAGCATCGCTTCCTGGCTTTGGAGGGGAGGGTGATGCACTGCGCGGTCTCCTGGAGAAGACCAGATCTTTGCATGACTATTATAAATAATCTTACAAAATATGTGTCCTGCCTTATACTGTTCCCCTTGCAAAACCCTGAACTACAACACTAGGATTAAAGGTGTGAGCGATACTTGCCCTGAGTGGCCTGGATAAAGTAAAAGGGACAGGAAGGTACTGTTAAGGTCCTTTGCTTGCTTGCTTTTGTTGTCTTCTGTGCACCACGAGCTGATTCTCCTCTGCAATACCTTTGTGCCATCCCACCCTGTCTGGGAGTCAGTGGATGATGAATTGAAACTTCTGCAGATTGTGAGGTAAATAAAGCTTTTGCCCTTTGAGTATTGGGTACTTGTCTCAGCAAAGAGAGAAAAGTAACTAAGACAGTCAGTTTTGTTATTGCTGTTGTTTTTGTTTTTCAGGGCAGGGAACAGCCAATGCTTCTGTTTTGAACTTTGCTCTTTGTTCTGGAATGTTTATACCGCTGCTGCTAATCCATTGCACTGTTTTGTACACGTTACCGAAATGCACTTCTTCTTGACGAAACTGCCTTCACTGTTTCTGTCCCTGCCCTGATCAGCATCACTGTAAACTTTACCATCATCACAGTCTATATCATAATTAAGGGAAATTTCTATCATTTTAAACCAGAATTCAGGAAAGTCTTGTTCTATATCATGAATCCCACGGAACAAGCAGCCATTACAAGGTAGCTGGTAAATGGATACTATTGTGGGTTGAATTGTGTCTTCTTTCACCTCCAAAATTCAGATGAATTCTTATCCCCTCTTACCTCAGAAGGTGACTTGTAGAGATGGTACTTACCAAGTTAAAATAAAGTTGTTAGGGCAGGCACTATCCCAAGGAGACTTGTGCTTATAGAAATAGGAACACTTAAAAACAAAGACGTCTACAGCAAAAATGCCATGTGGATATGAAGCCCTCAGAAGGAACCACACTGCTAACACCTTGATGGGGGCATGTGGCTCCAGAACTGTAAGACAACACATCTCTGTTTGTTAAGTCTCCCACTACATGGCACTTTCTTAATGATAGTGCTAGTAATAGTGCTAATACAGATACCTAATGAAATACTGTGACTGTCTTCTCAGGGTGTGGGCTGTGGTGAGAAGGTGTAAAGCTGAGCTCCACACAGGCTATGAAAAGAAGGTTTCCACTTGCTTCTCCATCCAGGCTCTCTTGGTATATTGACAGGAGGACATAGTTGCCAGGACAGTCAGCCTCAGTTGGTTTTCAGTGTTTGGCACCTGGTAAATGGATTCCTGTTCAGTCGTTGTCCATGCCAACGAAAGCCATTTTAAGGTATTATGTTTACACACTGTTGGCTTGTTTTCTGAACCTTACTAATTGAAGTACATGAAAACATGCTGTTTCTGAGCCCTTGCATTTAGGATGGACTAGCTCAAATAGGATACAATTTCAAAGGATAAATGTAAATTTCTTTCTTAGGTGAACAAGTTTACTGTAGGGATAAAAATGTAAAGGAGATTGGTTGAATATTTCCTTTCAAAGAGACATAGCTAGGGGTTCTGACTGAATTTATTATAAGCCAATGGGATAGTGCTGCCCAGAAAGCTAAGAAATCACTAATCCCCATAAAGCATTAAGGCATATCTGCTCATACATGTAACAGTTCTGCTTTATGCTGCATTGAGCAGATCATGCCTGACATGGAATGTTCACATGAGCTTCATCACATCCTCTGAGATCATCAGAAAAGGATTTTAGTGGAAAGATGAATGCCTGAAAACCACATTAAATCAGGAAATGCTGATGGAAAGGTTTGGAAGTCAGATGGGCAGGGAATACTGGTTGTCCATCTTGAAATACATCAAGGGTATCTTGCAAAAAGAGATCACGGTTGTCCTAGGAGTTTCCAAGATAAAGAACTAGAACCACTTAGGGTGGCTGTAGACATTTTCAGTTCAAGGTAAGAAGCTATTTAAAGTTATTATTTTCCTTTAAAATGTTGGGTTGCTTGGTGGGATAGTAATTTTGTTATTCTGGAAGATAAGCCAAACAAAAGTTGAGAACCACTTCTTATGGAAGGGCAAGATGGATGTAAGGTGAGACTTCAAGAGCTGCTATTCAAAAGTGTGGTAAGAATGGCCACGGAGGTACTAGAGGCCACCCTGGCTCATGCTGCATCGCAGATTCTAACAGTCATAGGCTGTATCACTTTAATGGTGACTGGCGTCTTCACTCCCAGGAAACCCACCTGTTGGCTTACTGTCTAACTTAAATTACCCTCTAGCAAAATAGAGTAACTGTAGTTGCTGGAAACAGCCGAGAGACTGGGCATCTCTGAGTGAACAGATTACTTGCTTAAACACACCTCATCAGCCTGAGTGTTACCCTTCTCTCCTACAAAATGAATGCTGCATGGCATAGTTGTTAACATCATAGACTTTGGAGTTACGGTGCTCACTTTTAAATCCTAGCTCCTCACCTTACGATCTATGTGAAAAAGTCTTTAACTTCTTTGTCTGTAAACTAGAAATGTTAGTAATGGAGCGTGCTTCATAGGTTGTTGCAAGATTTAAATTAAAAGGATGCTACAATACTTGGAACACGGTGTACTGCGACACATTTTATAATATGCTTTTACCCCTCAGGCTGACTCCTCATTGATTCCTACATTAGAATGTTTGGCAGTCAGCCTCCAAAATGATCTATATATATATCAATGCCACCTAGATCCAAATCTAAGATGTCATCTCACTAAGCCATCATCAATCTTTAAAGCAGAAACCAGATTTTAGATTTTAAAAAGCTCACTCAAGTATTCAAGTTCCAACTAAATGTACCTCTTGAAGCAAGTTCCACACTAAGCTTAGTAACAGTAGTTCTCAAAGTGTGGCCCCTGGATAAGCTGCATATCACCTGGGAACCTTTGAGAAACTCAGATTTCCTGCCCCTACTAAACCAGAGGCTCCAAAGGTGGAGTCCAGCCATGTGAATTTAGCAAGCCCTCCTGGTGATTCTGATGCGTGCCTGAGTTTGAGAGAATTTTGAATGTAAAAGATCTGGGATAAGGTCCAGGCTGTGCACTGCTAAGTGGTACCTGGGTGATGCTGATGCTTCAGGTTGGGGACCAACTACTGAGATGGGGACACTAGCAAGGGGACTAGATGGGAACAAAAAATAATCAGAGAACTGCAAATTTGACAATAAAGTGGGAAAAGTAAATCAAGCTATGAATTAATCAAGCCACTATAGTCTTGAGATAAGAAGGTGGGACATGACTGGAGGTGATTGGTGCACGTAAACGGTGGAGACAGATCTGACTGAGAGCTGACCCTAAACTCCATGATACCCTCATTCTGATGCATTTCCATGATAAAATCTCCATGAGGGGAGGAATATAACACATTTCTAAGCACATTTAAGGCACTGTGTAAATTCATGCCTGTTCAGTAACTAACACTCTGTCTTATTTGGAGAACCTGGCCCCTTTTGGGAAAAAAAAAAAAAAAAAACATGGAAAGAACTCATAAAGAAAACTCATGAATAATGAATGACATTCCTTTGAGTGAAATGTACCCCCGTTGGGCAGTCTCTGTCTGTCAAGCTGCCCACTTCTCTGTCTGTTCCCTGGCCATGTGAGCTTGTGGCGGCTTTGCAGCTAGACAAAGGGTTGAGCCCAGCTTCACAACATTCAGTAACTTGCTTCTTCCACAGTTGACCTATGAGGCTTAGCCTCCTTATCTGTGACAGGGCTGAAAATCATCCCTGCCTTACATGGCCACTGCTATGATCGAAGGGCAAGCGTGTGAATGAGCATCAGAGCAAGTGATGGGGAGGAAAAGGTTAGCAGGACTAAACAAAACCATTGCAAAGTGTTGAGCTTAGGGGATGAAAGTATGGTGCTACCTAAAGCCACCAAGACTTTACAGTAAGGAAAGTAGAAAGAGTTTCCTCTTAGAAAAGATACTTTAAACCATGTAGATTTGCTGATCTACGGAGAGTAGAACTGTATTAATTATTCATGTTCCTAGTTAGTTCAAGAATTATCTTCTGAGACAGCTGGAGTGAGATCTTTGTTGTGATAATATTTTGGTTCTGGGAAGGGAATTTACATTGTTTAACATTTTATTGGCATCTAGTGGCTTTAAAATAAATTTAAACTCATATGCTGTAATTAGTGTTTTGTTATTGTTTTATGAAGTTTCAGTATTCAATTTCCTTTATAGCTATGAAGAGAGTGTTCATTCCTATTGACATTTAAACACAAGAATCCCCAAAGACCCAAATAATTTTCAAAATGTTCTTGCTTGTAGGACTCACTAACATTGCTGGGAAGAGTAATCTGGGCCACATGTCTGAGCATATGGGAGAAACCTATATGTTCTTACACTAAAACACAGGGCTCCACATGAAGGTATAATTCACTCTCAGACCATTGTACTAAATTTTTTATTCTTATGTAAATTTATCTTGCCAATTTATCTTTTACTGTGAAATCACAAAATATACTTGAATATCAAATGTTATCTTGATAATATTTTCATATTATCATTCCATCTATTTAGAGTTTTCTAAAGCACTGTTTTGAGACTTAGAAAAGAATAGACTTCAGTATGCCAAACCCAATCAAATTTGAATTTTAACATTTACTGTGTGCAAAGCACTGTGCTGAGCCTAGGGTTTGAGGGGCTAAACAAGTGGTTATACATCACCTTCAGGGCGCTTTTGAGCTCCTGGGATGAGTAGACACTCATACATGAAAGGACCGTCTAGTTCTCCTCACCTCCCAGCTCTCTATTGACACAGCTGGGTTTCCTTAATTCAGTTCTTAGGTTCATTTCTGTCTGAGGCAGCGGGACCCATCCTTACCGGGCAGGAAGCCTAAGGTTCTGAGATCAGAAGCACTTAGGCATGGAATTCAGCCGGTATTGCTGCTCCATTACCATATCAGTGCTGTTACATTTTCCAGTCGGGCCTGCTTTGTTAGTACTCCCCGTACTACATTGCACCTCATAAACCATCATTTCTACAAGGACTTTTCTGATTTTTTCTGCAGGAGTTGGGCTTCTTGACCTCTGTAACCCACTCTTTCAGGGGCTGAATCTCTCACACCTGCTATTTGAAATCCCAGCCTTTTTATCCTTAAAAATTTCCTGAGTAAAATTCCATTCATTTTCTGCCTCATTTTTACTGAGATGGTCATCTGAGATGTTGATCTGCTTTAAATAATACGTAAAGGGCTTGGATTTTGTTTTCTTCATATCTTATAGTACTTACCCCTAGACTATACTGAAGTCTCTGTACTCTGTACTCATCCCTGGATATGTTCGTCAGCTTTCTGCTACTGTAACAAAATACCTGAGATAATAAACTTATAAAGTTGCTAGGCATAGCGGCATTGCCTGTGACCCCAGCACTCTGCGAGACTGAGGCCAGAGCATCTCAAGTTTGAGCTCAGCCTAGGCAGTTTAAGGACTTAGCGAGACTCTGTCTAAAAACAATAAAGAGAGGAAGGGAAACCTGGATGTGTCTTAGAGGAAAGGCCTTGGGTTCAATCCCCAGTACTTCCAGTCTGGAGATTTCAGTCTATGGTGGATGGTTGGTTAGCTTCACTGTTAAGGGACCTGTGGCAGCACATCATGGTGGTGAGTGTAGGGTTCAGCAAAACTATTCACCTCATGGCCTGGAAGTAAAAAAAGAGGAAGAGGAGGAGGCTAGGGTCCTACTAGTCCTTGAAGGACACACTCTTAGTGACCTGAAGAGCTTCCACTAGGCCCTATCTCCTAAAGGTTCCACCAACTCCCAATCATGTCAAGCTGGAGACCAAGCCTTTAACACATGGGACTTTGAGGGGCATTCTAGATCCAAACCATAGCATCTTAGTGGAATCCCACTCCCCAGAATATGTAATATCTTAATGCTGGGTCGTGACAGGTACTGGGGATCAAACAGTGACCGGAGATCCCCTCTGCTATTAAGGAACATAAGAGACTAATGGCAAAAACAAATGTTATTGGCATCCTTACTGCTTTTCTTCCCTCCACTCCCCACTTTACATTGGTCTTTCCAGCTCTACCCACAGAATATATTATTTAGCAGCCCATATGTTCACATGCCCACCATAGCCTGAGTTAGCTTGAACTTTCAACTTCCACGGGAATACTAGGATACTGGATACTACACCAAGTCCACAAATGCTGGCCATAAAGAAGTCAGACAGCAGACCTGGTACTTGCCAGAGGAATATTAGCCTTACAACTGAACTCCAACAGTTTTTCTGGCCTCTTTTGCAGGCCTGTCTTGTTTACCTTTCTCTCGTTGCTGAGACAAAATACCCAACACCCAAAATGAAGGAAGGAAAGGTTTATTTAGCTTACAGTTTGTGGAGGTTTCAGTCCATACTTGGCTGATTCTGAGGCAGAGTGGCACATGGCAGAGGGCAAACTGTTCGGGGCAGCAGAACACAGCAAAAACAACCAGCAAAAGGGAGGAATGGCCGCAAGCAGCCTCCTTTTCTCCCCTACATTGTAAACAGCCTACCCCCACCCACGGGACGTGTAGCTCTCACACAGTCTCCATGCCCTCCTCTTCCACAGGCTCAGGATGTACACAAAGTAAGCACTCTGGCTTCCTGCTGAATCGCTCAGTTAAACCTCCAGATTCCCCAAGTTGACACAATGTATCAACCATAACAAGGCCCCTTGTACTATCTTTCCCCACGTCCAACACTATACCTGAAGGAAAGAAGGTTTAAGTGAGTTCACGGCGTGGAGAGATTTGCTCATAGTCAGTGGCCTCCAAGGCAGGAACATCATGGTACAAGGGCACAGGGGAGGACAGCTGTGTCATAGCAGCCAGGGAGCAGAGCAAAGGAACAGAACCAGAGAGGAATAAGTGAAGAACCGGATGTAATACCCTGGGCCATGCTTCCATGACCCACAGAGGCATACCCAGGAGCGTGCTCTACTAGACTGCTCCAGACATTCGGGATTAATGGTCATACCCCTGTATAATCCACTTTTCATGAACTACTCAGAATAATCTTTAGAAAAAATATAAAGCAGATCAAGTGATTTCCCTGATTAGAACTTTTCAAAGATTTTACCCCACTTCTGTTAGAATGAAATCCCCATCCCTTGCAGTTGGTGCCAGTGCTCTGTGTGACTGGCCCCAGATCTCCTCATCCGTACTCTATCCTTTGCTCATTATGCTTCTGCCACAGAAGGAGCCTCTTTCTGCCTCTGGAACAAGCTAAGCTCATTCTGAGTGTCAGTGCCTTGGCATCCCCTGTTTCTGTGCCTCTCTGATGTATTTCTCAGTTTATGAGTTTCAGTTCAAACGCTAGCAATGTCTTCTAGAGCAGTCACCCCCTGCAACCCCATCACAGTGCTAATCATTATGTGAAAATACTGTATTTCTGTACTGGTGATCAAGGTTGTAAACTGCATGGGGCCATCTTGGTTGTCTGGTTCACCGCGAGACGCCCTATGTCACCTTCAACAGATTAGGTAGGTCCTTAAAAATTCCTGTTGGATTAACTAATATAAACATACAGTACAGCATAGTAAATATGAATAAAGTTAAGTCTGAAGGGATGATGAGAAAAAGAGCAGTTCACCCAACGTAGTTCGGGAGGACTGTACACGCAACTCAGAAGAAGGGGCATGAGGGAAGTGGTAAGCGACCCTGGTCATCATCACCATCACCATCACCACGGATTTTTAAGCACTTATTGATGTGCCGGAAGTGACATGAAGCACTTTAATTTATTCTTCTTGTGTAGCCATCATAACACCTCTATAAAGAAATATCAGTTTTGCAGAAGTGTTGCGGAAGTGAGAACTGAGATCTGAAAGCATTAATGTTATCAGCACCTGCAAAGCCCAAGTGCCATGGACTCAGAGTGCACGCAGAAGAGGTGGGAATGGACAGTTCCAGGGAGAAAAAATAGCATGTAGAAAAGCATAGAGGACTGAAAACACAAAGTGCCTTTGGAGAATTGTAAATAATTCCAGAAAAACATATTCCTGACTTTACAACTATGATGAAATAAACTCTTTTATCCTTTGGGACTTCCTAGGTTCTTAATCTTTCCATTAAATCTGGCTAAATCTTAATCTTTCCACTAAATCTGTCTCACTACTACCTAGATTTATTTTTAACAGAATTTTGAATGCTATTTCATGTCCTCAACATTGCATTGTTTGGCATGCTGGTGAATAGCACTCCTCTCTTGGCTTTCTGTAAACACTGAAGCACTGTAATTTGGATACTTAATAGAAAAACTCAAACTGATCATGACAAAGGGCCTTTCTTACCCCTTAAATCATGCTCAGATTTACAGAAAATTAGTATCTTACTCTGTTCTTTGTGTTGCTGTTGCTGTTGTTGCTATTACAAATACCTGAGGCTGAGTAACTTATAAAGAGGCTTATTTGGCTCATAATTCTGGTGGCTGGAAGGTCCAAACAGCATGGCACTGGCATCATGACAAGGGCCCCTGCGACTGCATCGCTGCATGATACAGAAATGGAAAGGAAAGCAGCTGTGTGCAGAAGGGGCCAAGCGTAGGGACTCGCCTCACTTTATAGCAGTTGCTGACCTGAGAACGAACTCTGTGAGGCCAGCTTTAACGCCTTCTGAGGCTGATGCTCCATGACCCCGTTATCTTGCTGTAGGCCTCACTCCTAAAGGTTCTCCCGCATCCACACTGCCACACTGGGGACCGCACTTCTAGCGCGTGATCCTTTGTGAGGCAAACCATATCCAAACTGCAGCAATTACCCTGCCTAAGAGACGGTCAGGGAATGCTAGGGATCCTCCCTGGTTCACTATCTGAGGGAACAAACTAAGCCACATCTTTATTTTCTTCATACTTGGAAGTTACAAAATGTATAATGCATGCAACATAATATAGGTGAATGTCAGTTATGAAGGACAACAGTGGAAAAAACACCATCAAATGAATTACCAGTAGCTTTTGTGCATGCACCTTCTCCAGATCCCATCACCTTAACTTCCAACCCTCACCAAGATCCATCATGATTTATTGTTGCCCGTCATCCCTGTTTTAATCACTTTGTCATTGCGGAGAGACAAAGCCAACGCCCACAACTTAAAGGAGGAGGGGTTTATTTTGGCTCACAGAATCAGAAGTTTCAGTCCATGCTAGCAGCAGGCTCCCAGCCAGGAACGTCATGAAAGAAAAGGGCTGCCTTAGAGGAAAGCTACTCACATCATGGTGGCCAGGAAGCAGAGAGCAGGGAGCAAAGGGAGAGGCCAAATGGAAGGTACTGTCTTCCAGGTCAGGCCCAAGGGACCAGCCTTTTCTGATCAGGCCTCACCCCTGAGTGCTCTCCTGCTGAACTTGCTGTGGATGAGTACAGCATCCCTAAGATCCAATCACCGCCGAAAGGCCCATCTCTGAGCACGTAAGACTTTTAGAGGTCATTCTTGTCTAAAGCATAACAACCCCCTTGCTTTTCTTTATGATTTTACCCCTATGTAAACATCAGTTATTTATGGTGTGGAAAGTTAAATGACATTATATTGTTTATATTCCTCTATGGGTTGGTTTTTCCAGTCATGTTTCTAAGATTCACCTATATTAATGCCCATGGGTTCAGTTTATTCATTTTAATTTCTGTACAGCATTCCGTTTATGAGTCTATTACAATCTAGCTAGCTTAATTGATAGGCATTTGAGTCTCCTCAAGTTTTTGCTACTACAAACAAAAGTTCTACCATGCAAAAGAGTTTGATGCACACTCTTAGGTGCAGATAAGAAACAGACTTGGGGAAAAAAGTTGCAATTACAGATTTAGAAGACTGTACACATTTTTCAACTTTTGTTGTATCACTGTTTAGGTCAAGTGCAGTTTCTGCATCTCCCATGGGCAAAGTTCAAGTACAGAGGGAACCGTGTCTCTGTTCTCTGTGTATTTAGGAGCTACACAATGCTGAAGCATCCAAAGGAGCTTTGCCAAAGGGAAGTTGTCAAAACTTATCAGCTGGTATCAGCTGACCTAATTTGACCTTCTGAGACAGTTTTCTGCAAAGATTTTTTAAAAAGTAGGGAAGAACCTATGGGTCCACCCATCTCTTTCCTTAGTACTAAGAATATACGTGTGTGGGTCTATTAAGACAACCATGCAAGAAGTTCTCTAGTCTAAAAATGAACTTTCTTAGCTTGGAGTGTGTGAACCTTTAAATTTACAAGATATTGCCAATTTGTTTTCCAGACTGGTCATGCAAATTTATACTCTCACCAACAACATGTAGTTTCTAATTGCTCTTGGAAGGGTTTTAGATATTTGATGTAAACTAATAAAATCTTGTTAAATTTCTTCATAAATATCGTTGGGATTTTGATTGAAATTACTTTAAATGTACAAATCTATTTGGAGAGAATGGATATTTTTAGGAAATCGAGTCTCTCTATGAACATCGTTAAAAATGGATATAGATCTTCTTTATTATCTTTGAATAGGTTTTAGAATTTTCCCATAAACATGTGACACATATAAAGCACATACTGTATGGCATTTTTTCCAAGTTCCACATATATTTAGTTGCTATTGTAAATAGCATTGTTAATTAATTTCATTTGTTTGTAGTGGAACTGAAGTTATTATCGAACACTTTTACTAAACAGTCATTTCTAGTAATTTACTGGAGAGTCTCTCCTTCAAAAAGTACTAATAAAATTAGCATGAATATATGTAGGAACTTTCCATTGGAGAGAACTCATACCTTTTCATAGATCCTCAGAAGGGACTGAAAATTCCCCAAATGAGCAAGAACTCATGATATTAAGTGGAGAAAAGTTTTTGAAATGATGGAAAAATGAGGACAACAAGTCCTATATTTACTGAAATCATGTGCCACAACCACCTGCATCACAGTTACCCAGGGCTCTCAGTTTAAATTCACATTTCGGGGCCCCATCTCATTTAACTGGAGAACAGCACTCTGAGTGGCAGGGCCTATGGCTGTGCCATTTAAGCACTTCATGCATTCTTCTCAAGACTGAAGTTTAAAAACCATAGAATTGTTGCATGGATTAAAGAAGGGAAAATTTTAAGTCCATGAACAAAAAAAAGTGATTTCTAGAGGCCACATGAAACAATTTGAGCCAATTACCGTCAGGCTATAATAATTCTTGGCTGTGAATACAACTGGCTCCTGTGATTCCTAGTCCATTATTAAAGATGGGGATGATCTTGGATATCTCTAATTATATGTTTTCTTTTCTGTTGCAGATTATAGTGTGATTCTGTGGGAATCAGGAAGCTTTTCCCTTGTTAAAAAAAGCAACAACAGGGAAATCTGAATGTGATTTAGATGTAGCTGTTGATAGCTAAGGTACTTATAGTTTACAGCAATTTTATTGGAAGTATTGAAGTCCATCCCCCTCTCCAAATACAATTACATACTCCATTGAAAACATAGTTTGGGGCTATGTCAATCTTCTCTAGCTATAAGTTACAGATAGTGTGGATTTTTTATGACCTTGGGGGAGTTTCCAGTCTAAGAAAAAGTTCAGGGCAAATGAAAGTATTTTGTTTACTCACACGAAGAGGAGAAAAAACAAAAGTTAAATTAGATAGCTAAAAGGTATTTAATTAAAACCGTACCAGTTCTTTAAATCTTGCTTTGATGATATAGGATTTAAAAGAAACAAAAGGGTAAATAGTGAAGTCTCCCTCATCACACTTTATCTCAGGCACCTATTTACCTTGTACAACTTTACAGAAAATTTATGCACATATGAGCATATATAGATACTTCTACATGCACAAGTTATAGGAATTCCTCATTTGGGTAGCATGCAGAAAAGATTTAGAGGCCTATGCCTGCTACCTTTACAAAAGCCTCTATATAGCCTACCCTTCACTGGTATCGGGGAACTTAGACTTGGGAGTTCCTACCATTCTGATTCTCTAATGAGCTTGTGTGGTAGGAAACACTGCACATATATTGTCACAATTTGATGCTGGAGTAATTAAGCATTTCTTGACTCCATGGGTAGTGAACTTTTGGAAGCCTTTTACTCTTTGTTGATTTTGCTTTGTATCCTCCTAGGATAATAATTCTTAGCTTGAGTACAATTGAGTCCTATGCTTTCTAGATCCTAACTAAACCTGGGGATGATCTTGAGGATCCCCGACACAGGCAGTTACATGTTTTCTTTTCTATTACAGGTCATAGTCTGATTGTGTGGGAATCAGGAGGCTTTTTTCTTGTTAAAAAACAAACGTTCAGTAAAATCATTCATATTAAACATACTTTATGGGTTCATCAATCAGTCTTAGCCCTTACATTAACAATACTGTCCTGTGTATTTCATCAATAAGAAATGTTTTCAGGGACTTTCGTCATGACTATTTGTTGCTTCTGGAGAAAAGGTGGCTATTGATAAGTGGCTGTCCATGACATTACATGTTCTTCAACATAATCTAATGAGGATTATATTCAAGATATCTCTTGTCCCTTGATGTTCAAAATACCATAGGCTTTACCTTTTAGATAGCTATACCATCTTTCCTGAGGACTTTCATTTTCTTTCCTGTTTCTTGCATCCTATGTGTTTATCCTACAGTTTATTTCCTTATTAGTGAAACAAATTCTGTAGTAGCTTCATGAGAGAAGGTGGACAATAGGAAGATATTTTGAAATTTTGTGCATCTGAGAATACATTGATTTTGCTTTCCCACTTGACTGATAATTTGGTAGAATTTTAAGTAGAAATCAGTCTCTCTAAAACTTCAGATTCTTGCTCCTTTGTGGGATTTTTTTTCTTCTGTAGGCTTTTAGAGTTCATTGACTTTGTATTCTGAAAACATATCTCACAGTCTTCAGAATTACATTTTTTGAATCCATTGACTTTGCATTCTGAAAACATATCTGACAGTCTTGGAGTCTTCAGAATTACATTTTTCTTTTGCTTCTCTGCTTCTCAAGCAGCCTTAACAATTATTCCTTCCTGTATAAACTAGTCTTGCAGTTTTATCCTCCCCCTGCACGTTCCTCTCCACAGTCTTCTGTTGATTTTTCATTTCCACTATTTTCTTTCTTGTTTCCAAACATTCGCACCTCCCTCCCCCATCCACCTCTTCATTGTGTTCTGTTGGGGCTTCATCTTCTCCTACCCTTCTTGGGATATTAGAGTTTTCTTAAATATTTCCCCTGCATTGTCTGTTTCCCCATATTTCACTTGCAGTGTTTCAGCCTTTTCTTTCCATATTATTGGTTTCTTTTGGCTGCCGTCTATGATTAAAAGTAAAAAGCAAGTAATAGAGAGGAAGCTCTGAGGGGATGGGTCAACTTTTTTGACTGAATTCACCAGAGTGGTCTGGTTGTGTGGTTTATAGACGAAAACCCGGTGGCAAACTCTTTGGTTGAGCTCTTGAGTTAATCAAATTTTGATTAACATAGTGATGAATGTGGGTGGGGAGTTCAGTGTACAGTAGGCACAAATTGGGACTTGTTCCCCGTTTAGGTACTGGATAGAGTCAAATACTCACAGATAATTCAACTTCCCAATTGCAGGCTGGATTAAAGGACAGCTGCCCAGCAACATGAAGCCGGACAAAGTTCTATCAGCCCTACGTGCCCTTATTTTCGATTTACCTCTCCTATTTATGCTTTCCAGCTTCCAACATTTTGTTTCCGTCATCTCCATGTCCTTGGGGGTTTAGGTTTTCCCTGGAGGTTCAGCAACGGAGGCAACGATATTGCATGCTTGTCTCCATGCCACCATTTTAACTCAGAACAGACATCCCTAGGGTAAAAAGCGTTCTGACCCGATCCAACCTGGCAGCACAGCCATTCATTCCAAAGACACCCCACTTTTCCATTTGGGGACTTCCTCTAACTTCAGGCTCCACAAGAAGTATACAAAGAGCCACGACGCAGGGCCAAAGAGAGTGCAAAGAGATGGGGCAATAAGCGGTAGAGATGACTTTAACCTGGCGTCAAAGGTCACAGAACTCCTAGATGCGCAGTCCACGCAGGCTGGGGAGTCGCGCCCCGCCCCCTGCCTGCAAGGCCCCGCCCCGAGAAAGGCTCCGCCTACCAGGCCCCAGGCCCCGCCTCTGTCCCTGCCGCCTGGAGGAGCGCGCTCCCGCTGCCCTGCAGCCTGCAGCCTGCCTACCGCCCTGATGTTTGCCTGTCGGCTCGCAAGCTGTGCTCTGCGCCCCGCCCTGAGGGTCGCCCTGCGGCCGCTGCGGCTGCTGGCCCTGTTGGTGCTGTGCCTTCCAGTCTGGGCTGACTGTCCTTGCCGGGAACCTGCGCTCTGTCGTCCGATCCAACACCGCCCCGACTTCGAGGTCAGAGCTTCTCCCCTGCCACTGTGGGTCTGGTCCCCACGGCTGGGAGAGAAGCTGGAGTGGAACGGAGCCCTAAAGAGGTGGCGGGATGCCAACCCCAGCCGTGCCCCCTTGCTGAGGGCCTTCCTGTTACAGATTTCCTTCCTTTAGCAGATGGGGCAATATCTGACGTAGGGGTTGAGTAACTCCTTCCACTCCTCCAGGGCTCACATGTCTGGCTCTGCCGGCGAGCTTCAAATCCACGGCTCTCTGTGAAGCCAGCGCCGGCTTTCCCCTCCCCAGCCCCTGCTCCAGGAGCAGTCTGGGTGTAAAAACCCAGAGAAGGTAGGATAATTCACTTCCGAGAGCATGAGGACTTCGTGCGGAAGAGACAGTGTTTTTCTTCGCTTTTTAAAACTGTATTTAGCTCTTTCCTTTGTGGCGCCTCACAACCAAGAAGGGTGGTAAAAACAGATTTTCAGTAAATTGATTTTCTACCCAAACTGTTTATAAGGCTTCTGACCAAACACCCCTTTTGAAGCTATAGCGAAGCCACCTAACTGAAGTTCGATAACTGAAGGTATTGAGCTGGAGCCCACACTCCTGCAAGTACAGGGTGGGCAGGGTGGCTGCAGCATCATCCAGTTGAACTCGGAGTAGGTCAGGACCAAAATCAGTCAGTCTAGTACCACACAGATCCAAGTGTTTTAGCTGTCTGGTGCTCACATGGAATTGGACAAAGTTAGGGAGCTTAGGAGTTTTTCTGTCTTTTTGAGACAGGGTTTCACTATGCAGTTCAGGCTGGCCTTGAACTCACTTTGTAGCCCAGGCTGGCCTCAGATTCATGGCAATCCTCTGGCCTCAGCCTCCTGAGTGCTGGGATTACAGATGCTCACGGTCACGCCCGGCCTGGGAGGTCAGGTTTAGTCCGAAGAACGATTCTTTTGTAGAAACAGGACAAATTCCTCGTTCTTAATGTAGTAGATTAACTTGGAAACAGCACTTGTAAGTATATACACATTGCTTGGGAGAAAAAATAAAAGTGGTGAAAGTTGTGGTGACTCTGCCCAGTGTGGAAATCTGCTTTTTAAAAACCTTAGACCAATAAAAGTTTATCTGAGGAAAGAACAATTCATGATAATCGGCAAGACTCAAATCATAAACAACTTAAAGACCTCCAAAAGCTGAGTGTAGGCCTCTATAGACTGAACAGAAAGCACAGAAATTGATTGGCTGTGGTTAGGTGTTTGCTTCATTTGGGTAAGATCCAGAGGAAAGTCCCTGCTAGGTCAGGTGGTGGTTTCTGATTGGTTTCTTGTCTGTTTACACTGGGTTGCACTTTGGTTAAGTGGGAATCCAAGGCATTAGAGCTGCTTCAACCTAATAGTCGCTCACATAATTTTTTTTAACTATCTGAAAGATTTAGTGTAGCACCCAATACTTGGTAGATTAGGTAGTGTTTGTGGACATTTTGAAAAATACAGTGCAGGAAATTATGCTTATTTTCCTATGGTTACAGTAAAGAAGTCCCTAGCTGCTTCTGTATTTTTTCAACTATATCTTAAATCCTAGAGATTGAGTCCAAGGCCTCATGCATAGTAAGATCTCACAAGGGCTTATTCATTTTTTAAAAATCAAGTTTAGCCATAATTACTGGAATTATTCTGTGATTCGCCACTTTCAGGATTTCTGTGCTGTAGCTACTTTCAAATTCAGAGTCGGAATTTTCCTGAGGAATAGGGACCTTTGAGTTTTTGTTCCCTCCTCTGAGAAGGTTCTTTTGCCCATTGGAACCCCTCCTCCATTGTCAATATACAGATTTCATTCATCTCTTATGGTCAGTCCTCAGGGAAATTTTCCTGCCCCATCTTCTGAACAGGATCCCAAGGCACCCCGAATTTTCTTGCAATCTTTACTACTATTGCAATTAATAACTCCCAAATGGCCTTGGTCTCCTGTTAACCTCTATGCCCACAGTGCCTAGCAAGATGCCCTCCCTAGCTGGATGTGGCGGTAACGCCTGTAATCGCAGCCACTGTGAGACTGATGTGGGAGAAGCACAAGTCCCAGACCACTGTGGCTGACTTTGCAACACTCTGCCTCAAAAACAACAGTACCCCCAAAAACATACAAAATGATTGAGGATGTAGCTTGGTGCTCCCTGAATTCAATCCTAGTACAAAGAAGAAAGGAAAAAAAAGAGGGAAGGAGGGAGTGAGGGAGGGAAGAAGGAATGAAGGGAGAAAGGAAGGAAGGAAAAAGAACCCTGAATCCTCCTTATGCTTTACTGAAATTCGATAAATATTTTGAGTCAGTTAGTACCTTGGAATAAAAGAAACCTAACCAGTGAGACTTCTGTGAGAAAAAAATACTGGAGACCTTAACATCAGCTGCCTTAGAGTTTGACTTGAATCCGAAGAAGTCAGCACCACTGGAAAACATTCATAGTGTCTAGAGCTCCCATACAGCTGCCCAAAACTGTTACCAACTTCCTTCTCTTGCCCTGCTTATTCAGTCGGTCACAAAGTCCTATACACTTGGCCTCCCTAGGATCTCCCCCATCTGTGCACTTACGTCACTTAACTGCAGTGCTCCGTGGTTTCAGTGGAGGTTGCCATCATCTCCTGCCCGGATTCATCCTTCCCTATTCTCCCAGTTTGGGCCCCTCATTAATCCATTTCCCACTTCAGCTGAAGGAATTTTTAAAAGATGCACACTTTCTTTAAAAAAAAGGTTTTATTTTCTTCCTTCCTTCAGGATATAGTACTAACTTCTCAGCAGGTCTTACCAGGCTGGTGAGGATTTAACCACTGCTTACCCGGCCCAGGGTCTTCTCTGTGCTCTCTAAATTCTAGGCATTGGCCATCAGTACCGAATATTCAGTTACAGAACCACGTTGTCTCTGCTGCCAGGCACTTTCCCACTACTTCTTCCTGGCCCACCCGTCCTCACCTTCCTGGCCTGGTCAGCTATCCTTGCCGCCACTTACATTTGGGCCCCCCACGTCTTTGCCCCTCATACTGTCGGTGCCTTGTATATGGTGGTCTGGATGGTCACCACGATGACCATCTTGGCTACACGATGGTGATTATGCTGATTGTTCTGCAGGTCTTTGTATTTGATGTGGGGCAGAAAACTTGGAAATCTTATGACTGGTCACAGATTACGACTGTGGCAGCTTTTGGAAAATACGACTCAGAGCTCATGTGCTATGCTCACTCAAAAGGAGCCAGAGTAGTGCTGAAAGGTATTTTTGTTTTTACCAATTGAATGCATTTAGTTAATTTGTAAATTTACCTGTATCATTTGCTATAGTCCTTACTTTAAAAAAATTCCTTTATGTTTCTGCTTTTAAAACCTTAATTTTCATTAAATGCATTTCACAAATCAAGATATTTTTTGAAAGGTTAAATAAACCATTTTATGGGTTTGAGCAAAATGTGATTGCCTAATTAGCAGGCTGACCTTTAATTAGTCCACAATTTCTGCCTTTGGGAATGATCTTATTAAACTATGTTGGTAATTTTAGAGATTAGTGGAAAATGGCTATTACTTTGGTATATTAATTCTCTATTTGGGGATTAGGGGCTTAGTATTCCAAAATAATGAAACGTTTTAAAGACACTTTGATCTCTTTGAAAGTGGGTTTGCAAAATAAATGGCATTTAACTATAAAAACACATGTAATTACAAAAGATGTATATTTCTTCCACAGGAGATGTTCCCTTAAAGGACATCATTGACCCTGGTTTCAGAGCATCTTGGATAGCACAGAAACTTCACTTGGCCAAAACACAACATTTGGATGGAATTAATATTGACATAGAACAGGAGGTTAATTGTTCATCACCTGAATATGATGCATTAACAGCTTTGGTCAAAGAAATCACAGAGTCCTTCCATCAGGAGATTGAGGGGTCACAGGTAAAAACATCCACTTTTTTCTTAGAAATTTAATTTTCTTTACCAAAATGGTTTCATGAAGGTATGCAATCTTAGTTTTGTAGTAATGCAATATGAAAGAATTTCAGGACATATTTCCTAAACATTTTGTATAAATTTTAGTGTTATTACTTAGGGAATTTTGAGGTGCAACATTTGTTCTCTATTCACATCAGAATACAACACCGAGATTACTCCACTGACATGCCTTGCAGCAAGGATACAGTACTAGGCAGTGAAGGCAGAAAGCAGCATGGAGGACCTGATTTTTACCAATCATGACAGAAATAACTCCTGCCTAAGACTAGAGGTAGTTCTCGTGAAGTCTCACAGTTACTCCATGGCCTCTAAGTTGCTTATGGAGCACTCAAGGCCCAATAAAGCTCAAAGGCTGATTCATAGAACTTGTTAGAGCTATGACAGACAACAGCCAGTGTGCTTTCCCATTGCCATAATGAGCCTGATTACAGTACAAGGCATCCTGCCAGGCAGTGTGCAGGTAACAAAGGGTAGTGTGGTTCCAGATCACTAATTTTACATCTGGCCATATATCAAGATGACAAGGGGGTCTCAAAAAGAATACAGACAGACATGTGCATACACACAAATGCTGAGGACTCACTCCCAAAATTATTATTCAGAAGGTTTTTGATGAACCTAGAGTTCATAATTTTAAAAAACGCAGATGATTATAATTAAGAACTACTAAGTTAGTGAGTTATTTGAAAGCTGGGACCAGATCCTTAAAGTCTAACATGGTATTTAAAAATTATTTGTTGAGTATATGAATGATGCCTGCCTTTAAAGAATTTTAAATATGGTTAAATAGGACACACACACACACATAAACACTCTAAACTTTCCCTTGATATTCTATGGGGCATTGGTTCCAATACCCTACATGGATGCAAAAATCTTTAGATATTCAAGTCTTATACATAAAATGGCAAATTATGCATGACATCCTGTATACTCTAGATTACTTATAATACTTAATACAATGTAAATGTTTTTGATGTGTTTAAAGAATAAAGTCAAGAAGAGTATGTATGTGCTAAGTACAGGCACAATTTTAAAAATATTTTTATCTAATATGTCTAAGATTGATGAATGTAATATTCATTCCAGGATAACCATTATAAATACATGTGATTCCTAAACCTGTCTCAGAATCACCTGGAAGTATTTATTTAAAATTTCTCAAAATTGGTTCAGTAGGTCTGGGACAGAGCTAGGGAACTGCAATTTTACCAAGTGCTCTAGGTGATTGTACTATAGTTGACCATCGTGAATATGGTAATCATTGGTAAAATAATGACGAGACGACTCACATCTGTATAGTTTTATGCAAGTAGGGAAGGTGTGTCTGTATGAAATATAACTTTTCAGATGGGTACAATGTAGAAAAGAATAGCAAATACCTGGCATGCTGGCCATCACACCCCTTTCCTCCTCACAAGTTTTGGAAACTTTCCTTTATTCTCTTGGTAGCTGTTACTAACAGGTTAGATTTAGTTTGTGAGAAACAATTGATTTGCTGGCCCTCATTAAGCTATAGTGAAAGGGCAGGATCAATGAAATTGAGCAAAAATCTTATATAGGAATACCATCTCTATTTTCAGCCAGGTGTGCTGGTATATGCTTATAGTTCCAGCACTCTGCAAGGCTGAGGCAGGAAGACTGCAAGTTTCAGCCTCGTTAGGGGGACCTAGCAATTTAGCAAGACCTTGTCTCAAAATAAAAAATTAAAAAAAAGGGCTCGGGATGTAGTCTAGGGTGGTATCTGTGGATTCAATCTCTAGGACCACACACACACACACACACACACACACATACACACATACACACACACAAAACCAAACTAAAAGAGTGGCCACATTCATGTTTGAAGGGTGAGTAGAATAATTCGGGTTATTATGTCAGATTATATAAGTGAATAAGTAGGAGGTACAGTTGGAAAACCAGTTGACACTGAGGAAGATCCAGGATATAAGATGGGAATATGCATTTTATTCTGTATGTAATGGGTTACATCGGTATAGTTGCAAAGTGGCTGTTTTGGGAGATTATTTTGTAGCAGTATGTAAACCCAGAGGAGAAAGGAAGACTACTAAGTTCTTACCCAACACCCTAGTGACTAGAGATTTATAGTTTGAACTAGGATAATGGTGTAGCTCTACCACTCAGCAATTAATTAATAGAAGAGGGAAAACAACTGTGAGAAGACACTCAAAGGAAACTGTGAGATTAGATAAGGGAAGGAAGGAAAAAGTTAGAAAATGGGCCAATTTTTTAAATTAGTAACTAGGAAAATGACCAAATAGAAAATTTGGAGCAGGAAATGAAATTTGGGGAAAAATTTATTTAAGTTTACAAAATTACGGTCATGGAATTATAGAGTTAGAAATGCTCCTGAAGAATTCTTTCTGTATTCCTCATAGGTTGGAAAACAGATTCAAATCCCTTAAGTGACAGCAGTGATGCAGACCAAGTTACAACAGAGCCCAAACTAGGCAGGGCTATACTGTCAATATACTAATAGTACTGCTGCAAAAATGTAAGATTAACTATGATAGGAAATTCATGTGAAAATACTCTTAGCATTCAGGAGATAGGTATCGAATAACAAAATGGATTTGAAATTTATCTGCTTAGAGACAGAATAAGCCCTAAAAAGAGTTTTGCTATGATAAATTGGCCAAAGCGTAAACATTTTACCTAAAGTATCTCATTTCTGGTAATTAATCAATGAGTGTTTATTAAGTGCCTAATTAAGGAAATGATATTTAACGATATTTTAGAACATTTCTACACATTAAAACAAAGCTCATTCATATTTATTTAAGGCAGTAAAATATTTTGAAGAGACTTGTGTTGAACTCTAGTTTACCATTCAAAATGAAAGATGATATATTACTTAAGTTTTATTTTAATACTTCTATAAAGTAGGTCATTTAAACGATTTATTCAACATTTTAAATTGAAGAGTCTATACCTGTGGTCCATAACACAGCAGCTTTCTAACTGTACCATTCGGCCAAACCTACCCTGTAGTGTAATTGTAAATCAGAGGCTTATACTTACAACCCAGTCAGGCTGTGACAACAGGAGACTTACTCAGCTTGCGCAGGTCTTCAGTACCCGTTGTGTTTGAATTCTTTCAGTGCGCCTTTCCTTTCCCGTTGTTCAGGAGCCCTATTGTCATCACACCTATGTCTTCCAGTCACCTGAGCTACCAGCCCAACCTCTGAAGGCGTTTGGGTTTGAACCTCTTCTTTTATTCAAACAGTGTCTAAATACATGCCTAGGCCACGCCAGTGTAGTAAAAAAAAAAATTCTTAGAACTGTTCTAGTTCTGTATGTGTCAATCTCTACATTCATACACTATAAGCAATACCTTTCTCTTGGGTAGTATGAGGCAAAAGAATATATAGAAAACCCATGTGATGGAAAATGCGTATTTGATCATGTTATATGAAATTATATGTTTTCCCACAGGTGACCTTTGATGTAGCTTGGTCTCCAAAGAACATAGACAGAAGATGCTATAATTATACTGGAATTGCAGATGCTTGTGACTTTCTCTTTGTGATGTCTTATGATGAACAAAGTCAGCTTTGGTCAGAGTGTATTGCAGCAGCCAATGCTCCCTATAATCAGACATTATCTGGTAAGAATTCACAAAGTGATCATTTATTAGCAAAATTAATTTCAGAATCTCAAATATCAAGTTATCTTTATTATTGCTACATTATTTTTATATCTTTTCTTTTGTATACTTTAAACATCTTAAAAAATCCTTTAATTTGGAGAGTTTTAATGTTTAGAAAAAGTTTGAAGTTTTCATTTAATTCTTCTAACAACCATATGGACTAGATAATTAATCCTCTTCTACATAAGAAATAAACGGAATTAAGAGCTCAAGTTTGTGCAACTGTCAGTATTCTATAATGGAATGCAAACAGATATTTTAACCTCAAGTACAACACTGTTGTCATGAAACCATATGAAAAAAAATTTACCTAGAATTCAATGAGATATTTTTGGTAAAATAGTGTTAAGTGCTTTGGTAGCAAAGATAATTACAATGTGTGTACCTACCATACATGATTAGCAAGATTGGCTCTATCTTATTTAGTATTAGTTCTTACATTAAAAATTGTATTCCTATTAGAATTAAGAATACTTCTGGTTGTCATCATATGATGTGGTCTTTGCATTCAAGATTGGATTGTACCAATTGAATAAAAGATTGGTTGCTTATCAGTTGGACTCAACTGAAATTACAGAAACACTTGATATTGATTCAGTTAACTTATCTGTAAATAAAAATGTTTTTCATACAGAGGTAAAATATTAGAATCTGGCCTCATTTTATGATGTCCCAATGGTTTGGATAAAATAATCTGGTCATAAAACATATTCTTTTTAAATTTGAAAATTAACATTATTAAAGTTATGAAATGATTTAAATTTGAGTTCCCAAAGTGTTTCATGAAGAGATGATACTCTTAATAAAAGGTTCATCAGCAAATATTTTGGGGAAATGAAGCATATTATCCCCAATTTTTTTTTTTTTTTTTTTTTTTTGCGGTACTGGGGATCGAACTCAGGACCCTGCGCTTGCTAGGCAAGCGCTTATTCCACTGAGCTATATCCCCAGCCCCCCATTTAAAATATTTTAACAGTGACAATAGTATTAAAGACTCTGAAAATCAATGAACTTATTTAGCTCAATAGTCTAGATATATTTAGGAGTATCTCTTTTGGTAGAAAAAACACGTTTTGAGGAATGAGCAGAAAGAGAATTAATAGTACCAGAATTTGCCTATTTTTATCTGTTTCCTACAAGTATAGATTACCTACTATGGAATAGGAGAGGGTATCTCTTATCCACAGCTACCATTAGGATATTAATAGGTAATTTATAAAACATGGAGCTCCATGTGCTTTGCATAAGAAAGTCTGATGGCATAACTTCCAGAATGTTTAAGATTTATAGAATGTATTTGAAACTTTAGGATCTAGATATTAAATATATTATGTCTTAGCAGTTAATAAAATTAACATGCTTTCCTGAAATGGGTCATTTTTCCTAGAATTAGACTTTTGTGAGTTTTGTTTATATATATATATATATATATATATATATATATATATAATTTCAATTGTTTCATGAAAAAAGTGGTTTAGAAAGCAAGATATGGGTTTATAATTCTAAAGGGATGACTTTTGTAATACTATATTACAGAAAATAAGTATTTTACGTAAGTGTAGCTGTTTTTACAAACTTAGATTGAGTAGTTGCATAGCTTATATGATCACATTTACAGATATATGAAGAGAAAAAAATATGTTTTTATGTCCTTACTTGACTAGGATATAGTGACTACATCAAGATGGGCATTAGCCCTAAGAAACTTGTAATGGGTATTCCTTGGTATGGCTATGATTATCCCTGCCTGAACCTTTCTGAGGTAAGAATAGGTCATTTGTTACACAATTTTCTCCCCTATTGTGTATTTTTATATCTTCTTTTATTTCACTGGTATCATATAAACTTTATTTAGAATTTCTGAGATATAGCTTGAGACTAAAATTTTTATTTATTTTTATTTAGTACAGGGGTAGTTTTTGAATGTTACACATTTTCTTTTCTCTTTTTTTTTTTTCGTCATGCTGGGCATCAAACCTAAGACCTTGCTGGGCGTGGTGGTGCACTCCTGTAATCCCAGCACTCGGGAGGCTGAGGCAGGAGGATCCTTGTGAGTTTGAGGCCAGCCTGGGCTACAACGTGAGCTCAAGGCCAGCCTGAACTGCATAGCAAGACCCTGTCTCAAAATGACAAACAAACAAACAAACAAACAAACCTGAGGCTTTGTGCATGCTAAGATCTCTACCGCTGAGCCACATCCCCAGCCCTATACATTTTTGTTTGATAATGAAATTTATTTATCTTTTCTTCGGCATAATCAGGTTATCTATTTATAGCATACATTTTATTTCTAGTGAATAGTTTTTTTTTCTTAAATTTGCCTCTTGTGATGTGCTTGATAATCTGTAACATGAACATTTTTGCATTTGTAGGATCAGGTTTGTACCATTGCAAAAGTCCCTTTCCGGGGGGCTCCTTGTAGCGATGCTGCAGGACGACAGGTGCCCTATAAAACAATCATGAAGCAAGTAAATAGTTCTGTTTCTGGAAGCCAATGGAATAAAGATCAGCAGGCTCCTTACTACAATTATAAAGTAAGAATTTCCATGAAACCTATGAACATTTATTCTGCTGGTTTTCATAACTCTATATTTTCATAATTAGATATTTGCTATTAAGAGTTTCTATCTGTGTTCTTTTAGGGTATAATATACAGACTACTGTTTACATGAGTAAACTTGACTTTGAATCTATATAATCAGGAATTTAGCTCTCTGAGGAACAATTCAAATAATGCTAATTCAAGGGCAATACTCTGCTTGCCCCACTTCATTTTAGATGATACTATAAAAACATAACACATCACAAACAGGACTTCCTCAATAGTTAACAATTAGGTTATGATGATTTGCTTTGAAAGGGCTTTGGGCCAAAGTAGGCTATTAGCTCTAAAGGGCTCCATTTCAAAATAGCCTGAAGATTCTGATGAGTCTCTTAGGGAGGAATGAGGTTGACAGCAGATAAATCATCACTTATTTTACAATGAAAAACTATCATTTCAAAATTATTTCCTAATTGAAACAAAAATGTTAAAAATGAGAGACAAAATATTATAGAAGGAAACTTGAGGAAATACAGTAAACAATTCACAATTCTGATTGGTAGTGTTTAATAAGCAGTTGTTGTGATAAAAAACAATATTTTTCTTAATTTACCCTTAGTATACTTAAGACTTTTCACACTTCAAAAAACTAAGTATAAATAGTCTTTGAATTTGCTGTAAATCATGTAATTTTAAAGGGAGTCCTGAAGTGATAAAATTAATTTGAGGAAGATTTATATTTTTGACTACTGATCTAATATTCATAAAAAAGACCACAAACATGTTACTATGTATAAACTATAACTGATATATGTTTATATGCCTGTATGTCAATTATATAGTAAGCTTTAGTGTGAGCTTTCTAAACCTCAGAATTGAAACTAAATAGAATTATAGAATATTCTGGAACCATTAATATTACACACATGCAAGTATATACCCATGTGTACAAATATACAAATTTGTATATATGTGTACAAATATGTGTCACAGCCAAGTGTACTTAGTAAATACTATATAATGGATGTCCCTCTTGGAGACTTCTAATATACAACACTACTTTAAGGGATTTGAGAAGTACTGCAGTATAGAAAGCTATTTAGTTGTTTAACAAAGAACCTGTTTCATAGCACTCCTAGAAACATAAAGAATGGTATTTCATGGATATAGTTTGGTAAAGGTTATGGTAGCCAACCACATATAATTTAGAAGTATTTAATATGAAATAATGATGTATATTAGGATGTACTATTTTTAAAAATCTTAGTTTTCATTGATGAGATGAAGAAAAAAATTTTTAAAGAAAAAAAATTTTAATGGCAAGAAAAATTGTGTATATTTATGTTGTACAAATGTTTTGCTATATTCATATATTGTAGAATGGTAACTCAAGGTATCTAGCATATGCATTACTCCACATAATTATTTTTTATGGTGACCACACTTCAACTCTACTCCCAGCCATTTTCAAATACACAATACATTGCTCTTGGGCTGTAGCAGTGTGCTAGGTCGCTTGGACTTACTCCTCCTAATTGAAACGCTGTCCTTTGACCAGCATCGCTTATTCTCCCTACTCATGACCGCAGATAACCATCATTTCACTCATTCTAGCACGAGGAACATGCTCTTTCGTAACAGTTAAGCATGCTTAACTCAGCTGTTCCCCTTCTGGGTATTTTCCCAGAAGAATTAAAAACATCATCCCACAGCGATATATGTGCACCCATGTTTATAGCAGCACAATTTATTATAACAAAATCTTGGACAACCCAAATGCCCATCCACTGAGGAATGGATAAAAAAGATGTGGTACTTTTATACAATGGAGTATTACTCAGCTATAAAAAAAGTTAAACTCGAGGCTTTTGTAGGTAAATGGATGTAACTAGAGACTATACTCAAGTGAAACAAATCAGACCCACATGTGTAAAACATCATATTGTCTTCCTGGTGTAGGAAACTGAAAGAATAAGTAAAACTGAAAACGTACAATAGATGATAGGACAGGGAAAAAAATTGCTCAAAGGCAGGAACCACTGGGGTGAGGGAAAGAAGAAAAAAGAAAGAAGGAAGGCAAAATATAAATATAAATAAATAAATAAATATATATATATATATATATATATATATATGAATAGCTGTGATAACTGTATTGCTGATGTCCAATGGTATATTGAAAGGAACAGTTAATGCTTAAAAGTTTTATGTTCTGATCAATTTTGGATGCTTATTTCTGGTAATGTGAGCAACTGATTTGAAGGTAACAATATGCAATGGAACTATCATGGTGAATTCCTACCATCTTGTCTAGTGAAACTGTATTATCTCTAATGTTTTATCTGGTAATTATTTTTTTATTCTCTTTAATGGTTTGAACAACCTTCCATTCTTACTTCTGGTAAGCTGAGCAATGTAGTTGAGGAACAGCGATATGTAATATAACAACCACTGTTAATTCGTATTATTGTGTCTTGAAACCCTGTATCACTCTAAATGTTCTTGCTTTGGTTTGTCTATGTTTGTGATTCTGGTGTGCTGCTGCTGTTCTCTTTTTTCTTATTTACTACTCTTTTTAAAATAAAAT
This sequence comes from Dinomys branickii, assembly GCA_004027595.1. NCBI lineage: Eukaryota > Metazoa > Chordata > Mammalia > Rodentia > Dinomyidae > Dinomys > Dinomys branickii. The sequence goes on along the minus strand of PVLD010001058.1, from coordinate 117,381 downwards.
TTAAAAAAAGGTAAGCACACATATTTTATTTCCTTGAAAAATCACCTTTAAAGATATATATATTTTATTAAATATATTAATTGTATATATTAATGGGTTTCAATGTGTTGTTCCAAGACATGAATAATATGCACTGATCAAATCAGGGTAAGTAGCATTTCTGTCCTGTTTGGAGCCCATTAGCTCATCTTTTCTATATCTTCTTAAAATATCTAATACATTATTATAAACTATTGTCATTATCCCTCTCTTTGGGGAATCCCAGAACTTATTCCTTCTACCCACATTTTTTGTGGTCACAGAATGAGGAACCATTTTGGTGAGCCTTGAAGCACATTTAATGGCACTTTACAAAACAATGTAGATATAACTATTCTGTTCCTTGTTTGATCCGTTGTAAAATTCCTGGGTAACCAAAATCAAATCTATTGTGTTTGAAGAGACTCTACGGCCTTTGTATGCTGTTTCACCCTTGACCCTTCACTATTTAGAGATGCTTGAAAATTTCCTAACAATATCACAAAAGCTCAAAGTACCAGCTAGAATGATAGCAGTGGTGTTTGCTCTACACTTTTAGAAAGTCATTTGTATTTATGTGTAAGTGCTATAAGTTGAGCTTTAATGGTGAGAACACAACAGTTAGAAGAGCATGCCACAGGTTTGTCTACTTTTTAAAATGGTAATAGGATACAGATATGGGATGAGATATAGTGGTGTGTAATAATCTCCTATACTTAAATGTGCCACAGTTTATTCATTTATCAATAGCTACTGTTTTAATTCTGGGAGTGCTATCATAAAGAAACATATACATGGCTTTCATTCAGGATTGCCTTTAAGAAGTTTCCCAGATGTATATAAAAATCAGTAAATTATATTAGTCACAGGTCTTTCTATTTTTACCTCCTATTTTTTTTTGTATTTCCTTTACTCTTTTGCCTAGATCTACTCTTTGCTTTATCCTTTAACCAGTAGCTGGAGTGCTTACTGACAGATATATACAGGGTAGAAGGTGTGTATAAGAGAACCTAGTTTATAGTTCTTATTCAGGTATGTGTTAATCACTCATGGACTCAACTCCAATGGCCTCTTACAATCATTTCTGTAACACCTAGGAAAGTAGGTACTTTCCTCCTCTGTTGTCCTTACCTTTTGATTTTGCTGATTTACTGTAAATAAAATCATCTGTTCAGTTCCTAGCTAGGCACACTTCCAGAAACTGTAACAAACAAGGAAAATATATAAGCTGATTTTAACAGACCAGAGCAGTGATTCCTTCCTGACTTTGGCTGCATATCAGAGTTACCAAATGGAACTAACCCTAAACAAACAACACACATGTGTCCTAGCCACCAGCCTTGGAAGGTTCTGATTCAGTAGGGTTTATGTGGGATGGGATCTAGGACTCTGTATTTCTTGATGCTCTATAATGATTCAGATGAATATCTTGGTTGAGAATTACTGCAACAGATCAGGAAAAGAATCTTGGGACATGAAAAAGAACTTAAATAGAGAACATTAGGAAGCTCATTTGTGTAATATTGGTAGAAGTACCACGAACAATATTTAGAAAGTATAAAGTTATGGAATAGTAGAACAGAAAAGTATTGTGCTGTAAAATTTTTATGTTTGTATACTTTTTGAGTCATTGGAATTAAATTTTTTTCCTCTTTTACTGTTCTTCAAGTTTCCATTTTAATTTACTTTTATAGGATCCTGCTGGCCATTTTCATCAAGTGTGGTATGATAACCCTCAGAGCATTTCTTTAAAGGCAGCATATATACAAAACTATGGCCTACGGGGCATTGGTATGTGGAATGCAAACTGTCTTGACTACTCTGAAGATGCTGTAGCCAAGCAGCAAACTGAAGAGATGTGGAAAGTCTTAAAGTCAAAGTTGTGACACAGATGAAGATCTTTTGTCAAACTATTAAGATATAAAAAACTGATCTGTATAAATAGATATAGTACAGAATCTTGAAGAGATAAAAAAATTTTGTCATGTTGCTATATATTTTAGTATATTAAAAAATAAAAAAACAAGGAAGTGTTTGAGTGAATTTGAAAAAGATATTTTTATCAAAAATATCCAGGTACATACAAGCAAGAAACAAATCAACACACTATATTAAATGTTTTGCAATATGTGTGAACACTATAATTAGGAAAAAATTGCTTTCAAAATTTTATTATGCTAAATTCTCTCTCTGATATTAAAATATACCTTTACAAATCAATGATTAAAAAATGCATGTAACTTAAGTGGAAATTGCTTGCTTAGAAGAGATTGTTTTAAAACCTAGCCTTTGTGAGACAGTTTGGTTTGTATTTTTTCCAGTAAATCTTAAATTTGAAGCCTGGAAATTAATCTCTCTTCTTTAGGTTCACAAATTGATGAGAATAGTTTTTCTGCTTCCAGACTCCATGATAGTATGTGTGTGTATTCTCTGAGGTACTTAATGTAAAGACATGTAAACCTCTAGGCAGTTAGTAAGAAAACGAAAGGAATACAAAGGATTAAATGTCCTCACAAAATACAAAAAGATGACTTAGTAATTTTCTGAATTAGTAAATTAGGGCCACCTAATATTTTCCAATTAAATCATTATATGAGGTTTATCTGTAAACTTTTTTATAATAGGAATAAATTGGTGTTGAACTTGATTCAAGTCACTGTCATTTGTACTTTCTATTACTATTGCTTTGTTTATTAACACTTATAATTAATTGGAAATTTTTAATGGCTAAAATTTTCTTTCTAATATTTTATTTTTAATTATCTAAAGACATTATTTTCTCAGTTCTTCTTTCTAAAAGATTAACTTTATGCAAAGAACTTTTATAAATATAAAGAAATCTCTGTTCTTGTACAAGCAATTAAGGACATTTTGTTGCACTTACATGTATTAGCTCCTGTAAATGTATAAATTAAAATTTTGAATTCTTGGACTCTAGATTTACTAAATCCTATCTTTCTTGCACATTGTCCCCCATTTTAATAAATAATGATTCAAACATGTTATGAGAATATTGTATTTCCTATTTACTCTATTGTTTATGTCAGAGTAACATCAGCGATCCACATATCATGTATGCATGTATATATTTTTATACACAAAATACATTGTGTGCATGTGTATATATATGTATGTATACTTTTTTATGATACTGAGCTATATCTGCAGCCCCTTTTTTATTGTTATTTTGAGAGAAGACTTTGTTGCTAAGTTACCCAGTTTGGGCTCAAACTTGTGGGCCTTCTGCCTCAGCCCCCTACGGCGCTAGGATCACAGTATACACCACCACACCTGGCTAATACGTAATTATGTCTACTGAGTTACTTTGTCTTTCTAAATAATCACCTTATACCTCTAACTTCTTTTATATTTATAAAATAGGTTGCTAAAAATTTAAATTCTCAGATATTAATCTCTATAAGAGTGCATGCAGTTGTTTTTAATCAAGGTACATTAACTTTCCATTTTCATGGAAATGTATTAGTATTAATTAAAACCATTTTTACTTTGTAAGTAGTTTTTTTTTTTTTTTTTCTTTTTGAGACAGATTCTCACTGAGTAGTTCAGGCTGGCCAAGAATTCACTATGTAGCCCTGGCTGGCCTTGAACTCATGGCAATCCTTCTAAATGCTGGGATTATAGGCGTGTGCCACCGTGCCAGCTATAAGTAGATTTTACAATCATACTAGCTCTTAAATTTTAAGCTTATTAGCAATATAAAGTAATTATAAAATATAGTACTATATCATAATAGGTAACAGACTTGAGATATTAAAAATAGCCACTAATTTATATCTAATTTCTTCCTCTCAAAACTCTGTAATACATTAAAAGTAGAAAGGTAAACTCTATGATTTATATAAAACATTAACAAGGAGGATAATTCAAATAAATATTTAAAGTTTTTGACAAGTAAGTTAAATTGACATACCTAATGGGGATTGAAAAGATGGACTAATTTTCTTCTGTACCAGTTTAGTTTTCAGCATTTGTAAATCTGAAACTGCTTGTTTTCTCATCTGTAAAAAGAATTACTTTTCAAAAAGGAACTTGATTATACCCTTCAAAGGTACATCGCATTGTCATTTTTTAAACTGCTTTTGTCTTCTCAGTTGCTTTCCATGCCTTCATTCCTCGTGGATTACTAAAACAAACTTAAATGCCATAAATTGTTTAATAAACATGCTTATCTAAACAGATGTCTTATGAGATAATTTCCTTTATCAGTATACAAGAAAAATACATAGTGAGCTGTCCTAAACTTATTTTATCCAACAAGTAATGTATGGCCAGAACCCGCTATTAAAGATGTATTATACAAAAGGTGCTATGGTAGAAACAAAGTTAAGTAAATCTCTACCCTGAGGAAAACTGAGCATCTGGTAAATAAACCTTGATTCATATTAAAAAGAAATAAAATATACATGAAAATAATCAGAATTACTCAGGAGAGGAGAAAACATTGAATAGTACTTCACAGGAGGACTCAGAGGTTTGTCAGACTTATTAAAAAGGACTTATTGGAAAATTTAAAATATTGAAACTATGCTGATTTACAAGGTCCTGTGGTTTTAAAAAATGTTAGTAAATCTTCCATTGGACTTGTTATCATATGCATCTTTTCACAGAATTGAGGTTTTCTTCTTGCATTATTTTCATTCATGATCTTTAATGTTAAAGTAATAATTTTTCAACCCTGACTACTCGTATACTATCAACAACTAAACCAAAATACTAAACTATTTTATTTCAAGATGAATTTATAATCTAATTAGGAGAAATAGAAATTACCTTAACTTGTATTATGAGTTTCATTTTATCAGTATCCAGTTTTCTCTTAAGTTGGTCAATTGCATGCTGTACTTCAGTGATCTGGATTATAAGATAATTCTGTGAAATATAGGAATATATTTATTTAGTGTAACATATACACATTTTCATGGGAGGCATTTTTTACCTCTTTGCAAACATAAATCATAAAGCAATAAATATTAGAATAAAAAATGAAACATCTTATTCTATAAATAAACGCATTGCCTTGGTATTATAGTTTAGGCCTAAAATGTCCCTCCACAGTCTCTGTGTTCAGAGATGGGGATTTGGAAGATAATTAGATCACAGTAGTTATTGGGGTATTCATCCACTAATGAGTTCATAGCTGAATGTTCTGTTCAGAGGTGGGGCCCTATGAGAGGAGGTATATTACTGGGGGTATTTTTGGAGGATATATCACTTTCTCTTACTCTTCCTCCTTCTCTCTACTTGTCTGCCATGGTTTGAACAGCTTTCCACTATCAGGCCCTTCAACCATGGTATTTTTTGCCTCGGAGTCAGTTTACCAAGGACTGAATCCTCTGAAACCAAGAAGCAATATAAAATTGTCCTGTAAGTTGTGGGTGTCATGTATTTTATCTAGCAACAATAAAACTGATACAGATATAAATTACCACTACTTTTTATTAATTTATTGAATTTAGGGACTACTTTATCATTACCTATTTTTTTTAAAAGTAGGTCCATGTACAAGTTAACATTAAATTAGCACAATAAGAACTAGTAACTATTATTATATAATATAAATTGAATAAATTAGGTTTAAGATGTTATCAGTTCAGAAATTTACATAATGCTTAATTAGTTGACTCTGATAATAAGTTGAAAATAATAATGAGACATTAAATTTTATATACTAAAATAAGGAGATTTTGGGTTACTTTTGTCCAGAAAAATTTATGAAGTATAGTGATCTTACTCAAGAGGTTGTTTTTTTTTTTTTGGTACTACTGGATATTGAACCTAGGGCCTCATGGATATTAGACAAGCATTCTACCTATATCCCCAGTCCAAGAAATTATTTAAGAATTTTAAACTGTCTTTGTGTGAAAATTGTTATGTGTTGAGCTTGATAAATAGTATGGTAAAATATCAGTTATGCTTTAAAAAAATCAAGTAATATGGACAATTATTTGAGCTCACATGGATGTTTCATTCAATTTAAACAAAACAGTAAAGTTTTAATATTTCATCATGTCTAAAGTTGAACTTTTATGCAGTCATAATTAACATATTTTTAAATGTTTTGGATAGTAGGATGAACCTAATTCAAACTAGAATTGCTTTTGTCTTGTTTATTATATAGTAGAATTAATAATAAACATCTAAGATTCCAGAAAAAATGAATTGATAAAATTTCAGAATTTCTTTGGAATATCAATACTTTAAATTACATGGGCATTATAACCCTTAATGTCGTTTTTAAAAGAGCACTGTAGTGGACATTGCTAACCCCCACCCTACTTAAGTATTTACCTCATCCTCATAGAGTCAGGAAACGGGGCCCCATGCTCACCTGCTGAGGTAGGTGAGGGGACTGTCTACTATGTGCTTGTTTTTAGCACTATAAAGTTTAAAATTCTAGTCTAAGTCAGTGCATAGCCTTCCTTGGTAATCCTTACTGGTCCACTGTAAGGTCTGGTTGACATCCTAGACAGCTAAAGGGAAAAGCTTGTATGTTCCATGATTCAAGGAGAAGTTTCTCCCTTGTTTTGGAGATACATAGCCCTACTTGCCCGAAGCATTCTGAACATGGTAATACTAATGATTATTAAGCATGTAATTTTAACAGAAATTTTCTAGTAGAAAGGAAACACAGTGGGACCTTGGAGTCCAAGATGTTTGCCAAATTCTTTGGTTTCATCTTGATCTCCCTGGCTTCAAGTTGCATGAGTAATTTTTTATAGTAAAGTTCCAAATCTTCTCGAAGTTTTGTTAAAACCTCCTCCAACGATGTTGTGATTTTCTTTGTTTCAAAGTATTTTTTCTTCCAACCACCACAGGCTACAAAAAACCAAATACAAACAAATAAATACCCGCCTCCAAAATAACCAAAGGCTAGGTTGAGTATGGTTAAAGGCTTAAATCTGTCAATATGGAAATAACCTGAGGTATGTCAATTTAAACCATTTTTCTATTCTCCATCTCTTACATCCTTATGTACATTTCTGCTAATGGAGTGATTTTTGTTGGACAATAAAAGAAAATAATAAAAGAAATTACCTAGAAATATAGTGAAATACATCTAGAAACCACAATGAAGTTCTCCTTTAAACATGTAAAATTATTTCTAAAACTCTTCACGAAGATAGACTACCTATCCAAAAGTGTAGGTAGTTATTTTGGTTACCTTTTTCCATAGTTTTATTTGAAATAATTATTGATATAATTAAAGCTGAGAAATTAAAAGACATGATGAATTTTTAAAATTCTCAGCCTCAATAGCAACTTATGTTTTGTGAAATCAGCTAATGTGTATTATTTATCAAAATTCTGTAAGCCAATATTTCTAAAACTTGAGGATCTTTGTTGAGAAAATCTGAAGGTAAATGTTGCCAGTTGAGGATATCACTTTGATACCAATGAGATTCTGAATACAATTTAACAGAAACACAATCTGTAAATAAGTATACAAGAAAGCTCTTATGTTTATTTGTGAGATTATCATAGAAATAAAAAGTTCAGATTTTAAAATTGTATATTATGTGATTTGATGACAGTTATATAGCTATATGGATCTTTAGCTCAAGATTTTAGTTACTTTACGCAGGCACTATTATCCAATTTGTCAGCAATTTCTACTGGTCGTACTACTGCCAAATCAGTTCCAGCATGTAGTGTATTCCACATTTTTCAGTGCTTTGTGCCAAGCCAATACATCATCTTTTATCAAGAAAACTGCAGTCTTACCAACTGGTCTCTTTTAAAGTCTTGCCCTTTCAAGGCTTTCCCTACAGCATTCATTCTCATCTTTCCAAAACATTTTGTTTTCAGTACTGGTGCTTGAACCTATGGCCTCATATATGTGAGGCAAGTGCTCTACCCCTGAGCTGCAACCCCGCTCCAATAACATATTGTGTTCATTTTTCTGTTCTAGGCCTTCTATAATTCAGAATTTTAAAATATATTTTAAATTACATAAATCCCAAGCTTAAAATTATCCAGTGGCTTCCTATCTTACTTAAAATAAAATACAAACTTATTGACTCCTTGCTGATCCTTCTTTTCTCTCCTTCTACACTCCTCCTTGTGAATCGTGCTCCAGCCACACTGGCCTTATTTCAGGGCCTTGCTGCCACAGGGTCACGCTTGAGATTTAGTGTTTCTTCTATTCAGATTGCTTTCCCACTATTTTTTTTTTTTACCGTACCATCTTCTGTATTAGTGAAATTTTAATGATTTCTCTTTAGAAATGCCTTCCCTGAAAACCCTAACTAAGGAATCTCTCCCATGCAGCATCACATTTTACTATGTTTTCCTTCACTGGCTCGTGTACTCTGATCAGTAGCTTATATTGTTTTAGTTATTTGTGCATTGTCTGTCTCCTCCCATTTGGAAGCAGGCGCTTGGATAGCAGGCCCACATCTGTTTTGTCACTGCTGTATCTTCAGCACTTAAAACAATGTCTGGCATATAGCAGACTCATGAAATATTTGATAGCTGATACATCCTTTTTATCTTGAAACATTCCTCTTAAAGTACAAAGTGACTGACCATTCCCATTTTATACACAGAAAGATTAGAGACACAATGATGAAAAATAACATGCCTAAGTAAAAGACATCTGGTCTTAGAATTCAGGTCTCATGATTTCTGGTCCATTGTTTAAATTTGTCTGATAAAATTGCTCTTTTAACATTATTACAAGGCTGAGCCACTGCCATCTCTTCCAGTGTAACTTAACATTGTAAGGCAGAATCTTCCAAAATCTCTCGATATTGTCTACAGACAACCAGTTCAAGTACTGAAATAACAATTTTAAATTAAAAATCCTAAAACCAAATTTCTTCATTCTGATACCTCAATCTTTTTATCCTTGTAATCTTTAAACATAATCCAAAATGTGGGACTCTCAAATAATTTTGACAGCTCTAAAACTATTATCCTATACTTTCTGCACCCTTTCCACTTCTATGAATCCTAACAACACTGTTTCTAATTCTACAGTAAGAAAATGACTTACTTTTCCTAAATTCCCTCATTCATTCACATTAGGAAGGCAGGCAAACATATCCCAAAATTAATCACCTAGAGATATTCAAGGAACTCAAACATGGTTGTTAAAGTGTTATCTAAGCAAACTGTGAAATGACTATTTCCTACAAAGAGAGGACAGAGTAAGAAATTAAAGTAAGGACAATGAAGGACGTGCACTGGGTACGATCCCAGCACTCCAACTGGGAGAAGCAGGAGGACTGCAAGTTGTAGGCTAGCCTGGGCAACTTAGGAACTTAGTGAGCCCTTGTCTCAAAATTAAAATTAAAAATGGCTTAAAAGTAGCTCAGTGCAAAGGCCTTGGGTTCAATCCCAGTACCTGCCCCCGAAAAAGAAAGAAGTACACGGTGGAGGGAAGAGCACGCCGAAAGCCTGGAGATAAGCACATTTCACATCCTGGCATATGCAACACTTTTTGTGAGCATCTCTTAATCAATTCAATCTAATTTAGATATTTTTCCTTTGTATTCATAGACTTTTGTAATTCCTTTATAATAGCATTCAATAAGAGGCATCATTACTGCTTAACTGCATTATTGTTTCTCCACTGGACCAAAAGCTCTCTAAGTGACAGGGACAAGACTGGGTCTTCCTTTTAGTGTCTCCTCAGGCCCTACAACAATGACTAGATTCAGTGGGCATATAATAAATACTTACTTAATAAATGGATGAATTTCAGTTATAAAAATATTTGAGTTTTAATTTACAAAATTCTATGTAAGGAATTTACTGTATAAAAGAGTTGAATAATGATTTCATGGTTTCTATATTGAATTTACTTCATGTGCCATTTAAACTATTACAGTAATACAGCAAATATTAATTATAACTATTATTTATTTTAAAAGTATCAATTCCATAAAATAGTTTTTTATAGTGATAAAATCAATGTAATAAATTTTACCATGATGTTGCTTCAATTTATCTTGTTGAAATAGTTTTTCAGCTTTTTTTATTAGTTCTTCTCTAACTCTTTCCAGGTATCTTCTTTCTTCCTTTACTTGTTCCATCTGCTCAATAATATTTTGTCCTGAAGAGATTATAACACGTGCTTATCAGTACTGAAGAGCTAAATGATGCTTCACACTCTAAAAGATGGAGTGTAAATTTAAGAGTCCAAAGCAGCAAGAATAAATTTTGCCTGAGACTTGTTTTTCTTCCTGCATTGACCATTCTGGAGAATGTGGAGAAATCACATGGACTTCTTCAACTGGATTATAAAACAGTGCGTGTTCCTTTGCATTTACATATATGTGTAGAAACTAGGTAAAGCTCAAGTCATTACGCTCATATTTTTTGGCTTATTCCTTTTGGTAGTTTACTTTGGGCCCAAAGTTGTACTTATAGTCCACCTGGGAAATGTATAAGATCACGATACATGGTATATTAACCATTTTTTTTCTCATTTTGTTATGAAAGTTTTCCTTTTCCATAGAAGAAAAGTTTTTTTATATTTTCTTTATTAATATCTACTTGTATTACATTAAAATAAAAACATTTCTTGACTCATTTATATTAGTGGGTAAACAGATGCAGTAATCAACATAAAATTCACGTTTTTATAGCCAAATACACAAAACAAAGTTGCTACTTTAGTGATTTTGAAGTATGCAGCTCAGTGACATTAAGTAAATTCAAGCTGCTGTGCAATGATCACCAACCACCACCTGTCTCCAGAGTTTGATCTTCTCAAGTTGAAACTGTCTCCATTAAACAATAAATCCCCACTAATATATCATTTAACCTCACAGAATATTTTATACTTATAGTGTCACAATACTTACTCTCAATTTGTAATAAAGAGATATCTGTTACTTCTGAAGAAAGAACAGGTTGTTGTTGACAAGGAAATGAAGGGAAATCAATAATGTCTGGTAGAAGGATATGCTCCTTTTCATCTGTCTATAAGCAAGCATGAGAATCAGTGAGAGCTAATAGGCTAAAATTTCTTTCTTCATTTGTCATATGCAATGCATATTTCTTCTCTTACATAGTGATGAATTATCAATTTTATAGAATTACAGATTCTCTCTCATGCTCCAATCTCTTCACTGCTTGGGCATTATACACTGACACTTTAAACAAACAAAAAAATTGAATCTATTATTTTTCTTTCCAAGATTTCTGATCTCAGTTACTTCACATGATAATTTCTTAAATTTTCTATTGAAGAAATGGGTGGCTATTTAGGATGGCTATTTTCTTTGCACGTTGGATTAATTTGATCATTTATATTTACTTAGAAAATTGATGACTGTATCATAATTTTAAAATCTTAGCAGCTTTCCATTTTATTCTCAGATATTTTATTTTCTCTGTTTTCATCTTTCCTAATTTTCATGCTTCTACCATTTTTTGATAAACCACCTCAACCCTTACCATGCTGATGCATTTTCAGCTGCTTCCTACCTTACAGACCTTGAACTGCTTTGGATTCTGCTAGTTTGTTTTTCTCTAACTCCGTTTCTACTTTTAACATTATTGAGCTCTAACTCCTAATTGTTTTATTATTTTTCTAGCTTTTTATTTTAATAACTTATATAGTAAAGTTCTCACAGGATAACAGAAACTGTATACATTAGAATCTCTCTGCACATCCTTCTAACTAAATAAAATTATATACATGTCTTATACATATCTTATGCCTATAGCCTAAATGGGACATAGAATACCTAAATTTACATGTAAATAGGAAATATGGAGCCTAAGTTTAATGTGGTGAGGAGCTCAAATGTGGGCAGAGTCTCTGATGGGGACTATGCATCAGAGAGCACCACACGTAGATAACATAGGAAGTGTCAACCATAGTTCAGTGTGGAAGGAGAGGCTGCCACTGGAGTGGCGAAGTACTGAGAACAAAGAGATCTGTTCGATCACAGCACTTTCTATGAGGGGTATAAAAGAGAGGGCCTGAAGAATGTAGGGTGCCAGAGTTGGCAATCATTGGAAGGTATAATTTCTGAGTGAAAGGAAAATGCCCTGGGAGGGAAGAGTGTCTCTTTGTAGGCTAGTTTAGTCAGAGAAAAAGAGAAAATAGCCAAGATGAGCGTACTGAATGTAATAAAAAAGAGTAAAAAACAAAAACTAGACCTCTTCCCTCAAAGGTCTTAAAAAAGACAGGAAGAACTGCATTTCACTATAATAACAGAAAAGGGTGCGCCCAATCTAAAACAAAAGATAGGCACCACTCTCTATTCCTCCCTAGTAATACCTATTATTACTGGAAACTTGAGCACATGTAAATATAAACAAAATCTACAAAGTATTATAGCATCTAAAATTTATGAAGAAAACATTGGAATTGGGCTAAAATAAATCAAAAACAGTATATAAGCAGAGAAAAATATAATACTTCTAACAGATTAAATATAATTAACTAAGTTTCTTAGTTACTTTTTTCTCATTGGTGAGACAAAATACACAACACCCAAAGTTAAAGGAGAAAAGGTTTATTTTGGCTCATAGTTTGTAGAAATTTAAGTCCATAGCTGACTGGATCCAAGGAGGGGTGCTGTAGGAGACCAGATAATGAAGTGGAGGCCTAATTGACCTTCTGTGCAAGCACAAAGGAGAAAACCAGCAAGCTGTACTTCTTTGGCAAAATGCAGGCATGCTGGCACAATGCAAGTTCCAAGAAAGGGTCAACACAACTGAGATCCAGTTGTTTACCTGGCACGTACTATAGCTAATAGGAGGTAGATAAATCTTCTGCTACCATAATTACTTGCTCCTGTGTCTAAGTAAATAAAAGCAAAGTAAGCCAGATGCTCAGGGCTCTTTGTCCACTATAGGCCAGAGCCCCTGGCCCACTCTCTCAAAATTATCTCTGTGTCTTGTCTTTAATTTCCATTCACCCCTTCCAGTTAGGTATTCCTAGCAGGCTGGTTTCCTAGCACGCCTGTTTGCAGGGTAGCATGGCAGAGGGGTATCAGAGGAGAAAAACAGTTCATGGCAGGCAGAAGGCAGCAAAGCAGCAAAGTAACAAGCAGCAAGGGACAAGTGGCAACACCAGTTCATTTTCTATCCCTTATACCCTACCTGGGGTGAGGTATCCTTAATCTTAGCGTCACACTATGCATCAGTCCCAGTACCATAGCCTTAATCCCAGCATCACATTCTCTAGATCCAGCCACTTATGGCCACATGAGGCTTTGAGGGAACATCTAAATATAAGCCATAACACCAAGTGTTCACAGATAACAGCTTAAAAGAAAAATTTGAAGAAAAAGTCAGAATAAAATTGAAAAACAATAGGAAGACACAAAATGGACATTGGCCAAATATAAGAAGTTAAAGAAAAAATTATCTCTGAAATTAAAACAAGTTAGCAAGTGTCTAACAGAGAAACAGATATGACCAAAAAATACAGTAAGGATAATAAAGAATAGAATAATAAAAACAGCCAAGAAAATAAAATACAAAGAAAGTGATAAAACCAATCAGAAAGTGATATACAATGTAAAGAAAATCTAATATTGTGATCCCTGAAAAAGAAAAAGAAAACAACAGATACTATGTAAAATTTAAAAATATTATTGAAATAGAAGTCCTGATTTTCATACTGAAAACAAGTTCTGCTACTTTATATCCAGAAAAACTATACAAGTTCTCAATTAAGATACAGCCTGGAAAAAAGTATGCAAATTAAAGGAATTCTCTAACCTTCTAGGGAAAACTACCCAAGTAAGTTTACAAAGAAAAGAAAAATAACGCTGGGATAATACTTCATAACAATGACATATAATGTAAGACATCAAAAGAGCAACATTTTATTTATTTATTTATTTACTTATTTTTGTCTTTTTGAGACAGGGTCTCACTATGCAGTTCAGACTGGCCTTGAGCTGATTTTGTAGAGCAGGGTGGCTTCAACCTCACAATGCTCCTCCTGCCTCAGCCTCCCGAATGCTGGGATTATAGGTGTGTGCCACCACACCTGGCTTAGAGCAACATTTTAAATACACTCAAGGGAAATAAGACAAGGATTCTTTTAGCCAAGTCTTTCCATTTCAAGTCCTCTAGCACAAGAGTTAGCAAATTTATGTAAAGGGCCACAGAGTAGTAAATGTGTAGGTCATATATGGTCTCTGACATATAGTTTTTCTTTTTTAGAATTCTTTAAAACAGTAAAAACAAGACAAAACAAAACATTCTGAGCCCACAGACCTTACTAAGCAGACTGAAGGGCTTAATTTGCCCTTTTCTGTACTAGAGAAAGTTTTAACTGTACAAAAATTAAGGAAATACTGTGATTTGGAGCTTTTCCTACACAGGTTTTACTTGATCCAGATGACTGAAAAAGTTTTAAATGTGTCAGTTCTCTTCAAAATTCAAAAAGAAATATTATCACTGAGATGGCAAGAGAAAAGATATTGATGTTTTGAGGAGAACATATAACAGGGTCCTCTAGAAGGGTAGTAATGGACCAGAAAAATGTAGTTCGTTACTGATGGCAGAATTAAAGATTCATTTGAGGTTTTTTTTCTATTTACTTGTATTGATGTTTTGCCAAATGAGTGTGAAAGACTGTTAACTGTAGAAGAGTTAATGGTTTTAGTTTCCTAATCTGAAAAGGAAAATAATATCTCCTCAGAAATGCTGAAGTGAATGACTTAAACTACATGAAGTACCTATAACAGCAATTGGTCCAATAAATGCTATATAATTGACTATATGACCATTATTATTTAGATTGTTCTTATAGCAGTTAAGAGCATGAACTATGGATCCAGTCTAGATGACCTAAGGTTAACTCCCAACTCCATTACTTAGTACCTATATTATGATGTGGGCAAATCATTGAGCCTCAGTTTCCTTACCTGTAAAATGGGGATGCTGACCATAATCTACATTATATGGCTTTTTGTGGCAATTAAATGCATTGGTATGTGTAAGATACTTAGAACAGTGATGACTAGTTGGTACCCAATGTTAACTATCACTAAAACTAGCACTGCCAGCATCTTACAAAGGCACTAAATTTATCATGTAAATATTTGCAAAATTCTCCTAATCTCTCCATCATTTTTTGAGAATCAATTGGTGAAATGGATAGTGTTCATTAACTCTTTTGAATGACTGCAGTTAAAGTTAGATAACACATCTAAGGTACAAAGGTAGCAACTAGTGACTAGCAATAAATAACCATTGTATACCACCTCTTATCACACTATAGAAATCTGTTCTAAAGGCCTGAGTTAAGCAAGTACAGTCTTCAATTATAAATTAGCTACTAAAACTGCAAGTTAAGTAAAGGTTAATGAAGAAAATAACCGAAGAAAGTATCAGAGCATCACTTTTTCCATACTGTTTATTGACTTAAAAAGAAACAAAACTTGGACTATCAGTGACAATACTGATATCAGAAGAATATACTTCTTTAGATGTTATAGCTAGAAAGCTCAGATATCTTAATCTGCACCTTAATTTAAATTTCTGTGTCTATATTAGGCTGTAATGCTATATTTAAACAAAAATTTTAAAATCATACCTGATTGTCCGGCCTTCTGCTGATGGTTTGATCTTCATTTTTCCAAAGAAACTGACTTAAATAGAATGACAGATTTGAAAGTCATATTAAAATATGATTTCATGAACATAAACTTTCATAATCATATATGTATATCTTATATATTTTGTTTGATGACCTATAAACACAGTTATAAAATTTTAAATTTTAAAATTTAGTTTAAAAATCCAAGCAGGGTGGCAGCTACTCAAGGGGCTGAAGTAGAATTGTTTGAGTCCAGGAGTTTAGGAACAACCTGGCCAACACAGTGAGACCTGATCTCTAAGAAACACAAAGAATTTTTTGTCATTAGGTTTTCCCTCATAAGAAAAATATCACAACAAAAATAAATTTAGTAATGAATTATCCCTCATTATACTGAAGGAAATGTTAGTTGTATAACAATAAAGATGAGAATCAGGGTAATTTTAGTTTAAAACATTACTAATTTCAGTTATATCTTTGTTGTAGTTAAAAAGTCCTTACATCTGTACTAATTACCTGTTTTGGTTGTGAAAGTAATCATTTGAATCTTCCAATGATGCTGGAAACTTAGAATTTTCAATGTGATTGCTTGCATTCCTGCTTTTGCTGGGAGAGGCTTTTCTCTTAACTGATGCTGATAGCAAATAAAGTTCAGAATATTAAGGAGATAATAAAAGAAAATTTGTTTTTATATGTATATATTATAATCTTATGTTTCAGAATCCTCATGAACTTTGCTATAGAGATTTAAGGCAACACCTTCCAAAATGAATTTCATGAAACATTATTTATGTGAAAAGAAAATTCCCTGGTCAGTTTGGGAGACACTGAGTTAAGCAACACTGAACAAGAATACAGGCCCCTTACACATTCACATTCGGACATATACACATAAACACTCCTATTGAAGGAGTTCTGTGCATGCAACATCAATCTGCCAGCCTAATGCAGGTTGCACGCAAATTTTGTCTTCAAAAACCTTTTGCTAAAAGTATGGTTTTGAAGTATTTCTCTGGAAAATGCCAGCGTAATCATAAAGCATTAAAAATTATTTGTTATTTTATATATATTTCCAATTATGAAATTTCTCTCAGTTTAACAGTATTTTCCCTACAGACAGACTACCTATCTTTAGAACATTAACACTAACTTTCTATGATCTATGCACACATAAAAGATCCACTAACTTAGCTAGGAGTGTTGATGTATATTCCCCCGATGAGTCAATTTTTTAAAAAGTTTAGAAAATTAATGAGTCAAATTAATATTTAAAAAATGATTTTTCAAAGGTTGCCAAAATATTTTGCAGCCTGCTGCTCAAATTGGTTGAATTTTAGTTTGGCTGCTACCATTTATTTCCCAGCTGGTGTTAGTAAAGTCATTTAAGGAAGCAAACACATTTTTTACAAAAGATCTGCTCAGTGTAAAATGAACCAAAAAAAGCTATACCAGCTATTCAAATATTAAAAGAGTGTAAAAGAATACTGCTTCTACCCATTCCTCCAAAAGAAACAACAAAGCAAAACTCATTATTGAACCAATTATCACATAATTAGACCCTAAAAGCTCCAGTTGAACCATGATTATGTAAAAAGACTTTCTAGAGGTAGCCAGTGAACCATCTACCTGGCCATACATTGTAATAGTTGGTTTGAACTCAAAGGATGAAGGGTTCTCTATGACACTTTGAGAGTGCGGGCTTTAAGTAGTAATTGGAGAACGTTTTTGAGCAGAGAGACAAATAATCCAATTTGGAACAAGAATACTGCAAATGGGACTGTAAAGAATAGATCGTAATGAGGAAGAATGCAAACACAGAAGCTTAACAAAATGGTTTGTAAGTTTCTTTAACATAAGAATCTATTAATTTTATAACAAGGATAATTTCAAAGATTAAAGACTGAGCTGAAAGAATGATGAACACTCCCCCAAAAGTCGAGAGTGTACTAGTTTGAGGTAATGATAAGAGTGAAACCTTAATCATGTTAAAATTGAGGCATACCATAAATTATAGAGACCCATAGCACAGGCCATAGGAAAAAACCGAAGATAATTAATGCAGGGTAACACCCACTCTGTACACAAAACTGGATGGAGCAATACAGGCTAAGTATCCCTCATCTGAAATATTTGGGAATTTAAGTATTTCAGAGTTTTCAAAAATTGGAAGCTAAGGGTACAGCTCGGCAGTGCAAGCACCTACCTGACAAATGCAAGGTCCTGAGTTTGATCCCTGGTACTAAAAAATCCCCACAAAATCTGGAACACTTGCGTAGATTTCAGTTGAGTGTCCCTAATTTAAAAATATACAATGTAAAATTCTCCAAAATTTGGAAAATTTTCAGTGTCCTATCAGCACTCAAAAAGTTTCATATATCAGAGCGTTCAAATTTCAGAGGACTTAAGCTTCAGATTTTTGAATTATGGATGCTCCAGTTGTAATTTTCTCTCACTTTAATGTGCTCGAAAACATGAAGTGTACATATTCTCATCAACGATATTTTGCCAACAAGGAGGATGATCCAGATTCAAGAAGAGAATGTATAAGGTAATGTAAGAACAAATAGATAAGTCAGAAAATAGGAAAATGATCCTAACTCTACTAATCTTCCACACAAAACAGACTATTTTCAAATAAATTTCTCCTTGTTAAAAGAAATACAAACAGAAAGTTTTTTATTATGGCACTAACATATAGCCTACAAACCTGAGTAAGATACTATTAATGGATGAGCCAAAGCATACTACATATTTGGAAAAGTCTCAAAGATCCATTATTTAGTTGAGTATAAAATTATTGACTATGCAATTACTAAAAATTGGATTATTCATAAAAATTTCTAAAAGTAAAATGAAAAATAGAAGATGTACAATTCAAGAATAGTTAACAAATAAATATTATATAAAAACATCTGGCAAGCTGGGCACAGTGGCTAACACCTGTAATCCCTGCATTTGGGAGGCTTAGGCAGGAGGATTGCCAGGGGTGTTAGGCAACCTTGGCTACACAGTGAGTTCAGGGCCAACCTGAAATACATAGTGAGACTCTGTCTCAAAAAAAAAAAAGAAATCTAGAATTAAAGTCATACTACCCTCATTCTCCTCCAAATTCCATTATTTACCAAAAACTTTATCTTGTAAAGTATCACATTTTTCAGAAGGGATATAGTTTATTGTTTTTGTACTATTACAGTTATTACCTAAGAACACAGTAGGTAATATTAAGGTAGTTATTTAGCAAACACTTATTTGGCACTATGCTCTATGTACTGTGCTTGACTGAGTATATAGTTATAAATCTTTGTCCTCAGAGCTTATACTATTTATGAAAAATTTTTAACTTTCTCACAAAATGATAAGTAAGAGAGCAAATAAAAGTTCAAGAAAATTAAAATTGAGCTTGAAGAAAATTACATTTATTTTTACAGTGATTTAAAAATAGAAAAGCATTTTTACACATAGCACACAATTTTGACCCTCACAATAAGGAATAATAATATGACTAGAAAATTCTCATACTAGGTATACAAAACAATATAGAGCTAACTATCCATGTCGGCAGTGGCTCAGAGCAGGTATAAAAGGAGAAGAACAGCAAGTTTAAAACTCATCATGTGTATACAAGGATTTAGTGTACGGTACGGATACCATTTAAAATCAGTGAGAAAGGAATTGATTTATATTCGGGGATAATAAAGTATCCATTTAGAAATCCATACTACCTTCTTTATACTAAACAAATTCAGGAGGCTTAAAAATTAAATATGAAAAGTAAAAACAAATCATTCATAACATATTCATATGTATTTTAAACCAGGGGTGGCAAAAGCCTTTCTAAACATGACATGCAACATAGAAATATAAAAAATACACAATTTTTGTACATAAGAACTAAAAACTTGCTGGTTGTGGCAGCTCATGCCTATAAATCTCAGGTACTTGGGAGGTTGAGGAAGGAGGATCAGGGCCAGCCTTGTCAACTTAGAACCTATGTTAAAATAAGAAATGAAAAAAAACCTGAGGATATTGCTTGGTGGCAGAGTACTTGCCTACCCAAGTGTGAGACCCTGGGTTTAATCCATACCTTACTAAAACTTTTAAAGACTGCTAATATCTCAAACTCAGAGCACAAAACCTAGGATAAATATAAATAACTAATAGACTGCACAATTATCAATAAAATGTTCACATGGCAAAATTAGTAACCTGTACTTCAAACAACACATAAAAGTTAATTCCTACTTGATTAATGAACTGAACTAAACTATAAGATGTTTACATAATAGAAAATGTTAAAACCATAAAATTTTGTAAGGTAACACAGGACCCTGTTTTCAGGATCTTGGAGTAGAAGGATTCTTAAAGAAGACACTAAATAAAACTAGCCATAAAAGAAAATGATGATAAATTTGATTACATTAAAATTTCAGAACTAGAGTAGAAAGTTCCACTTAGAATCAGGGGGGAGGGGGAATAGATAATCTATAATAATTTTTCTTATGTTCATCCAAAAATTGATATTAGAAGGCAATCAGAGAACTGAATTTTCAGTAAAAAATAAAAAGGTAATGAAAATATTTTTCCAAAATTACTGAAAAACAACAAACCATAAATGCAAGAATCTCACAAAATCAGAATCAGGGTTTAAATAAAATCTAAATACTGCATATATCATAACAACAGTGCTGAAAACCAAAGTAAAAAAGAGAGAAAAGAGGAACAAAATGTAAAATATCAGACTTCTCTGAAATTATGCAACAAACACAAAAATAAAAAACAACAAACAAACCCATCAACCAGAACTTTATATCTGGTGAAAATACATTTCAAAAACAAAGTCAAAATGAAGACTTTTTCACATGATGAAAGCTGAGAGAATTCACCATTAGCAGAATTTTCCTAAAAGAAATGTTAAAGGAATTTTCAGGGAGAAAGAAATGATAAAATGAGGTAAATATAAAAATTCATTTTCTTCCTCATTTTAATTCCTAATATAAAAACAGTAACACTGCAATAGAGGAAAGAAGATACTTCTTAAATTTTTTTGAAATTATATACAATCTTAAACGAGCTTGTTATTAATTTGGGTGATTTATTTAATGTATCTGTCTTTTCTCTGTAAATAGCATATTTCCTTATGTAATACAAAAACTGAAACTTTAATTTACTCTTAGAGTTTAGTCCATTTTATTAATAGTATATTTATCTCATTATGATAAAAGTACTTTTAATTACCCAGCATTTTTTAATAAAATTATTGATAGGTACAATCAGACAAAATTTCTTGAATTCTTAGAAATACATATCTCCCCAATATTAAGGTTGATTTTGTCTCGGATCGACACTGTTTACCTGAAGAAGATCCCTCTGGTCTCTCAGTAATAACCAAAGTTTTATGTGGTAAATCATTTCCTCTTTCTTTTCCTATAGTCTTAATTACCTGAAACATTCATTATAAAAGAAGTAAAGACAGTAGAGTTCATTTAAACACTGTAACTGTTCCTTAAGGAGAGGATTTTTCCCCCTCTTATTTGGCAATGATTTAATCCCCAAACTAAATTGTAGCTTTTCTTTTACCTACTTATGTTTGTAAGCAAGGTTTGCCCAGTATTTACTCACAGACCTTACCGCTAAACATACAATAATAACCTTTATTTTTCCCATTTCACTTGAAATCACCTTCTTCCTCATTCTTGCTAAAAAGTTCTCTCAAAATGTTTTCTAAGGAACTGGGAATTCTTCCAGGTTCTTCCTTTGAAAAAGTTACACTGACTGGTCTTTGCATGGTTCCATCAATGTCAGCAATATCATTAGTTTGCTGCCCATCTAAAGTAACTGTTAATGATGCTGAATAAACGTTTCCCAAATGGTCCATTACAGGAAGCAAATATAATTCTGGTTGAAGAGCCTAAAACATATAGGAAAATTTAAAAATTAGTTTGCAATTAAAAATAGTATGAGTTAAAAAATTCATATGTTAAAAATATCATATTACATACATATGGAGGAGCAAATGATTTGAGTTTTAGTTCTGATTCTTGCTTTTCCTTCACCTAGAAAAAAATAAGTGAGAAAAAACTGAAGCTTTTACAATATTTTCTAACTATTTTTACCTCTACAATATTTTCTAACTATTTTTACCTCTATTCTCTTTTCAGAGGATATACATGTGTAGCACATATGAGCCAAATTTAGAAACAATGCCTAGATTTTAAAAAGTGTACAATGTAAAGCAATTTCTATTTACTGCATCAAATATACTAAAAGTTCTATACCACTGAATAATAATTATGGCTGTCTCTTGCATGGACTTACTATGTAGAACATGGTAGTAGGTGGGATCTGAGAGGCAGCCTAATCTTTAGGCATTTCTTATCTCTTGCCTAAACCACTAAAAACCTCCAGGCTGGAAACCCTACCTCTAGTCTCTTTTCACTTCAGTCCATCCTTTTCACTAAGGCCCAATTAATTACTTTTTTTTTTGAGACAAGATTTCCCTGTGTAGTGCAGGCTGGCCTTAAACTCACTATGTAGCCCAGGTTGGCCTCAAACACACATTGATCCTCCAGCCTTAGCCTCCCAAATGCTGAGATCACAGAAATGCACCACCATGCCTGGCCTCCCAATTAATTTTTATTAAATTTCTAATCATGTCACTGTTTTGCTCAAAAACTCCAGGCTTCAGAAAGACTAGCAACCTATAAACATGCATTCAAGGCCTTAAACAAACTATAACTTGCTATCAATTATTCCCTTTCATGCAGTTGCTTTTTTTAAAAAATACTTATTTCTTGGTTGCTACACGGAATACACTTCAAGGGCAAGAGCCTTAGTGGATTCTTTTATCTAATTTTGTACATAGTAAGTATCAATGTGCCAAAAATAACTAGTATAACCACATTTTGAATTTGTTGTTTCTTCTCAAGGAAATGTATACACAAAAAACATCCCATCCATTTTAGTGCGTGGTTACATGCATTTAAGAAACATAAGGTATTCTTTTCTTTTATCAGAAGGAAAAATAACACTCACCACGGCTAAATTATTTCCAATGCATTTTAGAAATAAAAATTTTTCCGCAACAGCATCCTCACCAAGGAACTCACCAAGGCGCAATCTCAGAGCTTGTAAAGTAAGTTGAGGAGATACTCTGGAATACCATGAAATTGTTTTATGATATAAAAGTAAACAGGTTTTGGATATACTAATGATTAGTAACTTTAGTCAACTATATCAAACATTAATAATAATTTCATATATCAGATATAGCTTAAAATGTTGTTTTTATATTGCCTTGCCCTTTATAGATCTTTAGATATTTTTCAAAATAAATGATTGTCTTTTAAAATTACATATTTTAAAAGATCTTTTTGTACTAAAAAGAAAAATATCTATTTCTGTAATCTCCAAATTTTATGATTGAGCTAAAACTTTGCTATGTAATTTATATACTTAAAATTTTTTTATTTTATTTTACTAATACATGTTCATGGTACATCATTAATTCATTGATTGTGGGTGGTTGGTACATATACATGACATATCTCATTTCTTTTATGTTCCCATTCCTGCCTCTCCATCTCTTAGTCCCCTTTGCATTTGCCAAAGATTTATCTGTTTTCTATTGTCTTTTTTTTTTGCTTTTTGATTCATTTATACTTTGGTTTCTCACATAAAAGACTATACCATTTTAAAGCTTGTGTATCTTATTTATTTTGCCTTTAACATTACGGTTTTAAGGTACATCCATATATACATAAAGACCAATTTAGCCACAGATACTTATTTTAGAAGTTTGGCAGGAATAATTTGTTCTTAAGTGTTGGGGAACACAAATTCACAATAGCTAGTTTTACATACTTCCCTAAGGGATGAAGGGAGGCTTGGGATTTTTGGTATCACCTTTTTGAGATCACCCACTGCCCCATTAGGGGTAGGCCATGCTCTCCAGCCTACTAAGACTAAGACTAAGACCTCTAAGACTAAAACTAAGACTAAAGATGCTCCAGCGCAAGATCCTCAGTTTAAAATCCCTCCCTTCACCATGTGAACCTGAATCATCCAAATATCCCCGCCTCAATCGATAAATGCTGAGGTTCTGACTGCCTATTGGCCTTTTGTTCCCTATAAACAACTGATCATCCCAGATCCCTGCTGTACTGCCATCTTGTTTCTTCCGTTTTCGTTCTTTCTTGCCATGTGCTGTAACACCTCACAGGAGATTGGAGGCTCACTGCAGGGGTCTCCAATACTTAAGAATTTCTTTATGATGAAATGATGCCAGAACCTCAACTTTACTCATTAGGGATACTTTGCTCAATGTCTATCACTTATGTTATTGTTAGAAGTTCTTGTTTTCTTAGGATATTACAAGAAAATTAGAGAATTCATTCACTGAACATTGTTTCATCAACATATTTATTGAGCCTCAATTATGTAACCTTGTTAGATGTGATGGAAATGTGGCAATCATCAAAACAGAAAAATCTTTTCCCTCCTAAACTTTAAGTGGAAGAAA
Source organism: Dinomys branickii (assembly GCA_004027595.1). Lineage (NCBI taxonomy): Eukaryota > Metazoa > Chordata > Mammalia > Rodentia > Dinomyidae > Dinomys > Dinomys branickii. The sequence continues at coordinate 93,304 of PVLD010001058.1, read as the reverse complement.
AAAATTAAAGTATAAATTTAAAAATCTAATTCATAATATAACTATAGAAAAAATAAAGCAGGGATAAGGGGTCTGTCTATTACTGTTATTTAAGATGCACTAATCAGAAGATATATACACAAAAAAGTAATAGTTCAGTAAAGACCTACAGGAGATAAGAGAGCATGTGATAAGGGCAGAAAATGCATTCTAGTGGAAATGAACAACAACAAAAAGTCCAAAGGTCCTGAGGTAGGGCCATATCTGAAGTATTCCGGAACTGAAAGGAGGCTGATATGATTGAAGAAAGTGATGGGAAAGTTTAGGAAAATAGGTACACTAAAAGAGGTAAAAGCAGGCAGTCAGATCATGTAGTATCACGTTTCTGTGAATGTCAAAATATACACATAAACGTACACATCATATACATACAAGTGTAGGTAACACACATGTTCATTGATTATATTTTAACTAGTTCTAAGCAAGGGTATTAGGGATATATCATTTTAACTATTATTTGTAGCTCTTCAAACACATTTTTAATTTTAGATATTTTTTTTCTTCTTTTTGTGTATAATCAAAGTAATTACAGGTTGTATGCCATTTTCTGGGTAACAGTATTAGGGCCAAATGACATCTGATCCTATCAAAATGTTTACCTATCACAGAATTCTATTTGTTAATAGTGTTTATTAAATTAGGAAATTGATCCATCAGATGATGAAAATATTTGTCACTTATAATTTTTAAATTTTCAGAAAGTGTCTCTACAGAAAAAAAAGACTTGGTTTCAAGTACTTGGTTACATGATCACAAAATACTTGCCTTATAAATCCAGCAGAAATAAATTTGTTAACAACTTCTATTGATATAGTATTTAACTTATAGTTCCATGATCCTTCAGGGACATAAAAAACATGAAGCTCCACCAACTGAGTGAAAAGAAAACCAGTTAAAATATTTTTTAAGTTGGACATAAACCAATTGATATCCTGTAGAATTTTAATAAATAAAATTGAAATAAACAGAAATATATGCATCTCTGTGAAAGAATAAAAAATGGAAATTCAAAAATTTCTTAAGTTAGTTATTTGGCACTGGGAGCGTATTTTCCTGAAAGTGATGTAGATATGGCTTGATTGTTAGACTATCACAATATATTTGATAAAGATGCTCTTTCTGTTGCCTACAATAAGAATACTAGTTTTCTCATCAACAACCTTTATCCCTCCAACTTCCCCAGTTACTCATTCCTTTTGAGTGATCTTATGTAATCTTTATCATCTGTGTATCACCTCCATACTAGAGTTGCGATAATTGGTAACTCTGAGTACCTTCAAAAAGGCTAACATCACGGTTTGGAAAATATATTTGTTTTCCATAATTCTAAAAAGAGCCTATTCCATATGTATGGCACATCTGTAAGCTTACCTGTGCATATATAAAGCCATCTACTTTTTCATTAATGTTTTATAATGACTCTAATTAGAATCTTTCTATTTAGAATATTTAGAATACTACAATAGAAACAGCAAATTGAGAGCCATTTTCTAGCCTAAAAAAAGTTGCTATTCACTGAATATTAAAAGTCAAAAATAACCAATAAATATAGAGCACTAATAGGTTACCTAGTATATTACAAGTATATTGTCAGGGGAAAAAGAATAAAAGCAGAGTAAGGAAATGATTATGCTCTAATTAAAATATTAAACATCTGAGGAAACTTTAAAAGTCTGAATATGACCTATTATTAAAATGAATTGTTTTTATAGGAGATAAAAATGGTTCTCGCATGGAAGGTGAGGCTCAAATTGTTTTTATAAATCAAATAAATTACTTCTATGCTATTGATGAAATATTAAACAACAATTTAAATGTTTGCACAGGTATGATAGTAAAATTTGCCATATGGTGCATTTTCAATAGCGGAGTAAAAGATTATTTCTTAAGTTACAAGTTAAATATCTGCAAAACTTAAGAAGTTTGAAATAAATATAACATTATCTTTATATAAATGTATTAATATGTTACAGGGTAAAATATTTTGTAACCTACACATTGTATGTATGCTTCTAGAAAAAAACACAATTTTTTCAGTATAATAAAATAGTTAAGAAATTTAAAAGCATATATATTTTAGGGTTAAACATTCTATTTATACCAAAATATTTATTTATTTTCATTTTTTATTGCTGACTTTAATGGAAATAACTCATTAATATTTTCACTAAATTCATTAACCAACTTTTTTTTTTTTTTTTTTTTTTGCGGTACTGGGGATTGAACTAAGGACCTTTTGCTAGGCAGGTGCTTCTTCCACTGAGCTATATCCCCAGCCCTATATACATACATATTATTAGGGAAAAAAGAAAAAAAGCAGAGTAAGAAACATAGGGAAGACAAAGATTGGAGAAGTTTTCAATTTTAAGTAGAATAGGGTAGTTATCACAGAGAGTAAAGTGAGATCTGAGTAAAAAAATTAAATTATGAACTAGTCAGACAATATCCTAGATAGCTCCAGAAAGAGCTAAAGGGAGCATGTGGCAGGCTGAGGCAGGAGGACTGCCACAAGTTTGAGGCCAGCCTTGGCCAAACAGTAAATTCAAGGTCAGCCTAGACTACTTAGCAAGACTCTGCCTCAAAAAACAAAAACAACAATAAAGAAGAGCTAAAGGAAAGATCTCAAGGTAGTTGGTATGATTAAATCAGAGAGAGTAGAGAAACAACTTGGAAGTAAAAACCAGGAGAAGAAAGGGTTAGTAGAAAAAAAAATAAGTAGTGCCTCTGGGTTATTTAAAGATCTTATATATATATATATATTTTGGGGGGTAGCCTCTCCCTACATAGTGAATGAAAGAGTGGCAGGCTACCAGCAAAAGATTCACGGTCACGAATTTAACATGAGAATAGTCCTTATGTTGGTATATTTTTCTCTACCATGTTCTGCTGCTCTGGAGTAGGTAAGGTATAGGTGGAGAAATGAAGGAGTTGTTCTGCAAGTGAAAACAATAGAGCAAGAGAAAGGCAAAGTGTCAAAAGTATGAGCTGAGATCAAGACTGCTCTATAGAATTTAAGCGAGGTATGCAGCACACCATATTATTTCTCTTCATTGCTGAGAAAAAGATGTAAGATCAATTCATCAGAGGTCTCAATTCAGAATACTACGGAAACTGAGCTAGTGACACAAGAAGGAAAATTTGATAATGAGATGCACAGGGCAAGGAATCAATATCTAATACTTTATATAGCCTGCCTTTTTGATGCATCAAAACTTCTCAAAAATAATGATAGGCAGAATTTTCTTACCTCTGATGAAGAAGGCCGACTTGGATTGAATGACATGCTCATCAGTGTCTGCAAGTTATAATCATCAGTTGGAATTCTGGGTGTTCTTCTAACTTTCTTCATTTAAGTAGTATTACATATTACAATAAATTTTTGGCTTGTTTAAAATAGTATTGCATTTACTGCTGGTCTCTGATTTATTCAAAAAGTGAAAAGAAATACAAAAGCTTTAAAGGATTCTAAATGAAACTGGGGAATGTTTACAATCTTATTCTAATAAAAAAGACATACTACAAATAAACAAGTAATAGCAATGAAATAAACATACATCTTATATGCATGGTCCCCATCTTATAACAGTGCAAAAGCAACACTTCAAATTTAGAATTTTGATCTTTTCTTGGGCTAGTAATGTGTGGTTCACAAAGCTGGCCAGTAGCAGTGAGACACTGGTCCCAGTAAGCCACAAGATTCGAAGGGTAAACACCTGATACTTCACAGTGTACCGCGTTGGAAGTTATGATATCTAGTAGATTAGGTGTATTAAATGCACTTTATTTTCAGCTTCCAATGGATTTATCGAGATGTAACCCTATTTTAAATCAAGGATAATTAAGTAAACTGGTTAATTACATTGTAATGGACTTTAGACCAGGTCGTATTTTACTGTTCTAAACAATTCATTTTCTCTGAGTAAAAAATTAAATATATAGTATTTTATGTAACATAGAACTATACTTTTGGAAGTGGAAAGCCTGAACTTACACAAATGACTATAGAATAATGAAAACCATTTTCCCATTCCTCTATAAATGTAAACAAACACTTCAGATGAAAATAGTATTCTTTAAATGTATCAGGCGACATTTGTGTATATTTACTTTTCCTCGAAGGATTTACGGCAGCTTACAAGAATGCATGATAAAGTTAAAAATATATCAGTATATAATAAAAATTGAAAAATAAGGCAGCTAATTTATTATTTTAATAAAAAAATCATCAAAGTGGGCTAGTCCTTAAGGATATGATAATCACACCAACACCATAGTAGAAACTTTTTTAGATTTTAAAGCACTGCTCCTGGTTGGTTTATATTAAAAATGATGATTTAAATAAAAAAAACTTTAACTCTTCTGATCTAATACTGATTATAGCTCTGTGAAATCCTACCAGGTACCATTAATTGTTTTAATGATATCAAAATGAAAGGTTATTTTCCAGATATAGTCTTCTAAATCAGTTTCACATATTACTTTCCATATAAATTTCTTACATTAAAGAGTAAAATGTAACTTGTCATTTTGATTATCTCAAACACTATTTTAGATACATCAGTATTTTAAGAAAAATTTAGTTTCATATCTATTGGAAGGCTCTTTCTGCTTTTCTACTGATATTAGTCTCTATTACAAACCTAAATTATGATTCATATGCATGTATGCCCACTTCCTTATTAGATGAGAATTACTGATATAATAATTATACTACATTATAGTTTAGATCTGGAATGTTCCCCCAGAGCCTTATGTTATCAGAGATGGAGTTTTTGAAAGGTGACTGATCACTTGGAAGGTGATTGATCATGGGTGCACTATATTTACCAGTACAGGTGAATAGCTGATTCATTATGGGTGCACTACATTTACTGATTCACTGAAGAATCCATACCTTCATGTGCTGTTAGGTGGTTGGGTGTGCTCTAGAGAAATAGGTCATTGGGGTGTGACCTGTAGAAATATACCTCTCCTGTTTCTTCCATTCCTCTCTACTTCTTAAAGACCATGATGTGAGCAACTTTCCTCCATTATGCCCCTGTACTATGCTCTTTCTGCCTTGAAGCCTACGGATCATGGACTGTAACCATAAGCCAAAAAACACCCTTCTCCAGTTCGTGGGTGTTGAGTATTGTGTCCACTGACATGAAAGCGACTAAGACATAGTATGTGGGAATTCATTGATTATTGGTATGTAAGTTAGGAAACTACAATTCTTAGTTTCTGTAAATACATTAAAATATTTTAATTTGGAACAAATTTCTAATTAAGCAAACCAGAGACAGGTCGCTCAAGACCTGCTTTACAGTTATCACAAGGTAAACTGCCCCATGACATTATCGCTCTAAGGTAACAGCAAAGAAGTCATGTTTTGGACTGTAAGAACTCCTTTTGTTATTTTTGACTGGACCAGTGCTGGAAACTAAATACTGGGCCAGCTCAGAAACAAATAAAATGGCCCAATATCAACAGATGAACCTTTAGAAATTAAAATTGGGAAAATATCTCAAGATTAAAGTATTAGTTGGTAGATATTAAAGTAGGAATAAAGTAGAAAAAAATTCATAAAGTAGTAGTACCAGACAAGCCCATGTTATGAGTTATAGCTATAATTATTTATAAACAGATATTAAAAGGTAGGATAAGTGAATTGGTTGTGGGAGGAATATTAAGGAGATCCATAGCTGACTCACATTTATAGATAAGCACTACAGAGAAAAATTCTTTTCAAAAATTCTTGTCTGCTGGAGCCAGATCCTTGGGTCTACTTCCAGTTTGGTCTATCAGTGGGAAAGTTCTTAGTTTTGGATTTTCACAGAATATCAATCTCCACTACTGCTCTATCTTGAACTTCTTAATAATCTTCCCATTGTGTAAAGTAACATGCGTAATTGCTATTAAAACCAAAAGATGCTAATTAAAAATTCAGGAATGCTTAGAATTTGTAGTAGATCCTAACCAAATCACATGTAAAACTCTGACATTGTAACTTTGGGGATTTTCAAACTCTTTACCTATTAGTAATTAGCTAACAAATAAAATATTGCCAACAATTCAAACAAAGAAGTCTCAATAATCAGAGCGACTGCAGAGTTCTGGTCTAATCTCTCATTTAGTGCATAATTTTGTTTTACAACCCTTCTGCCAGGAATACAAAGTCAACTGAGTTTTGTGCACTATTTCCAAGTGAGTTATGAGGCTGGGGATGTAGCTCAGTGGTACAGCACTTACTTCATACACTCATGGAGTGGAGTTTGATTATCAGAACCACAAAATTTTTTTTAAATGTAATAAATTAGTTACTGAAAAAGATCCCCAGGTCACATCTAGCCTCAATAGGAAAAAAAAAAAAACAGAAATTATCATAGTCAACTATGGATTTGGGAAGAATGATTCTTGGTCAGTAGCAGGGCTGAAAGTCATGCTGGAGAATTTCTGGTGCACTGTTCCAGGCTTAGAAACAAGGATTCTGTTAATTTTTAGTTCCTGTCTGACTTGACAATAGGACATACAAAATTGATGTTCAAACTAGGCATGGTGGTGCATGCCTGTAATCCCAGAATCTGGGAGGTTGAGGCAGGTAGATTGTTTGATGTCAGCCTAGGCTATATAGTGAATTCAAAGCTAGCCTGAATTACATAGCAAGACCTTTCCTCCAAATAAATAAATAAGTAAATAAATAAATAACTTAAAAAGATGTTTAATGAATTTTAATTTTTAAAGGTATTTTTAAAAAAAATTATTGGTACACTTTGGACACATATAATGATCACATTCATCATAGGGAATTTGTACCTCTACATAATATATTTTAATTCTTTTTTCCCATTCCCCTCCCTTCTCTTTCCTTTCCTTCCTCTCCTTATTCCCCTTCCCATTTGAACATTTTCTTCCTACTTCCCAGTATCTACCATCCACTTTGGACTAATTTTCACTTAAAATTATGTTCTCAAGGTGAAAACATTCCATTTACCTAAAAATGCCTCAGGTTTATCATTCTTTATGGCAGTATAGTACTGCATTGTATGTAAAAAAAAAAACACGTTTTCTTTATTCACTCATCCATTGATGAGCATCTGGGCTGTTTCCAAGATTTGGCTGTTACAAATTGTGCTGCTATATACATGTGTGTGCACATATCACTGTGTTATGAAGCTTTTAACTCTTTAGGGAGGATTCCTAGAAGGAGAATAGCTGAATCAAATGGGACCTCTAGTTTTAGTTTTTGAGGAATCTCCATACTGATTTGCATATTGGTTGTACCAATATACACACCCACCAACAGTGGTGGATTCCTTTTTCTTTTGATATACATAATGCTCACAGTCATCATGGGGAATTTTACCTGTACATAATATATCTTCATTTTTCTTCTTTCCCCCATTCCCCTCCCATCACTTCACACCTTCTTCCCTCATTTTCAAAAGATTTTTTTCCCTTTTATTCTCATTTTTCCTTCGTTTCCTTCCTCATCCCCCCGCTCTTGTTGGCCTTTCCATTTGAACATTTTCTTCCTACTAGCCAAGACCTGTCATCCACTTTGGTCCTTATTTGCACTTTTGGCTTTGTCAGCATTTGTGATTGGTTGATTTCTTGATGATAGCCATTCTTTTTGGAGTAAAATGTAGTCTCAAGGTTTAATATGCATCTCTCAAATGACCAGTGATGTTGAACATTTTTCATATATTTGGGCCCAGGATATAGCTCACTGGCACAGCATCTGCCTGGCAAGCACAAGATCCTGAGTTTGACTCCTGGTACAAAAAACAAAAAATCCCCTCCAAGCCCCCACATATTTATTTGTTCTTTATACTTCTTCATCTAAGAAGTGTCTATTAATTTCAGATGACCATTTTTGGATTGGGTCTTTAAGTCTTTAAATTTATTTTACAAATAAATTTATATAGTCTAGATATTAGTCTTCATCTGAGGAATAGCTATTATGCTACTGGTATTTTGCTCAGGACTGCATTAAATCTGTATAACAGTTTTGGAAGTATGGCCATTTTTCACTATATTGGCTTGGCCTATCCAAGAACAAGAGATAACTTTTTCTTTTCTGATACCCTCTTTGATCTCCTTTTTCAGAGTAATGTAGTTTTCAAGTAAAGGTCTTTTTATATCATTTGTTAGATTGATTCCTAGGTATTTCATTTTTCTTGGTGCTATTGTGAAAGGTGTTGTTTCCCTAATTTTTCTCTCAGTGAGTTTGTTATTTGTTCATAGGAATGCTACTGACTTTGAGTGTTAACTGCATCCTGCTACACTACTGAACTTAGTTATTAAATCTAAGAGCTTTTTGGTGGAGTTTTGTATCAAGTCATCCACAAATAATAATTTAACTTCTTCCTTTCCTATCCATATTCCTTTTCTATCTCTTGGTAATTGTTCTGTTTCCAGAACTATATTGAACAGAAATGGTGATAGTTGGCCTCCTTGTCTTGTATCTGATTTTAGAATGAAAGCCTTCTGTTTTTCAATTAGTATCATATTGGCCATTGGTGTGTCATAGATGGCTTGTATCAGATTGAGATAAAAAGCATGTATTCTAATTTTCTGAAAGTTTTTTTTTATCATGAATAGGTGTTGGATTTTGTCAAGTGCTTTTGCTGCGTCTCTTGGAATGATCATGTGGTTTTTGTCCTTGGAATTGTTAATGTGTTATATTACATTTATTTATTTGTCTATGTTGAATTATCCCTGCATCCCTGGAATAAATCCTACTTGGTCATGGTATATAATCCTGATGATTTCCTGCCTTTTCTTTGGCAACACCTTAATGAGGATTTTTGCCTGTACGTTCATTAAGGAGACTGGTCTATAGTTTTCATTTTTGGTTAGATCCTTCTCTGGTTCTGGTATCAGGGGATACTAGGAATTGTTCGGGAGTACTGCTTACCTTTCAATTTCATTAAACAGTATGAGGAGTTGTGGTATCAGATCTTTTCTTAGGTGCTTACAGAATACAGCAGTGAATTTGTCAGGATTTGGGCTTTTCTTTATTGGTAGTTTTAAAATTATTTCCTCAATTTCATTGACTAATATTGGGTGATATACAGTTTTTCTATCTCCTTGATTCAACTTTGGTAATTCATATGTATCTAGAAATCCATCCATTTCTTCTGAGTTTTCCATTTCATTAGAGTACAGATTCTCAAAGTAGGTATTTATGATCTCCTGGTTTTGCACATAATCTGTTGTGATTTCATCCTTTTCATTCCTAACTGCATAGATTTTGAGCCTTTTCTTTCCCTTTTTTGGTAACATTAGCTAAGGGTTTGTCCATTTTATGTAATCTTTCAAAGAACCAACTCTTTGATCATTGATTTTTTGTACTGTTTTCAGTATCAATTGCATTAATTTCTGCTCTGATCTTTATAATTTCCTTATTCATGTGTGATTTGAGCTTAATTAATTTTCTTCTAGAAGCTTGAGGTTCAACATTAGGCTTGCTTTATTTTTCTGATGTGGGAATTCACTGTTACATTCCCTCAGGAACTGCTTTCATTACATCCTGTAAGTTCCAGTATGCCATAATGGCCTTATCATTTAATTGTAGGAACTAATTTCTTCTTTAATTTTATCTGTGACTCATTGGTCATTCAGAAAGCTGTTATATAATTTCCATGTTTATGTAGTCTTTGTGATTTCTTTTGTTATTGACATTGTACTATGCTCTGATAATATGTATAAAATAATTTCAATTCCTTTGGATTTAGTTAAGCATGTTCTATGAGCTAGAATTCTATCTTGGAGAAAGTCCATTGTGCTGTTGAGAAGAGTATACATTCTGTTGTGGGTGGAACACTCTGTAGATATCCACTAAGTCCATTTGTTCAAAGATTTGGTTCAGCTGATATTTCTTCATTATTTTTTGTGTCTAGTTGATCTGTCTGAGAGTGGGACATTACAATTGTGTAAATGCTTATCTGACTTTTCATATCTATTAATGTTGGTTTTTCATAGTGAGGTGCTCTGGTACTGGAGCATATACATTTAGAATTGTTACCTCATCCTCTTCAACTATTCCTTTATTATTTGGTGATTTTGTCACTTCTGATTGGTCATGGTTTGAAATCCCCTTTTCTGCAAATAGTGTATCTATCCCTGCTTTTTTCTCTCTTCCTGTACCATGGAATATTGTTTTCAATCATTTGAATTTCAGTCTATGAATCTCTTTTGCATCAAATGTGTTTCTTGTATGCAGCATATTGTTAAGTCTTATTTCTTGATCCATTCTGCCAATCTGTTTGGTGAATTAATACCATTTACATTGATAGTTTTAAATGGCATATACTGACTTACCCTTGTCATATTATTTTCCTGTTATTTGTTCCTTTTCCCTGTTCAATTCTTTGCCTTGCATGGTGGACTTATTCTACTGAGATTCATGGAATTAGTCTCTTCATTGTCTTTTTCTAGCATATTCTGAAACTTTTTGGAGTGGTGGCTTTGTGGTCAATTACTCCAGGTGCTCCTTACCATGGAAGTATCTTTTTTGTCTATCGATTTGGACAGATAATTTTGTGGGGTATATCAATCTGGGTTGGAATTTGTTTACTTTTAGGGTTAGATATATGTAATTGATTTCAAGCTCTGGATTTAAGGGTTTGTATTAAGAATTCTACTGCAATTCCAATGGGCATCCCCTTGAAGGTGTTTTTCTCTAACAGCTTTTAATATTCCTTTGTTGCATTGACTTTCTGGACTCTTCTGGAGTGTAGGCTTTTTCTGATCATGGATAATTGGAGTTCTATATGCTTCACTTACCTGTATGTTAAATTATTTTCATCCCAGGAGATTTTCTATTACTTCTGTGAACAAGTTTTTATGTCTTTTGTGGTATCTTCTGATCTTTCATTGATTCTGATTAATGTTATTCTTTTTTTTTGTATCATGTAGCACCTGTTGGATTGATTTTTCATGGTCCTTTACTAGTTTTTAGAAGTCTTTCATGTGGTGATTGCTAACAGGAAGCATGTCTTCTAGATCTTGATATTTTTCTTCACATTGATTGATTCTGCTGTGTATACTTTCAACAGAACTTATAATCTCCTGGGTATCTGTTTGAATCTAGTTTTATGGAATCTAGTTTTTTCTATGTTGGGCATTCTTGGTTTCCATCACTTTCCTAAGTTTTTCTATTTTTTAAAATAATCTGTATCTTCTCTAGATTCACTAATCAGGTCCATTATGATCATCATGTCTTTAGTCAGATGTGTTTATTTCTGATTTTTTTCTAGAGACTCTTTCATCTGTTTTCTTCCTGCCACTGCTACCATTTTTATTTTTTTGTACCAGGAATCAAACTCATGACCTTAGGCTTGCCAGGCAAGTGCTTATGCTGTTGAGCTATATCCCCAGCCCCACTGCTACCATTTTAGAAAGTTCACCTGGGTAGCTCTTGATTTCTTCCACCTCAATGCCCCTTGGATCTCTTTGGCAAGCTGAAGGTGTGGGGTTGCACCTTGCTTTCTTGTCTTATTTTCTATATTTAAATTTTTTTTATGCTGATGCTTGTTATTTGCTTATAGTTGGTAGCTTTAAATAGTATCAAGACCTCTTTAGCAAATTACTTTTCAGAAATGTCTTCTAGGCATAGCTGGATTTTTGCACGTGTGCCAAGATCCCTCCTCTTCAATTTATTAGGGTTGCGAGGTTGCTGGCTGTTTGGCCTAACACCCAGTTCATTGGTATCAGACTATGGTATTGTTTTTAACTCCAGACAATTTTGGTTGTGGCATACAAGAAAGAATAATTGATCATAACAACTATGTCACCTTAGCTAAAGTAGTAAATCAGTAATAAAAAATAACATCAAGCACAGTTTAGAGAATGGCAAGTGCAATAATTAATTTGCCACCTTCAACCATAGGTACAAGATTTCTAATTACATAACAAAATCTAAAACAAATCAGAAAATTATATACAGTAAATATCCACTCAATTGAGTGATTTTACCCTCCAAAGAGAAAATTTAAATTTCATAAGAGGAAAAAATAGAATAAAAGAGATTAGAGGCAAGAATTAAGAGTAAAGGAAGATTACTTAAGCTTCATAAAACTGTTAAAGGAAGAAAAGTGAAAGGAAGGAAAAAACCAAAAGAGCAAAACAATAAAAATTAAAAACAATGTTCATACTCATGAAAAAACAATTAAGAGGGAAAAAGAAAATCAATCAAAGAAAAAACAATTTCTCTGTGATGTCAAGATTATGGTTATCTTTTAGAGCCTTTGGTTTGTGGCAGTGTACAATTCAGAGAATGTCTCTGTTGCCACTGGTAGAGAAAAGAGGCAGGCAGAATTGAGATCCATTCTGTAAGATCCCAGCAAACCTGCAGTAGGATTAGGGCAGGTTGCTGGACACTCCCAGCAAGACTGCAGTAGGATTAGGGTAGTGGGCTGATTTTGGTGATTTCAATTCCACAGAAGTTCAGGCTGATCCTAGTCTCTTCTTGTGGTGTTAAGGTCTGAGCTGCTCAGTTTACAATACTCTGATGTCTCTTGCTCCCTGACCCTGGATGTCCCCCACAGTTGTCCCTCACCCAGTTACTGTGGGATTTCAGTAATGAGAACCCTAAAATAAGCCAACTCGTGGTTGTTCTGAGTCTTGGGTTCAGTTAGCCCTTCTCTAAAATGGTATCTGGCCAAGCATCCTCTCCAGAAAATATGGCAGTCCCTTGGACTGGAGTTGCTCACCAGCTGTTGTAGCACATAGCACTAGTGTGTTTCTCCCTGCAGGCCTCTGGAGTCACCTACCATCACTGTGTCTCTACAGATTTGATCCTCCTCTCTTACACCATAAGCCGGAGTCAGGGAGAAAGTAACAGTTTGCCCCCACCGTTTTCTGCTTTATGGTCTGTCTCTTCACTTTCTCTTCAGGCTTCAATTTTCCCTTTAGAATCTTCTTGGGTCCCACCTTGCTCCTTTTCTTTCCCAAGTAGTTATTTTCCAATGTCTGCAATCCAAATCTCGGAGTTTGTTTTTTGCCTTTTACTGTTACATCATCTTCCTGGAAGTACTCAATGAATTTTAGAAATTTCAAGTAAATACTACAAGCAGAAATCTGTACTATAAACATATGAATATAGTAGAATCTTATGCAAAAAAATTAAATGGATCAGGAGCCAAAAATGTACCATTTTAGCCTTATGCAATCTATAAGACCATTCATTGGCATGTATCTGTTTACTAATCTGTCAAGAAAGGGACTTGGACTTGCTAAGATCCACCTTGATTGCTTAAAGAATGAAAAAAGTGATAGGGTTAGTTTTATGCTGGAGAAAGAGAAATCATAATATGGTCAACCTAATGCCAGACGCTGAGGGTACTTCTTGACATAATTTGAGTCTTTTATTATTTATTTTTTATTAGTACATGTTTGCAGTATATAATGGTTATATCTTGGGGAGTTGGTATATGTACATAACATATCTTAATTTAAAATAATATCTGATTCATCATCAGGGTATAAGGTTTACTTTATCAGGATAAACTCAGGTTACATTTATACCCTCCTTTACTACTGTCTAGTTCATGGTTAATCTGTAAAAAATTTCTAATGCATTTTAAAGGATTACATGTTTAGGTAAATAAATGCCTGAGGGCAATCCTTGTATATACAGCACTGAAGTCTATTTCCCATACAGGTCCTAGTATAAATAAAATGACTACCTTATCTTGCTTTAATATTTTTGCATGATATGTAAGGGCATTTTAGATTAAGTGGGGTCTCACATAGAGTAGTAGAATGATACACAATTAGAATCTATGTTAGAAAATGAATTACAGACTTTTTTTCATATATCCCTTTGAGACCTTTTCAGAAAGTATAGTTTTCATAATCATAAAAGAGTAACAGGACATTTTTAGCAAACTTCACTCAACTATAAAAATTTCAGCTTTTGAAGGAATAGAGGTATATTCTTACTCAGCCTAAAGCATGAGTTAAGATGCACATTATAATGATGCTTCGTTTCCTAAATAGTATCTGAATACAGAGCATCTAGTTGGTATTTCAAATTTATATGCCAAAAATAGAAATTGTCGAGTATCCTTTTTTTTGAGGGAGGTACTGGGAATCGAACTCAAGACCTTGCACTTGCCAGGCAGGCACTTGAGCCAGTGATCTATATCCCTGGCCCTTTAAAAATAGAAACTGTGTAAGACTGAAACAGTTCTACTTCAAATATAAAGTTGAATACAGTAACCACTGTTTAACTCTTCCTGACTGTATTAACGCAGATATAATACACAATAAAAGCAAAGCATGGACTTAGAAGTAGATGAAACACATTTTTTTCTTTCTCACTTCTCCATACTTTTGGAAAGCCTTTCAAAAGCAACAAGAGATAATATAACTTCTTTGGACCCAAATTATAACTACTGAACTGTGAGCTTTGTTACTATAACAAAATAACTAAGAAAATCGCCTTATAGCAAGGAAAATTTTTTTCTGGCTATTTCACAGGTTTCAGTCCATAGTCTTTGGACTTACCACTTTTGGCCTGTGATGGCACAGCACAGCATGGCAGGAGCATACTGCACAGCAGATGCTCACCTCATGGTGGCCGGGAAGTTTAAGAATAGGGGCTGGGTTTCCAGTTTCCTGTTCAAGGATACACTCCCGATAACCTATTTTCCACTAGGCCTTACCACCTACGTGTTTCATTGCTCTCCCCAAAAACCCCACAGGGTGACAAGCAAGTGTTTAGCACATGGGCTTTGGGTAGACATTTAAGATCTAAACTGTAACATGAGGTGAAGGATAATAAAAGAACAAAATGTAAACTTAAAAAAATAAAGGGTAATGATGTCTGATTCACTAGAAGTGGGTCATAACATCCATGAACCTTAAGCTAAAAACTAAATGAAGTCTTATGACCCACCTTATTACTAGGCATCTTAAATTCTTTTGCTTTATTTTATTGAGAGTCTATGTAGCCCAGGCTCCACTTGAACACCCAGTGGTCCTTATTAGCCTCCCAAGTGCTGGGATTAAGGCATGTACCATCATGCTTGGCTTTTATCGTTTTTTTATAACTAAATTTCATTGTAGATCCACATTCAATTACAAAGACTATTATTCCAATATTTGTGCAGTCCCATGGAAAGGAATACATTCCCTATGTATAGCAAGATGATCAAGAGTTCTGAGTTCTCTAGTCTTTTCTCTGCCACAAATTAGCTGTACAGCCATGGGTAATTCACTCATTCTCTCCAAACCTCAATTTTCTTAAGCTTCTATAAAACTTGAATATAAGCTCCTTCTGAGATTCACCACTGTACAATGTCCTTTAAAGAGAACTGGCTCTTAAAATACAAAGCCATGTGAATCTTAAAAAGAGTATCTTACTAAATACTGAATTTAGAACTAGTGAACTAAACAACTTAGGGTACTGTTATGGTTTGTGTTTGGATGTCCTCCTAAAGCCTCATCAGTCATTGGGGAGTAGGCTTTTCCAGACGCAGCTGAATCTGGAATCTGTGATTGGCTCATTGTCTAGTGCTGGGGTTAGGGGTTTGAGTGCTACACCTGCTCCGGCGTTGGTAGCCTGCTACTATATAAGGGAGGAAAAGAAGTTTGATTTTCTCTTTTTTGGGTCTTGCTGCTTTTGCAATCTTCTGCTGCCATGAACTCTATTGCCCCTCTGCCATGCCACCCTCCCTTGGAAGTCAAATATTATAGACTGAAACCTCCACACACTGTAAACTAAATAAACCTCTCTTCCCTTAATTTTGGGTGTTGGGTATTTTGTCTCAGGAATGAGAGAAAAGTAACTAAAACAGACACTAAAAAGATGAAGGTCCTAGGTAAATTTAAATTGACAATGCTCTGCTGAAAAGACATAAAATGAGATTTCTTGGTTATGTTTCTTGCCATTCATTGCTTATAAGGATTATCTTGGTGACAAGCTTTTTACAATAGGGTCTCTCTTTAACCAAATAAAATACAAATTTCTACGTTTGCATGGTTGGTGAGACCTTCGAAATATTTTAGATCACTGTGGAAGGTTATTTACTAGATATCAATAGGTCATGAGAGGGGCTGGGGATGTGGCTCAGTGGTAGAGCTCTTTCCTTGCATGCACAAGGTCCCGAGTTTGATCCCCAGCACCATATACATTAAAAAAAAAAAAAAACAATCAATAGGTCATGAGAAGTATTTACTTTTCATTACTTCAGATATAACTGACCTTAAAGTGAATCCAGTATATGTTTTTTCTTTCCTATCACAAATAAAACCCTTTCTTAGATACATATTACAAAAACTATTGTCTGGTGTTTGAGACAACACTCCACCTTGTGATTACTCATACAGTGGTTTAAAAATATGCAATGAAAATTTTTAAGATTGTTTAACCCTAAAGCAACACACCCTTTGCTTATTTCTCAACCTTCTTTCTCATATAAGGACTGAGTCATACTATTGTAAATGAAATAATGTCCAGAACTAACTTTGTAGTTTAGTTTCAAGGCATAGTCCACACTATTGAAAAATGGAACATTCTTTTAGTAAAGGCACATGTTTAATTTTTTAAGTCTTTAAAGTATGAATAACATTTTAGTTAACAGAAAGCTAAATAATTCCAATTGCTGGGGGGAAAAACTATTTATGGACACACCTCTCATATTCTTTAAACATGTAATTTCGTCTCATTCTCAGTAACAACTACAGGAAATAAACTTTATTATTTCATTTTGAAATAAGGAAACAGGATCAGCAAAGTTTAAATGCTTTGCCCAAGGGTACCAGGTAAAGTAGTAAAATCAAAATTCAAACCTAGTTTCTGTCATTACATCCACTGTATAAGTAAAATGATAAATTTACACTGTACATTTATGTGATCTGGTACAGGCTGTTCAGTAGTTTTTATTGACCCAGAACACCACTTGGGAAAAACTGCAAATGTATTCGTGATGAAAATCATCCTTACAGAAAGCATCAGGGTATTTGAGGGCGGGCTACCCAAAAAAGAAAGAGAAAATATTTGCAGCGCTGTGACTTAATACACAGACTTCAAAGGGTGAAAAACACGTTGGCTGGGCCTATTTGGGTTAGAATCCACTCTCTCTTACAGACCGCTGTGGGGTTTAATTTAAAGCAGAGGGCAATTAATTATAATTGAAATGAAAAAGAGCAAACTTCCCCGGAACACAAAAAGTTTTATTTTTAAAGGTAGAAAAACAATTCCTCAAGCGAAACGAACGGGAGACAGGTGTAAACCTCCGCCAGCACCCCGACTCCCGCGACGGGGTGAAGTCCACTTCGCGACGCTCTTCTGCTCGTCGGTCCCGAGACCTCCCCGCCTCGGGGTCTGACGGTGAGGCGGATGAGGACGCCGGTCAGACAAAGGGTCCCACGACTCAAGCCGGCACCCCAGCTGGGTTCTTCCCCTTCCATCCCTCAGACCCGGCCGCGAACTCCGCGAGGAAACCTGGCACCTCCGCCTTCGCCCGCCACCACTGCTTTTAGGAACTCCTCAAACGCCTGAGCCCCCTCGGGTCTTGGCGGTTAACCACACACTCTTTCCTTACCTCTCTCCAGACCAGCCTCTCCCGAGAGGGAAGAAGGAGGCCGAACCTCCCCTCGCTCCCGCCCGCCGCCGCCGAGCCGCCGACCGCTGCCCCGGCTCCGCCCCCTCCCAGTGCTCGCGCTGGGCTGGGCAGGGGGCCGAGCCGCGTGCTGCCACAGTGCGCATGCGCTTCGAGGGCGGTGTTGCCAAGCCCAGAACCGGAAACATAAGAGACAAAGTTCGGAGTCCCGCCCCCGTCGCGCGCGTCTCGCAGTCTGGTCCAGCTGCTCCTCGCTCCGGCTGCCCCTGGCCCTCTAGTCGGTCCGGCCCTCGAGTGTACTATGTCTGGCTCTTCGAGCGTCGCCGCCATGAAGAAAGTGGTTCAGCAGCTCCGGCTGGAGGCCGGGCTCAACCGCGTGAAGGTGAGCGGGGGGGCGGGCGTTGGTCGGGGCCGGGGCGGCCCTCGGGGAGCGGCGGGCGTTAGACCAGTGGCCGAGCCGGTCGCCCTTCCTCCCAGAACTTTCCGCCGTGGGCTGGCCCGAGCGCTGAAGGGCGGCCGGCGATCCGGGGCTCCTCCCGCCTTGCTCCGGGCCGCGTCTCCTCCTCCGGCCTGGCCTGCGCGGCTGCTCCGCGCCGCCGCTCGCTCCCCTCCCCCGCCAGGCTCGCGGCCGCTCTGCACCTCACTGGGTCTTTTCCCGTTTTTGATTTTTGATTCGCAACAGACATTTTTCTTCTTTTCAAATCTTCCCCAAACTTACTCCCATTTGTAGTAGATGGTCTCCAGATCCTCTTTCCCACTCAGAACACATATTTGGAAAGGAATGTTTTGTGTTGTTTTTTTTTTAAACTAGTACTGTACATAATGATGACATTCCTTGTGGGGAGTTGGTGGTACTTGCACGTGACACATTTCATTCGGTTTTCATGCCGACTCTCCCCTCCTCATTCCGTCTCCACGCCCTTCACATTTGAAAGACTCCCTGCTTCCTATACCTTTTATCTTGGTTTTTATATACTTCTGTTTCTCATATAAGAGAAACCATGCGATATTTAAATTTGTCTGATTTATTACACTTAAGGTTATAGCCTCAAGGTAAATCCATTTCCTACAAATGACTGAAGTTTATCATTCTTTTTGCCAGAATAGTAGTTCATTGTGTAGTAATACAGTATCACATTTTCTTTACGCATTCATCTGTTGGTGCACATAAAAGCTGCTTCCAGATTGAGCAGTTATGAATTGTATTGCTAATGCAAATTATATCAACACTGAGATTCCCTCTTACTCTAGAAAGAATGGCAGTCCTCAAGAAATCGAAGAAGAACAAACGCTGGTTGGGGGCTGCCCTTCTATTGTTGGTGGGAACGTTAACGGGTACAGCCATTACGGAAATCTGTAAGGAGATGGCTCCAAAAACTAAAACTACAAATTCCACCTGACCCAGCTAGTCCCCTTCCAGATAGTTTCCTGGAAGAATTAAAGACGTATGACAATGGAAATGAATTCTCGCATAACTTAAAATAGGATTAAAGAAACTTGCCAACGTTTTGCCAAACGTTCATGGAGTGTCATTAGCACTTTTACCTCGCACAACCTTGAACGAAACATTCATCTCTTTTGCTTGCTTGGACCTCACCTTGAGGGATATAGTGGGTCGTTCACGTGCCTAACAGTGGTTAAGATGGGCTAATATTGTTCTCTGTTATTTTGGTTTCTGGTTATTAGCATTGGCCTTGTCTTGGGATATTTACTTTTGAGGAAAAAGCCTTTTGTCTGTATTGTCTGACAAGTTGACATTCAAATGCTATTACAAGCGTGTTTTAAAAACCTTGATAAATTGAAATCATTTATTTCATTCGTGTGTATATCTATAATGGATTGACATTAGCCAGGAAAGTGGGCGGGATGAGCTAGAAAAGGCTAATAAAGCAGCAGTAAAAAGTAGTAACTCTTAGCCTTGTCCCACTCTCTGCCCCTGTTTCTTCTATAGGCTTCTCTTCTACCTAGGACTATAAAAAACCACCACAAATGATCTGGTTTGGGGCTTTTCATTTTCTGCTTGATGTTAGGGCTGTGGCAAGGACACTTGGGGATTTTTAATGAATTTTCTGTAGATGTATTGTGCTAGCTGCTTTTTGTTGACTTAGCACAAGCTCACTATGTTTAAATCATTATATCTGAGTGCACTTGACAGAAATTACCAAGAGTGCTTAACAAACCCCCCCCCATAGGTTTAAGTCAGGATACTTCTGAAAGTGAAAGGGGGAACTATTATGCCAGAATTACAGTTTCAGCTTCCTGGTTAGTGATTATCATCATGTCTTGGGAGCTAGTAGCATGTCCAATTTGAGTCTCTGTCTCAGGTTTCCCCAACTGTTTGGAGTAGTTGTTCTCTAATGGTGGTGTGGTTAGATCAGTTGAGATCTCAACTCAAATGTCAGTGCAGACATTTTCCTCCCATAGCCTTCAGTCACCATTTAACACATCACTCTTTTTACTGCAGAGCATCTTGTGTTTTTCCTCAACTGTAGGGTCCACAACCTGTTGTCTTAGTGTTAGTGGCTGGAAGTATAGCTGGCACATAATGGCGCTTGAAAAGTTTGTGAAAAGGAGTTAATGTTGGATCCTACCTACATTTTAAACAAACAAATCACCAGGTACTTTTCTGTATGCTTACCTCTGGTTAATGTAAATGAAACCAAGTACAGTACTGTACAACACATTGTGACATCTGATACTACCCATCCCCTGCTTTTGTTACATTTCCTTTTCAGGGAGGAGAGTGAGCCAGGAGTGTAGCGGTTTGTGGAAGTACTTTGTACAGGAACTTAAAAATGCAGGTACTCACAGGAGCAGTAAAGCTAGGGAACTCATTATCCTGGACTATTGTTTAAGCCAAACAGATTACAGAAGAATTGAGATTCATTTTAGGATGATAAATTCTTACGTAAAGCTGGGATACAGCTATAATCTGCGGATTTTTCCTTATTGGGGCAACCTGTGAAGCTAGTAACTTTCAGAGGTTACAGAGCCAGGACATTTGTTGTTACTTTCTTAGTGATAGCTAATATTGTGAAGAGTATTTTTCTTGTTTCCTAAATCTCCATTCAATTCCCTCACAGTAATATTTTTTCAGTAATAGTGCTTTAAAGTAGTTTACTAGAATGTTCATGTTCTTTTTCTAACTCTAATACCATGTACTGCTTTTAGTAAAAATAAGATGTTAAGTACCTGTGAGCTTGCACTTGAACAGCCTATAATTAATAAACAAGCAAGGTGTGCTGTTTTGTAAATAAATACAATTGTAGTTTAGTCATTTGATGCTTCTAATAAAACATTATGAAGTGAGTCTTACAAGCAGTGTTTTAAGAGTCAGTATATGACTGCTACTCTTTAATTAGTATATAATATATTCTTGAGGTAAGAGAGGTTCTGTTTATTTCAAGTATTTCCAGAGATTTGAGAAAACCATTATAAACCTTACCAACTGGTATTTCTCCCTCTTATGTGTAGGTTTCCCAGGCAGCTGCAGACTTAAAACAGTTCTGCCTGCAGAATGCTCAGCATGATCCTTTGCTGACTGGAGTATCCTCAAGTACAAATCCCTTCAGACCGCAGAAAGTCTGTTCCTTTTTGTAGTCAAAAGAATTTTTGAGAGGTAAGTTTCTTTAAGTAAAACAACTCACATAGTAGGAATAACCACTCGTGTCTTTATTTGCAGCAGTTAAAAGATCATCTCATGCATTAATTTGGTACTCCAAGTTGCCACTCTTAAGGAAAGTAAGGACTGGTGAAAATTGTTCATCATCACAAAGATGGTTAAATAGAAGACTTAATAACTATAAAGGGAGGGGCTGGGGATATAGCTCAGTGGAATAAGCGCTTGCCTAGCAAGCGCAGGGTCCTGAGTTCGATCCCCAGTACCGCAAAAAAAAAAAAAAAACTATAAAGGGAATAGGGGAGTTACTATAAAACAGTGCTGCCATGTATTGCTCTTTATAGCATTGGCCTAATGGCATTTATACTGTGGAGTCTTTTTTTTTTTTAATGTACCTAGCAAACATTTAGACAGTGTTTATTGAGATGACTTTTAAGGCACTACCAGTTGATTTGGGTTAATTTTTATGTTGCTACTGTAATAGAACCCAGCTATGGGGTAGTATAGCAAAAAAATTGAGAAATATAAAGCCAGGGGATAACTGAATAACCTATGTACAGCATCTGGAGTGAGGAATAACAAGCTTTACTTTTTATTCTAATATTTTTTGGCAACGATAAAACATGAGAAACATGTAGGTTTTGGTGGCGGAGAGTGGATTGCACTTTAGAGGATTAAAAAACTTGACTTTTATTAAAGCATGCTTTTGTGTATTCATCAGTGTTTTTCAGATCTTATACCAGGTGTGGAGGGTTTTGCTTGTCTAAAAGATGTAACCAAAAAATGTGCTTTGGATGATTTAAAATTAATTCAGAGATGCAAAGGATTTTTAATCTTTTGTATTTAGGGTGTGACTCACTAGCATTGAAGTATGGGAAACAAACTGATAGTGCTTTAAAAATATCTTGCATATGACACACACTATGCCTTGAAAAGTCCAGGAAACTGCTTTCTAAAATACCTTGCTACATAGATGTACTCTCTCTAAGTAAGTTTTATGGACTCCAGAATATCCAGAAAGGATGTAAGTACATGTTTCCAGTAAACATAAAATTGATTAACATGGCAAAATGTTTTGAAGCACATAAAGGTTTTTTTTCCTTTTTCTTTGGACAGGGTATGCTGTAGTTGGCTAGCCTTGACACCTATATCTCTATCATGTTATACCCACCTCTCATCATCTGTCTCCATCCCAGATCTTGAACTCTTCTGTCCTCCTATCTCAGTCTCGTGAGTGCTGGGGTTATAGATCTGTGCCACCATACCTGGCTAAGAAGTAATCTTTTTAATAATGTAGCACCTTCATATTTAATAGTCTATTTCTTTGATTCTGGCAATATGCATTTAATTTTTCATGGGTGTTTTTAGAAGTTTCATATTGTTATAGTTTATTCTTCTTAAATCTCAGTTCCTATTTTATTCACTTTACAAAATGATACATTTTCATTTGTCTTAAATTATTGTTAAGAAGCTTGAGCCGACTGTTAACAGTTTTACTTAACAAGAATCTACAAATAAATGTTTGAATGACTTGCTCAAGTTTTTAATGGGATAAGCAACCAGATTTCAAAGTAAAATAATAGGTATTAATTTCAGCAGTATAAGAACATTTTGTGGATATTTTGACTCAAAACAGTTTGATGTAAGTAAGGAAACACTATTTGGGTATAAAAATATTGCTTCTCAAAAATTTTAAATAGGTCTACTACAAGTTTTGGTTTTATATGAATGCTCATGGTGCCAGACCTATACTGATTCACAGGATGTAAGAATCTACATTGGTGTCTTTTCATAAAGTAGCTTTTTAAAATTATATGGGTAGCTTTAAAAGAAAAAAAAAATTAGCAACAGGCTTTGTACAAGGAAGAAATCACCATGATTGGTACACCTTAAGGTAACATGTAACCACTGTTAACAGATGTATTTCCTGTTGAGGAAATTTTTAAAAATTGTTTTTTAAAAAATAAGGATCATAATTTAAGCAACTGGTTCCTTTTTTTACTTTTTGTCTTTTTGAGACAGAGTTTCACTGTGCAATTCAGGCTAGCCTTGAACTGCAAGTGTTCCTCCTGCTTCAGTCTCCCAAGTGCTGGGATTACAGGTGTTCACCAGCACTGCAGTCTGCTTTGAAAACTTAATGGATATCCTGTTTCATTTATCTCCACCGCCCCATACTGGGGATTGAACCTAGAGCCTTTGCACTGAGGTATAGCTCTAAGCCCTAGTCCATTTAAAATTTTGTTTTGAAATGGGATCATATGAAGTTGCCCAGGCTGGGCTCCAACTCATGAGCCTCCTGCCTAAGCCTCTCAGAGCAGATTACGGGCCTGCACCACCACACCTACACCTGGCTACTACATATTTTTTGTTTAAGAGAAAAAGACAATAAAAACAAAATTTCAAAACAGGAGGGTAACATACATTGCATATTGTTGTCTTCTAAGTAGTTGCTCAGATTATAAGATAGAGACATGAAAAATTGATCAAACAATATAAACACAAAACTTTCAATGAACTAAGAGAAATAAGTATAACTACCTTCTATCTTGTGTATTTATTTTTCCATTTCCCTCTGTCTCCTTTCCCCCAACCCAGTTAAATATTCTTTATCAATAATATTTTCACAGCTGTACCTTAACTGTACTTCACTTAATATTGAAATTTTCAAATTTGAAGCTACTGTGAGACATACCTCTTGGTGTCTGTATTTAAACTTCACTTGTCATTATTAAGGTAAATTTCTAGAAGTAAAATTAGTCAACAGGGAATGAACATTTAAGATTTTAATAAAACTTCATAACATTGTCAATATAAAACTTCGGCCTTCCACCCCCAGTATGAGTGGTTTTTGGCTGAATGCTTGCCGAACAAACCTTGGTCTGAATGCTATTATTTTTAAGTGGAGTCTAACCATTTGCATGTTTTTTTTCCTCCATAGCAGTAATTCTGTTTATACCTCTTAAGTTTGTTGTGAACTACCTCAGATTTTCAAATAAATAAAAAGATCTGGATTAAATGATTTACACCTTGTTAATTTTTAAACATAGACCACACTTTTTCTAATTCAGATATGACAATGTTTTTGCTTCTTAATATACTTAAGGTATTTTAGTTGTAAACTAAGGTTTTTGAAGGCATAAATGACTATTGGGTTATTTTTGAGTTTTGTTTTCCATAGATCATTTATTCATTTTTTTCTTGTTTTGTTTTGAGACATTATTTCTCTATGTAGTCCAGCAGACTTGAATTTAGTTTTCCTACCTCAGTCTTCCAGTGGTGGGGTTGCAGGCACATGTGACACGCCCAGATAATTTTTCAGTCATTTAAACTGCTGTATAGTTTGTATTCTATCATATACACAAACCTAAGTTTATTGATTCCCCTACTAAATTACATTAAAGCTGTTTCTGCAAGTTTCATCTAACTTCTTGATGATGTTATTCATTTTAAAAGGGATATTTATATTGATGCTTTTCAAAAGAGTTGAAACTTTTATGTTAACCTTTTTATTATCAGACAGTGTGTTTTGCACTAATGTTACGAAAGTTAATGTTATCTTATTTGGAAAACAGTGATAAGTATTTAAGAGTGGCTACGAAAATTAAGAGAAAGTTGGATATTCTACTCTCTACCCCCAGTACTGGGTGTTGAGCCCAGGACCGTGCACTGAGCTATACCCTCTGCCCTTTTTAATTCTGACACAGGGTCTTCCTGAATTGCCTAGGTTGGCCTTGAACTTGAGATCCTCTTAACCTTAGCCTCCCCAGTAGCTGGATTATAGATGTGTGCCCTCATGCCCAGTGGGTATGTTGGCTTTTACTGCTTCCTACACCACAGACTTTTCCCATCCTATTTTTTAGGCTTTCTTAAAAACCCTGTTACGTATCTGCTTTTTAAAAAGTGCAGGTAAAGAGAATTTAATTGAAAACCTTTGTAAATTGACACTTCAAACAAATCCTTTAAAAATTATTATAGATGCCCCCAGGTTTATCATCTCAGTAAAGCCATAAGTTGAAAATACACTTAATACACCTAACTTACCAAACATAGTAGCTTAGCAACACAGTACACGATGAAGGTTGCTAACCCTTGTGATCATGCAGCAGACTGGGAGCTGTGGTGTGCTGCCTCTGCCAGCTTCTCCACAGTCATACTGAATATCCCAGCCCAATTTGAAGTAAGATTCTTCAAATATATACTGAATGCATATAGCTTTTACACTGTCATAAAGTTGAAAAATCTTAAGTTTAGCCATCAATGGGTCAAGGAATATCCTATATAAGATGTGGTGTTATTTATAAAAATAGGTAAAGAACATAAGTAATTTACTTTAAAAAAATTGAGAAAAAAAATTTGAAGGTAATTAATGTTCCTGAGAAAATGTAAAGAAAATCTGTATTCTTTGACACTTTACCCTAATGTGTCTTTTTTTCCTTTTCAGTTTCCCAGACCACTTTTAACCAACCAATGACCATTCAGAAAAAAGAAAACTGAAGCCTGTACAAAAACTTCACATTTCTTAACATGTGCCATAACACATAAACTTTTACTTTTGTCAGTCCTTCCTTAACATCTACCTCTCTGAATTTTCATCAATTTCTATTTCACGAGGGTATTTTATATACACTGGTGCCAACATACAATAAAATACTTAGTATAAAAAATTTTTTTGCTTTCTTATTGGATTGAAATACAGTTAATCTATGTGGAACACTTAAGTGTTTTTAGTGTTTAAGTTTTGTTTTTTCACCAATTCTCCTATGACTTTATGCCTTTCATTTAAGATTGCTAGAAACTAAAGGTAAGCAGCAGGTGTGGTGGAGCACACCTGCAATCCCAGCACTCGGGTGAGTGAGATAGGAGGATCCTTGCCATGTTTAAGGGCAGCCTGGGCTACATAGTTCAAGGCTAGCCTGAACTGCCTGGTGAAACCTTGTCTCAAAAAACAAAGGCAGGCTACAAATCATTCTTTTAAGGCTTGGAGGAGGCTATCCTTAATATTGGTCTTAATATAAATATTTCAAATACAGTGGTACCTCAATTCATGAACTTAATTCTTTCCAAGATTCTGGTCACAAACCAAATTGGACAAGAATCAAATCACTTTTCCCATAAGATCAGAATTGACCCTAACCACTGAATTTGATTCAGTTGTCATACAATTTGGTCTGTGACCAAAACCATGGGAAGAATTAAGTCAGTGAACTGAGGTACCATGATCTACTCCTTTGTGGGGCATTACCAGTTATAATCCATTAGTTACTTTGGGGAATGGGGAGAATTTATTGGGAAAAGAACTTGGGACCTCACACGGGCCAGGCAGGTGCTGTGCCACCGTAGCTAAATCTGCCCCCTAGTTTGTAACAGGTTGTGGAGGACCATCTGGGTGACTGAAAAGGCCCTTGTCTCCATCTTGGCTGAGCCTGACCTTATTTCCATATATTGGTATGTACAGAGCTGGCCAGGACATTTCCTTATCCTTTCAGATGGCTTTAAGCAGGAAAGATTACACATCAGAGCTAACGCACCAGACCCCAAAACATTAGATAGTATGTCAACTGTGTGCAGAGTACTCCTTCTGCTTCTGTGTATGGCAGCGGTGATTTTAGGCCTATATAGCCCAGTTCAGTTGACAGTAGTCATGTACTTCTCACCACTCTTGTCACTGATCCTCAAGCCACTCCCTCCACAAATGAATAAAATGTGGGTTAAAGGCCTCTGTTCTGAAGGATAGCCATCATCATGGCTGGACTTAGGACCCCTTGGCTCCAGATAACTATAAATATGTGTGTCTTTATTCTCACCAGGGGTTGTACTGGAAGTGGTAGACTGGAATTCATTAGAATTCTAATAACTTCCATGTTTGATCCCCAGTACCGCCAAAAAAAAAAAGATGAAACTTCCATGGGGCCGTGACAAGGACTGGGAAGGACCCTCTTTAACAGACATCTCTGATCTAATAAATACAGTAACAGAAAAGGCAGGAAATAAAATCTTTTAGAAAGAAAAACTAGAATTTGAGATACTGAGTGGAATGTATTATAGTAGCATGTAATGAAATAGTATTATAGTAGCATGTAATGAAATAAATAGTAAGGAAAGAGGAACTTTGCTTCAAGTCCTGGTAAATCATTTTGCTTTAAACATTTATGCTTCTGAAAAGTTTAAGGAAATATGACCTCAATTTTTGTTAAAATTATGTGTGCCAGACACTGAGGATCTAAAATGAATCTATTGAATCAGGTTACATGGTACTTATCATCCCTTTTGTATGTTATCTTTCAGCTCATACACTGAAAATGCAAATTGGAAAATTAATCTGAGTCTTAATTCAAAAATTACCCTAAAATAATTAAGAAATCTAACTTACCATTAGTAAACTCTGACCACTTTTATTTGTATTTGATACATACGGAGTGGCAATTTATGGCAGTTGGACATTTGTTCACATATAAAAGTTCAAGACAGGCATGTTCAGTAAAATCTGGTATTTATTTCCATAGTACTTTATAAATGGAATTTTCTTCGACTTGTATCCATTTCCCGGGGCTGAAAATTAGAGGGGAGAGAAAATATTACGAACAATTAAGTTGAGAATAAAAATTAGCTTTTTTAGGTCTTTGTGCTGAAAATGTTTGTCTCTGAGACCCCAAATAAACAGGCTTAAGCCTAGTAAAAGGCATTGGATATTAAAAGTAAAAATGTTTTAGTAGTATGTAACACTGCTTACTAGATAAGACTTTTAATAAAAATATTGATGGTTTTATTTATGACCTAAGATGGTCTCCAAACTTGTATGAATCTTTTGTAGCAGTAGTTCTCATGAAACACACAGTAGACTAACATTGTAAAACAGTATGGTGGCCCTACCTCTAGCTGATTTAGTAGGTCTGGGGCCTAGGAATTTCCATTCCTATCAAGGTCCTAGGTGATGTTGCTAGTTCCACTTTGAGAACCACTGATCTTTATGCTACTTGACATACAAATCATGGTTAATAATCAGACCTAGACACCTTTTCACAGTGGTGGCGAACCAATGGCAGTGGTTTTTTTTGTTTGAACTACAAAAGATGCTAATGTATAGGTTGTGTTCTTTCTAAAGTACAACTTTAGTATTCAGGTTTAATTGCAGTGTTGGCACTTGGAGGAAAAATAAGTGGATTCTGAGTTGCACTTTGGGTGCTCATCTAAGCGGTTCACCACCACTGTGCTATTATATTGGTTCTTTGTGACTCATGGAAGAAATTCACAAGCACAGCGTAAGGTATAAATAGCCAATGCTTAAAGCACATGGTTAACTTTCCATTACATGCTTCAAAAATTATATTTAAATGAGTTTTCAAACAGTAAGCACATGTACCTTATGGACCCATTCATACTCTCCATATTTAGAATCAAAGGTTCCTTTCTGAAGAGATCTTAATTTTAAGGTAAAACGTGGTCCAAGTTCTTGAATTCCCACTTTCTTTTCACTCTTGAATATGTACCTTCAAGGACAAAAGAGAATTACTCATCCAGACCAAGTTCCTTATGACAAGCATTATCATAAAAAAGAGGTTCATGTTCAAAACATACTTCATGATTGACAGCAAAGACCAAGCATTTGAATATATTCCTCACCTATGAAATCTGAAGAAAATGTAATCGCGCTGATTGTGGAATGTGGCAACCTGTCTTCCAATAAATAGAGGGTTGTGGGGAAAGAGAGAAGCAAACATACGTCCAATTGAATGACCCAGCCTTGTTGTAAAATTATTCAGAATTATTTCAGGTGCATGTTCTGTCGGGTCTTTACCCCTTCTCTAGGACAAAAAAAAATGAAATCACAATTGGAAAAATACAAGTATGAAAAACTCATACTTTAAAAATAACTACCACATGATTTATTAAACACATAAAGATATACGCAGTTACCGCACCAGAAAGTCCTAGAAAATATGATTTGTAGTAATGAGGACTTCTGTGTTTGCCATAACTCCATGACAATCTCACAAGAAAATTCAGTAAGTAAAACTGCTTTAATCAGGAATAAATATTATTAAAATTGGTTAGATCTATAAGATAAAGAATCTATCAAGTAATGTGAGATCAATGCTAATGCAGTACTAAAATTTACCTTAATTTCTTTCCGAAGACGAACACTGCTCATTTTAAAATGAGCAGTTGGGCCATTTGGCAAGTGACTCAAAAGAAGTCCATCTGTTCATTAAAGTTAAGATGCAGCAAACTGTAGCTTAGCAGACCAGAAACGTTTAAGTGCACTTGTTGAAATCAAGGTTAATAACACTTCTTCAGCTCTTACTCAAAGGTTTAGTATATACAAGTTAGAACCAACCAACCAACCAATTAGTAGCTATTTATTATCCACCATGAACAGAGAGCTATGCTAGATACTATACGACAAAGGAATTAAAGTTACCTACCTACAACTGGCAGGATTAGTAGCCCAATGGCTCTACAAGTCCCAGCTGCAGGGGATTACCACCTATACAACATTCCTCAAGTCTTTATAGCACAACTTTACTGTAACCTTTATTTTTCAATGAGTGAATTCTGAGTGCTGCACAACTGATGGCACTGGACAGGAACTTCAATTTAATAGCATGCTTTTTCAAATATCTGATTCTTTAACCACTTGCCTGTCCAATTATTTACAGTATGACCAAAAACTGCATGTTTTTCATTAATTTTTATAACTATAAAAATAATTTTATCAAATTTATTCAATGGTCGAAATGACACCTGCTCAAGCAACACTTGGGATAATCAGTTTGAAAATAAACATGGCTCAAGGTAAACTGTTAAATGATTAAAAACTGAACCTTAAGTGTAGGTCAAAATCAATAGTTTCAAGTCTTTATACACAGTAAGAAATTTATAAAACGTGGCCATCTTTGGTTATCTTCAACTTTTTCTCCTCCCACCAATTTTATAGCTTTCACATTTTTTCTACTGTAGCCTCTATCTTAACTGTCTTAGTTGAGATCCTTGAGGTTTTCCACCTAGACTATTAACAGTACTATGATGGTTCCTACCTCCTCTATTTCAAGTACATCTAGACTAAATTAAGTCTGTTTCAATAATGAGGAAAAGAGGTTGACAGCTTAGTCTACAAGATGGTCCAATTAATATATTGCAGGTAAAAGGACAATCTTATATTTAAAAAAGACAATGTAAGCTTTCTGAAGACTACAGATCATTACATAAAATACCTCATTAAAACAGGGAAGGAATGTTTTATTGAAACTATGAATACCTGCTTCTTAGCAAAGAGGTACTACCAACCTTTAACTGCCCAAAATAGAAAGGCAAGCAGACCTTGCCACTTCATTTTTGGGGGCAATTAAAGAAAGGCAGCTGAACTCTCCTGCCTTGGCTTATTCACGTCATTCATCCCCTTGGGCCCACTTAGCACCTGTTTCTGCGCAAAGTCCTTTCTGATATACTCAGGACAGGGTAGACCAGCGCAAGGTTTATATTATATGCTATACTTTAGTTGTCTCACCCACAGTTTATTTTTTAGTTTACTCTGATTTCCCTAAAGACTGACTGACTCATTCTGCAGCCTTCAAAAGGATTAAAACAATGTTGTCTTAGCTGTAACAAGTGCCTCCTAAAAATGTATACTGAAAAAGGAAAAACAGTTTATAGCACCTTATATAGAAATAGGTATTTTTTTGAAGAAAATTATGTTCTGAGAGTTATAGGGAATGTTTCCTTATTCTTTCAAATGTATTTTAAAAGGGGTGTGGGAAAGGATAAATTTCTTTAAACAAAAAGGATACTTGGTGTTTTACGGTCTTCATTGATCACAATTAGATCTGTGAAATCTCTTGAAATGCACTGTGGAATAATTTTTTTCAGAGCCAGTCCTCTTCTGTAATAAACGTGTGAGTTAGGTATAACTGTTGAGAGCTGCTGGCAGAGTCTTACTGTTCTCTGTAAAACAAAATAACAAACATTCTCAAAAGTGAGAAAGTAAAATGCTTCAAGGCTTATATTCATAAGGAAATGACTTATGAATAGGAAGGCTAGGGGAAACATGAAAATTGTTGATAATTTTTCTCTTTAGAATAAAATGAAAATTATAAGCATTTCATCTTTTATCAAAGGCTGATCATCTTAAAGCTGAGTGATTCTGAACACTTGTGCTCCACCAAGAGATATTTGGCAACCTGTAGGGATGTTTCTGTGGTTACTAATGAAAAGAGGCTCGGGACACTGCTAAACATCCTATGATGAACCAGAAAGCTAATCATAACAAAGGACTACCCAGCCCAAAATGTTAATAGTCCCGAGCCTAAGAAACTCTTACTTGAAGAATCATGCTTAGCAAACCTCTTCCCTATCAACAGTTAATTTTTATTTAGCTTATTCACAGGCATAACTATCTCTTCTGAACAGAGTAAACAACAGAATAAACAGCAATTAAAATTTTAAGAACTACATTAATTGATGTATTTACCCCATGGGGTCTATCTGATGTTGTGATGAGAATCTTGGGAGAACTTTCTCTGTTGAAGTAAGGAGCAAATTCATCTGTAGCTTCATCATAAGCAACCTGAAAACGGAGAAGTGTAATTTTACATCCCACAAATACTCTACTGGTTTGACTATTGACACTACCTAGCTAACAGGATATGAAGACTAGGGAGAGACCAATGTTAGTGACTACCTGAAAAGGCTGGATGGTTTTTCCTCTAGAACACAAGAATAAAACTAGATAAAACTATCCATAATCATTTTAGTACATAAACTGAAATATGTTTATTCTTGAAAAATGGCTACACAGTCGGCAAGAATATCAGGAATTAGCTTGGCGAGTGAAAACAGTAACTTTACCAACTTCAAGGGTGATGGTAGATAGGAGGTAGCAGTTGTGGACTTGGACGTGATAGTGTGGACCAGAAAGGGGAGAGTGGATCAGGCAGGGTGAAACCCCGTAAGTTTGCCAAGCAGGTTTGCAAACATGGTTCAGGGCAAGTGCAGACCAGCCAAAAATGTAAAGGGGTTCTCTGGAAGTCAAAGATCCATTATCTCCCCGCAAATCCATGGCTGACAGCTAACATTACATGTGTGTTAGAGGAGACCTAAAAATTCCCTGAATGTGAAAGGCAAGGGAGACTTGAGAATTCGCTGTAACCATATAGGCAATCCTCAATTCACACACAGCTCAGATGGCATGGATATCTGAGGGGCTTGCAGTAGCTCAACAATCTGCCTAATCACTGGGTTACATTAATCCACACAAACACAAGGACAATCCCTGGCAATTTAGTTAAAAGTAATCTAAAACCAGTGGAATCACAGTGCTACACGAACTACTAAAGTCCACACAAATTACTAAAATAACAAAAAAAGGATAATGAATCAAATAAAGTAGAATCCAGAGATGCTGCAATACGTTGTCTAAAATATCTAATTTTCAACCATTTATTAATTTATCAGAAACAAAAAGCATGATACATTATCAGGGAAAAAGCAGTCAACAGTTGCTCAATGGGTCCAGATGTTGAATTTAGCAGACTTCAAAGCAGCACTAATTAATATATGCAAGCATTTAAAGGAAATATGGACTAAACAGACAATCTGACATGGTAGAAAAGTTAGTAAACCTGAAAATTGACTAATATATATGATTTGGACTGAACAGAGAAAATAGTCATAGAAGTAAAAGGAAACTGCAGAAACCTGTAGGATGAAGTCAAACATTTCAATAGTGTCTGTAAAGGTTACTTCCACAGAAAAAGAGAAAGGGGCAGAAAAAACATTTGAAGAAATAATGGCTGGAATTATCATGTATAAGAAAAACACTAACAGATCTACAAAGCTCAGCATATCTCAAGGAGGATTTAAAAAAAAAGAACAATACTTAACATTATTGCCGAACTGCTAAAAGTCAAAACCAGAAAAATTTTACAAGTAAAAGGAAACAATGATCATCAGTGGAAATAAAGTTAAAATTCAGTCAAGTGGTATGTTCAAAGTATTAAAAAAAGGTCAGGCAAATACTTTTATATTCTGCAAAGTTTTTAAAAATGAAGGCCAAAAAGGCACATTTTCAGATAAATGAGACTGAGATAATTACCAGCTATTAAACCGGCTGTCAAAAACAAGAGACTAAAGGAAGATGTATAAACTGAAAGAAAATGACATTAGATGGTAACAGACCAGAAGAGAACTGTAAATGGTAAATACACAGGTACATGAAACTGTGTACTTATACTTTTAATTTCTTTGAAAAATTTCAGGTTGTTTAAAGTGCTAGT
This sequence comes from Dinomys branickii, assembly GCA_004027595.1. NCBI lineage: Eukaryota > Metazoa > Chordata > Mammalia > Rodentia > Dinomyidae > Dinomys > Dinomys branickii. Next base: position 59,822 of record PVLD010001058.1, on the reverse strand, counting down.
TACAACTCTAGGTTTATAATGCAGTACATGTAAGATTAATAGCATGAAGAAGGTAGAGGAAACAAAGCTGTACTAGCGCAAGCCTGCTATACTGTACCAGGATTATGTCAGTGTTTATTTAAATTACACTTTAATAAAGATGAATGTTGTAATTTTTTTTGTCAGTGCTGGGGATTGAACACAAGGCACTGTAAATGCTAGACAAGCAGCCCTCTACAATTGAGGTAAACTTCTAACTCTGATGCATACCATAATTCTACAAGCAACCACTAAAAAATAAAATTAACTTTAAAAATGGCATACTAGAAAATTGTTTAATACAAAAGGAAGTCAAAGAAGAAAGGAAAAATTAGAGATTTTCTGAGAAAAAAGCAAAATGGCAGATATAAACTTAACTATATCAATAATTGACATTAAATATGTCAGGCTATATACAACAGCAAGATCAAGCTATCTAATATGCATAGGTGATACATTTAAAACTCAGTCATAAATACATCGAAAGTAAAGCATTAGAAAATGTACCATAGAAACAGTACCTATGAAGAGTTTAAATGGCTATATGACAAAATAGATACTAAGAAATATTGCTAAAATAGCAGTGAATCCATGACATGTGTTATGTTTTTCTTTTAAGACAATAATGTTAATACATGAGTTGTTTTTTCTAAATCAAAACTTCAGTATTCAGGTTTAATGGCAGTGTTGGCATGTTGTGATAAATTAAGTGGGTTTTGCATTCCTTCTCCAAAAGATTCACCATCACTGTGCTAGAGACAATGAGGGATATTTTAAATTGGATTAAGGATCAGTAAATTAGAAAGATATAATTAAGTATGTATGTAATTTATATAAAAACAATTACAAATATATTACACACCTATCAAAAGTACTCTGAAAAGACAAAAGCAAAAACTGGAAGTATGGAAGAAACAAGACAATTCCACAAGTATAAGTGGAAACTTCAACACTCCACTCTTAGTAACTAATACAACTAGATATGAACCGCACTATCAACCAACTTGAACCAACTCTTATATGTAATAATCCAACTCAAGCCAACAGAATACCTATTTTTCAAGGGCTATGTAGAAATTTTTTAAAATAAGACCATATGCTAAGATACAATACAATCTTCTTTAATTGAAAAAGACAGACATAAAAGTATGTTCCACAACCACAAAATAAACTTAGAAATTAGCAAGAAAGCAATCTGGAAAATCCTCAAAAATCTGGAAACTAAGGAACACTGAAATGATAAGCCAAGGAAGAAGTCACAAGAGAAATTACAAAACATCTTGAACAATATGAAAATAAAGACAAAAACTTTATAGGCTATAACTTAAGCAGTGATAAGAGTAAAAATCAGAGCCTTAAATTGTTACATTAATAAGAGAAGTCCAAAAGGAAAATCCAAGCTTCTATCTTAAAAAGCTGGGGAAGGGGGGAACACAAAAGACCTCAGGTAAGCAGGAGAAACAGTGAGGACTGAGGGGAAGGCAATGAACTAAAATATACTGGAGGGACAGAGTTTAGCGAATGGGTAACAACATGCAATTACATAGGGAGAGTTAGTTCTGATGTGCTATGGCAGAGTAGGGTAAACATAGTCTAAAACCATTTATTATATATTTCAAAATAACTAGACAAGAGTTTGAAAGTTCCCACTCCATAGAAATAGGAGATGGAAATGCTAATTACCATTAATTTAACCATTAGGCATTACATATGTGTTAAATTAACATACTGTACTCCGTATGTAAATGTGGAGTACAGTATGTGGAGTATACTACTAAAAGATATTCAGATTTAAAACAAGAAGAACCACATTTTAAAACTTGTGTGATATAGCAAAATTGGTACTTAGGAATGTAGTCTTGATTGCTCATATTAGAAAAGATGAAAAGTGAGCAAATCAATGAAGTAAACGAAAGTAGAAGGAAATAAAGTAGAAAGATCAATGAATTAGAAAATAAAGATTTAATAGAGCTGATTAAAGAAAAAAGTACTTTGAAAAGAACAGAAAAATACAGTATATGAATCTCTGATAACAAGTGATTAAGAAAAACTTCTAAATAAATAATACTAGGAATGGAAATGAGACATCCTTATAGTCTCACTCATGAACACTGACATACATTAATTCTAACCAAAGTATTAAAAACCAAATAGAATGTGTAGGAAAAAGAGAAAATACCATACCAAAATGGGTTATCTCAACCATGAAAGATATTTAATATCAGAAAATCCTTATATGTTATTTAGTATACTGCTGCAACACAGGAGAAAAACCACGTCACCTCAATATGTGCAGAAGAACCTAAACATTCTACATTCACTGATGATAAAACAAAACCTAATAAATGGAATTTCCTTAATCCATAAGGAGACTATCACTAATGATGTAAACATTAAAGACGATGGATCAAAAGTATCTTGTTAAAATCGGAAGCATGGTAAAGATAACATTACTCATTTTTCTATTTCTCATTACATTAGACATTCTAGTCAGCACAGAATTGAGAAAAAATAAAGCATTAAAGGACTAAAATAAACAACTGTCACTTGTTGAAATTATTATCTAACATACAAATGAAAATTATATTCATATATTATTAAAAATTAGGTCAGCTATGGCTAGAAGTCCAAAAATCAACTGTGATTTATAAATTAACAAACAAAACCATTTACACAGAGGTGTAATACACTAAGAAAAATCCTATGATACTAAGGAATAGCTCTAACAAGACTTACATGTATGAAGAAAATTATAAAAATTATTGAATACATTTTCAGTATTTAAAAAAAGATCTAAGTAATACAATAAATAGACGTCCCCAAGTTGATCTAACTTAGCACCATTGACAATTTGTATGGAAAAGCATAGGCCCAGAAAGACCCAGAACAATTCTGAAGAAAAAAGGTGGTGGTAGGTGTGAGAGGATACCTCATCTTTATAGATATCAAGACTTAAGAAGGTTTCACTACTCTAAAATTTGTGCTGGGGAAAGTGATTATATACATAAATATATGCAAGAGATTAGGGGTAGGAAAAAAGAAAGTAACTGGGTGTTCTTTCTCATACCAAATAGAAAATTCCTAACAATTAAGTACACAAATGTGAAAGGCAACACTTTTTTAGGGTAAGGGAGAGAACTTATGGTCATGGGATAAAAATTTCTTGAGTAAGGCATAAATTGCATTAAATATTAAAATATTTTAAAATTTGAGTCGTTAATGATTTAAATTTCCTGTCTTAGAGGCAGTAGGAGGGATGGTTTCATTAGCCTCACAGTTTCAGGAGTTCAGTCCATGGTCAGCTGGCCTGCTTAGTTCTTAGCGGCTGGGAGGCAGGACAGGCAACAGTGTTAAAAAGGTCTAAGGGACCAAATAAAGGCTCTAAGATCATCCTTCCCTGACTGACCTAGACATACACATAAGTGTACTTTATTAATCCCTTGGAAGACTCTCAAACTAAACAAGTTGATAATCTAACTTACCAGTCACAATTAAGACCTTCTGTCCCTCCAAAAATACCATAGAAAGCAAGAGAATCCATAAATTCATTTTGGTTTTGTTTTTTTGAGACAAGAGTTCCACTCTTTAGTTCAGGCTGGCCTTGAACTCATGGCAATCCTCCTGCTTCAGCCTCCCAAGTGCTGGGATTACAGGCATGTGCTACCACACCTGGCTGAGAATCCATAAATTGGAAGAGTCCTTAACACATATAAAAATCAGTATCCGAATTATATGGAAAATTTGTACAAATCAGTAAAATACACTGTATGGTAGAAAACTTGGCAAAACACATGAACTACTCAACCAAATAAACAGGGAAATACAAATTTATATCACAATGAGACAACTCTATCTCTAGTTGTTATAACAGTCTGAAAGTAGATGAATAAAAACATTGCTCAACCTCTACTATGACAGTATAAAATGATCCAACCACTTTGGAAAAGATTTTGGGACTAACCTGCTGAGTATTTGTCATCCCCAACAAATTCTCTAATTCTAGGAGAAAATTTACATAAATGTACACTCTATATGTCTACATCCTCCAGATCTGTCTCCTGCTAAGATTCTGCTTGAATTCCAAACTCATAGCTCAGCTGTCTGATTGTCTTTTCTAAAAATTCTTAGAAGTCACCTCAAACAATACATCCAAAAACTGAACTCTTGATTTCCTCTTTAAATCTGCTTCACCCACTACTCCATATTTAGGCGAATGACAATTTGATTACTTTACTACAAAAACTTACAGTAAAAAGGATTCTTACTAATATATTAAACAGAGAATTCAGAGATTAAATGACAAATGTAAAAGTTTACCCAGTTATAGTATTCAAAGCATTGGTAGAGAGTGCTTACTATATATTTCTCCAATATTATTGGGAAAATCAATTATGAAGTAATGTGGCAAATATGGTATTATGCCAGCCAGCATTATAGCTGGATCTACAGTATATTACATAACTCTGCCAGCCAACACAATGTTAACATTATCAGCATGTAAGAGGGTGATCGTGCAAATTCATTTAAGACTTCCAACACTATTACCTCTTCATCATTAGGGTCTACTGTAGTTTCATCATAGACTCGTTGGTTGTCAATGGTCTTGGGTACAGGTTTTGGTGGAGCCTAAATAAAAGAAAAAGGTAAGTTTGGAAGCATTTTACATTAGTTATTTTACAATATAGTTGGGGAAAAAAGAAATCTACAAGTAACTCTCAAACACAATCTATTCCTTATTTCAACCCACTTCTACTGTTAAAATTCCAACAATCCTGACTAAAAAAAAGAAAATAATACTGCTTTTTAACAGTCTGAGAAGAGACATATACATATTGGAAGAATGACTAATTTGAATTAAACTGCTTACAACTAGCTAGAAGTAGTAATCCAAGTAGGTATCAAAATAATTATCCATCGCTGAGGGGAAAAAAAAGAAAGTAAACAATTGAATGGGAAAAAAAAATCACAAGAGTCTATAATATATTAGACTTTATTTCTTTACTTTCAAAAAGTTATTTAGAAACATATAACAAAAGTGTATTCACTGATCTGACTTAGTAATTTTACTTTGGTTTGGAGAATTTATGGTAAGCAGTAATGGGGGAGGGGGTAACACCATCTGCACAAAGAAATACATGTTATCACTATGAATAATGAAAATAAACAGCAAATAGAGCAAATGTCCAACAACAGGATAAAGAATAAGCACATTCCAGTATCAGCAGGATGGGATACTATCACAATCAGCAGTCAGGTACACTTAGCCTAGAAGAAACTAAAATTGAGTGGCAAGGAGCGGGAGCACACACTAAAACTAATTCACAATACATGTACACTTATGAGGATATGAGTAAAGTATACACCAATGAACTATTTCTGATACTTTTTTCTTACTCTATAAACAAGTTCTATAGTTTTCAAGTCCAAAATATAAGAACTGTGGTATTATCAAATGGTGATTAGCACCTTAATTTCCTATGGCTAATTATTAAAGAATTTCAAAGATACTAACATTGCCTAATATATTCGAATTTTAAGGTCAAAATAGTCTCAATACTGACAATTTCATATAATTTGACCTAATACTATTATGAGAATACATGAAAGAACAGAGCATCCACTTTGTATGTATCAATATTTTTCCCTTCCTCAAAAAACCTTATTCTTACTTCGTACCTGTTATGGTTTGTGTCTAGATGTCCCTCCGAAGCCACATGCAGTTTTAGATGGGGCTTTTTCAGAGGTGGTTGAATCTACAGTATATGACTGATTCATGTGCAATGCTGGGATTAAGGGTGAGTGACTGCTGGATTAGTCTACTGACTGCATTGGCACTGCCCTAATCCTGGTACTCTGGATAAAATAAAAGGGGCAGAAAGTTGCTGTTAACCTCTCTTATTGCTTTTGCTATCTTCCGCTGCCATGAACTGTTGCCCCTCTGCCATGTGCCACCCTGCCTTGGAGCCAGCCGAGGATGGACTGAAAACTCCACAAACTATGAGATAAATAAACCTTTCCTTCTTTAATTTTGGGTGTGGGTATCTTGTCTCAGCAATGAGAAAAGTAACTAAGACAGTACCTTTTAACAGTAAAAGTGGGGAGAGCTACATGTTTTTAAAATATCGCAAGCATAAATCACAACCAAGGAATATGTGCAAGTAAAATGAAAATAACTTAGCTGTACAACAATGTAGGAATACTTGGTAGTTTTTTTGAAATAGAACTACTTCATTTATCAGCACAAAAATAGCCAAATTCTTTCTTGATACACTGTCTGTTCTTTGCCATAATCCATCCAGGATCTCACCCTATTCCCACTTCTCACAGATTCATATCCTTGGTGTTGGCTCTCCTCATGTGACTCCACTTCATACAGAAGAGGCTGTCTGGCCTTTCCACAGCCTTGCCTAACAAAAGCCTTACTTCAAACAGAACCACCAGTCCCAGACCCTAACCTGGGTAATTTCCCCTCAAAGTTAGAGTTTTCTACCTCTCAAGCACATAAAGTGACATAAAACACCATCACTGTGCTTAGTGTTTAGGTATGTCAACATACACAATAACGGTATAAAGAAGCATGTGGGGAAAATAAAACAATTTCGTGAGCACTGTCTTTGGAGGGGAACACCATCAGAAGAAGCAGGAAAGGGGATTTCAATATTTTATGCTAAGCAAGGTAAAAAGGATAGAAAGAGATTTGTGTTTTTCTGTACCTTCTTATACACCCAAAATATTTCCTAAATTTTAGAAAAGTAATCACTATAACATCAGGAAACATTATAAAAAAGTAGGTGGCTAAAATTTTTATTTACCTTATCACCAAGGGCTTCTCTCTCTTTTTTAAGTTTTTTCTTAGCAGTCAACTTTTCCTAAACGGTTAAAAACAAAAGAACACTGAGAAACCACTAGTTGTGTCACAAACATACTGGTATTATAAATGACTAATTCTATGAATATTCTTTCTGGGAAATAGTGTACTAAACTAAGCATCCAAACATAGATTTTTATAATTAAGTTACTGTAAGGCAAACAACCTAATCAATAAGACTTATTTAGCAAAGACTTCCCTTCTTGAAAGTCTAAATTGGCAAGGTGAGCATTTAGAATTCCATTAGCTTTAACTTTTGCTATAATATTTCAAATTAAAATTATTTGAAGTACAAAATGTACATGTAAACAAGTAAACAAGTTTTGGTTTTCTTAAACATTAACATAGTAATGATCACAGTTATGGTAGTCGTTTCCCTTGGAAAGCACTCAGATAAACAGCAAAGGGAAATGAGTTTTTAGGTCGTCTCCAACAAATCCACCGTTAATGAGCCTCATTTTTCTCTAATCCTCATATTTTATAATCAAAATATGCTTTTAAAATTAGGAACAACTCGCAAGGTTAGGATTACTTACTATAAATCTGTAACTTCTCATTTCTAGACAGAATGCTTGATACACAGCATAAAATACTTTTTTCCAATGCCTACTGACCCTCAACCAACAAGGCTCAGGTTGGAAATAGTGCCAAGTATTCTAGGAAATCTCTCCCTTACATTTGCACACCCGATGGGTTGTATGGCCCTGTTAGGTATTTCAGTAGCCCTCTGGCACTAAGGCTAAATCAAGAATCAGTCCAAAGTCTCAAAACTTGTAGTAAGAAGAGGCAAGTACGAGTACTATAGGTGAACTTCTATGACATGCAGAAATAATTAAATGCTTTCTTCCATTAGCAGTTTAACTACAAAGGTGCACTACGACCTGAAGCAAGTTGTTTTAACCCTCTCTACATTTGTTCTGTTCGGCTCCCGTAACAGTATGAACATAATTACTAGAAACTTACAGTACTGACTTCAGTACGAGTTACTGCAGGAACAGGCAGGATTTTGGATTTGTTATGTATTGCCTGTACCACACGTTCTCCAGGTTCACCAACGTTGGGTAGGGTTGGCAAAACAGAGGGGCTGAAATTTTTGCCTTCTAGTAGACAGGGTAATTCTCACTAGGAGGATAAGATTTCTGACTTTCCTTCGGAGTCGAAGACCCTAGGAAGGAGCTGTAAGGAAGGGAAACTTCCACCTTCGCGCTCAGGCTCAACCTCGTCTCCAAGGCGGACAGAGAGAACCTGAGGCCGTGAGTCACGGGATTACTCTTCCTGACTTCCGAGCGCACTCCGCACGCGTGGGGCGAGACCTCAAGCTCTCACGTCTCCTAATCCTCTTCCACGCCAAAGACTCGCGCATGCGCCCGCTCACCCGCCCCCGCATACCTTCCGCTGCTGCTGTTTCCACCGCGTGAACATTAAGTGTCGCCGCTGCTTGTTCTTAATTTCCGAAATGCTGAAGCCTGGGGGGAAGGCAGTCGCTTTCGGGGGTTGGACCCCGCCTTCCGTCGCTCCATCCCCGGCGACTGCAGCCTCTTGAGGCTCTGGTGTAGCGGCTTTCCTTTTCAAGCTTTTTTTCCCGCTGCCGCCACTCTTTCCCGCGGCCTTCACCATATTGTTTGCTCCGGCGCGTCTACACGGAAACGGAAATGACTTTTATTCTGTGACTCTTTCCTTAGTTTTTACTTCCGGGGTCGCGAATGTCCTAAAGAAAACAGTAGATTTAACCGTGAGCTGCGAGGCATGAAAAAAGCGTAGGCTACCTTCCTGCTCATCTGTACGAGAGAGTTCGTGGGCTTCTTCGTACTTATCTGCTGTGTCCCAAACCCTGAAGATTATGGGACAACGTAATCCTCACCCTATTTACACTTCTAATTTAAACCTTTATTTACGCTTTTTAGAAGTGTATATGCCGGGTGTGGGGCGGCACATGCCTGTAATCTCAGCACTTGGCCATTAAGTGAGTCTAGTGGAAAAGAGATGATTACCAAGGACTGAACTATGGAACAGTCCTACATGAGAAGAAAAGGAGGACCCAGCAAAGGAGAATGAGAAAACCAAGAATATTGTCATGGAATTCAGGTGAAGGAAACGTTCCTTCAGGGATTGCATTTTCTATACTCTTTAATTTTAGGAAAATTACCTCCAACGACAAAAATGCAGTTTGGTTAATTGTTAGGAGTCAATTTTCTACAAACTGCCTTAATTTCAAATTTTATGTTCTGATACTTTGATATATTAATCTAATACTTTGATATATTAAAGTTTGTTTCTCACCTATTCATGTTCTTTTTAACAAATTCAGGACATCAGAAGAATGAAAACTGTATTTCAGCGTGCAAGTGCTATGTTATTAGGTCGCAAGCCAAAACTGCGATTAAATAAGACTATCATTCTTGGATCCAAAATTGGATTTGAATTATACAATAAAATGAAAAGAGGAAAGTAGTGTTCAGTTTAAAAACCACTGACGTGAGTTGGCTGCAATAAATCGTAATTTTTATATATTTTATTTAAAGAGGGATAAGCAGTCAAAAAACAAAAACCCTGAGATATAGATGACATATAGAAGAGGAAGAGACAACATCATGTGAAGACTATAGACTTAGGAATTATTGTGGAAGCCCCTTCTAGTCTGTTAAACCAAAATAAATTTGATCTAAACCAGTCTCCATACTAAATTTGGTCTAAAGAAGGCATTTATAGTGAAGTGCATCCTAGGTTGATTTGTAAACAAACTGTGAACTAAGAGTACACACTTGAAACCAGACAACTGAGTTATAGCAGCTGAACTTCTAGCCAATCAGAAAATTACAACTGTCAATAACATGACCATGGAAATAAGGCAAATGACAACTGCAGCCCACCAGGTTGTTTTGACATTGGGACAGCTTGTCCTCTGACTGTAAAACTGTTCTAAACGTGTGGTAGGTTGGAGCGTTCTGAACCAACTTCCCTTTGGAACAGTGCCTCATTCTAGAACCTTTTTCTTGCCCAAGTAAACTTCGTTAAATTGAGCTACTTCCATTTTTAATAAGCCTTATTATTTTACTTCCCTACAAATTCTATATCTTTGCCTTATAAGAACACAAACCTGAAATAGATACAGGTAACCATTTTAAATTATTCAGGGTGTCTTACAAATGAGACCATAAGGTCTTAATACAGACATTTTCTTTTTGTTCTTTGCATGCTATTTATAGTAACAGTTGTGCACATTGAATGAAAGGATTTCTATGATCAGAATAAAATCCTTGTTCTGAAGAAGTCACAAAAACACCAACTTAGCAAGTACATATTTAATGCTACTTGATATAGTTTAGTTCTGGAATGTCTCCCGAAGCCTGGAGGCTTTACTTGGTGCTTATGGGAAGTGGTGGTCTTTTAAGAGGTAGGGTCTAGGCTGAGGTGAACCTTTTAGAGCTTTCAATGATAACAAACAGGCAGCTGCTGCACATATGCCATAGGTTCACCTCCATAGGGGGATGTTTTTTAGGTCATTCTTTGAATAGGTAGTGGGACCCCAGTCTCTCTCTTCTTGCATCCTGACAAACAGGTGACAGTTTTGCTTTGCAATCCACTACTTATCTTGCTATCTGGCATTCCCACCAGAGGCATAAAAGCACAGGTCCACTTGATCATGGACTAGAACCTCTAAAACTGTGAATGAAAACAAACCTTTTTTATACATTGGTTATCTTAAATATTTGTTACAGAGTCAGAAAGCTGACCAACACACTGCTCAGTAAATGCACTGAGTGTGAGTAATGGGAATGGTAAATCAGACCTACAGGCCTTATCTTAGTGACTTAGCTGCTATAAAATCTGTCACGTTACATTATGTCTATGAGCCTCTATTTTTTAATCTGAAAACTGGGGTGAAATATGCTACCACATAGATGATATAGAGAGAAGTAAGGGTAATGTATATTAAGGAATTAGACACACTTACTATCTAGCTGCATGGTTATTTCTAGGTGTCAGAAAGTGCCAAACAGTGTGAGGCAAAAGACATCATGTTTACCTTAAACAGGGTATAGTTTTTAAAAAGTAGAAACACAAGTCTGTTATGTGAAAAATGTTGAATAAAGATCAGTGTTGTTTATCAGACTCAAGCATTTGCTCTCACTAGTTGCTTTGTTATCTATTATCTTCACACCCCATTCCCAATGGAGTATATGTTAGTTTTAAAATAAAATACTTATTTTGAACATCTCCTATTTTTTTTTTTTTGCGTACTTGTTTGGATTCTGACGTGATGGACCCTGAGATACAACTCTTAGGCACCAGGTAAATTCAGTAATATAAACTAAGATCAAAATATTTGATCTATGCTCTTTTATTTAATTAATTTATTTTATAGATGAAATGTTTGCTAGGAGGAAATAATTCCAATTTTATATAAACAGTGTCAGTTGATTAAAGATGGAAATGGACAAATAATTATAAGAAATAAAGATTACTATGATTACAAGCCAAAGAAAAATTTTAAGTCAATTTAAGATAATCTTCCACATAAAAATAAACTCCAAAATACAAAATAAAATATGAAATCAATCCAATAACATTGAATTTGCACATTACCTAGGACAGTTTGTCTCAAATGTGTAAGAATGCATAACATTTCAAAACTTTTTACACATAATTTGATAATATTCTGTCAATGCCATAAAAATAAAATTACCTTCAATTTGAAGTCTCTATCCATGTTGAGATAGTTTTATCATATTCTAGAAACTGTCAAGTGAACTAAGAAACACATTTAACTAAATACTTAAGCTCTCTACATCAACAGAAACCATTCCAAATGCGTAGATTATGAATCCTTTGCATGTTAATAAGGAATAATCGATTTTGAAGTTGGAAGATTATAAATCTACAGCACAGTACTGTTCTTTGGCAAACATAAAGTAAACTAATGCCTTTTGAACTTGAATTATGTCATGTAGTCTATTAGTAAGAACTATAGAAAAATTCTAGAACTCACCTCTCATCCACTGATACATCACTAAAACCCAAGAATATATACAATGAATAAAAGCTAGACTTCAATAGATAGTGTTGGGGAGACTGGATAGCCACATGCAAAAGAATGACATTGGATCCCTATATCATAAATAAAAATCAATTCAAAATAGTTTAAAGACATAAGCATAAGATCAGAAATTATAAAATTCCTAAAAAATAGGTTTAAAACTCCTTGACATTATGGTTATTTGTATAGTACAGTTAACAAAAGCAAAAATAAGTCGGACTACACCAAGGTGAAAACATCTTCCCAGAAAAAGATAAACAACATCCAAAGGCAACGTAAAGAGCAAATTATTTGTAAATCTGCTATTTGATAAGGAATTCTTACAACTCAGTAGAAATAAAATAACCTGAGTAAAAAGAGGGCAAAGGACCTAGACAGTTTTCCAAAGAAGACATACAAATGAACAGCATGATTAATCATCAAGTAAATGCACCTCAAAACCATAATGAGGTATCATCTCACATTTGTTAGGAAAGCTATCATTTCATCAAAGGATAACAAGTATTGGCAAGAATATCGAGAAGAGAAAACCCCAGTACATTGTTTTGGGGAATTAAAAATGAGTTTAATTGCTACAGGAAACAGTATAGACATTCCTTTAAAACATTAAAGATAAAACTACATTAGGCTTTTGCATTTCCATTTAAGAGTGATTTATCTGAAAGAAGAGAGACCTAGGCTCTCATATTCATTGCAGCATCATTCACGTTAGCTGAAGTATGGAGACAACTGACGTGGCTATCTGTGGTTGGATAAAGAAAGTACTATGTACATACAATGGACATTTTTCAACCTTGAAGAAAATATTGCCATGTGTGAGAATGTGGACGACCTGGAGAACATTAGCCTGAATGAAATAAACCAGACACAGAAAAATAAACGTTACAGTATTTCACTTATATGTGGGATCTAAAGTAAACTCATCGAAGTAGCAAGTAGAATGATAGTTAACAGGGGCTGAGGGTAGGGTGAATGCAAACATGTTGGTGAAGGAGCATGTGTTAGTTACCTTTTTGTTTTTATAACAATACTGTACCTGAGGCAATCAATTTAAAAAGAACAAAGGTTTATTTGGGCTCACTGTTTCAGAAGTTCCAGTACATACCTAATGAGTTGTCCTCGTTATTTTGGGCCTGTGGTGAAGCAGTATATAATGGCCAGGAGTAAATGGTGAAGCAAACTTCTTACCTCACAGCTCCTGGGATGTAGAAAAAGAGAGGAAATGACTAAGGTCCAAATATTGCTTTCAAGGCTATATCTCTGGTGACCTAACTTTCTCCTATGAATCCTACCTTTCAAACACTCCACTACCTCTCAATAGCACTACATCATGGTGACTGAGCCCTTAACAGATGGGGCTTAGGGGGTACTTATCCAAACCATAGCACAGTATAGGTCTCAGATGAATAAATTCTGGAAATACATGGTATAGTATGGTGACTACAGGTAATGATATGGTACTGTTTATTTGAAATTTCCTGAATACTTTCAACACATAGAAGGTAGCTACATGAAGCGACAGATACATCAGTTGGCTTGGTTATGGTGATTATTTCAGTTATACCTATATAAAATGATCACATTATACATCTTAAATATATAGAGCTTTTTATAAAAGAAAGATTGAGATCAACAGGAAAAAATTAATGCAATTTTATGAGGAGATATGAGAACCACACCCCCTCCCACACAAAATGAATTGGAGTGACTCAAGTATGAAGCCATGTTAGGCAGTGAAAATCTGGGGGCAATAGTACGCTGAATACTGTCATCTTTATATGCTCCCCTCAACGAAATAGAAATAACACATAGCTGGCCTTTTCAAAACCCCAAATTTGGCCAGGTGCGGTGGTGCATACCTATAATCCCAGCAATGGGGAGGCTGAAGCAGATGATGTCTGTAAAGTCAAGCCCAGCCTGAGCTACGTAGTGTGACCAAGACCAGCCTTAACTACATAGTTAGAACCTGTCTCAAAAGACAAAATGAAACAAAATTATATTAGGAACCCTACAATAAGACTTCAGATGGAATATTTTAAGTAATTTCTGATCTTTAGAAATTTAACTTTAGACATTTAACTTTCTTCAGTCAGAGCTCGTATTTCCCAGCCTGCTTGATCCCCACAAATAAAGTGAACTATTTAGACATACAAGAATTTTTATGCCTGGTAATATTATCAGAAAGTGTATAGTTCCACAGGTGATCCATATTTCCAACAAGGGAAAATAATATCACAATCAAGTTACAGTTTCACTGAACTTTTGTCCCTTAAAAGGATTTCTGGTTGTCTGAGTTCATAAAAAGAGCCTTTATGAACATCTTTGGAATGTATGTGATTCCTCTAGTTGGTGTTTCTGAAGATGGAGCGATCATATATGTATTAATTTCAATACAGTGAGACCTATATAGTCAAACGTTCCACATTTGCTTATTCAACAATGCAAGATAAAATGTATTTGCACACAACTGCATCTGCACTAAACATGCACATTTTTTCTTGTCATTATTCCATAAAATATATATATACCAAATGTATATAGCATTTATATTGTATTAGGTAATATAAGTAATCTACAGACTATTTAATGTGTACAGGAAGATGTGCATAGCCTATATGCAAATACTATATCATTTTACATAAGACATTTACATATTTATCAATTTTTGTGTCTTTAAGGAATTCTGAGACCAATCCCTCTGTGAAATAGCTCTTCTGTATCTAAGTATTTATTTTGTTAATTAATTTATTTCACAAATATTTGTTATATTTTGTTCCAGATACCCTGGATGTAGCCATCAAAAAGGAGCCACTTTCTACCCCAAAATAACTCCAGTGGAGTCAGACTGAGTCCAGTACATGAACAATTGCAAAAATTGTGAGAAGTTCAATGACAGCCAACTTGTTGTATAGTCAAGACCAAATCTAGGATCGCACCTTACACTATCTTCTCCGAAGAGTGAGAGATACTATAAAGCCACATGCCACGTAATGTTTTTCAATGACTCTGCATATGTGATAGTACTTTTATATGATTGCACTGATCTGAAAAATTCCTATTGCCTAGTGATGCCATATCTGTTATGCCTGTTATACAAAAGCATAGTACTTAGAATTATGGCCAATACATAATCCTTGATAAAGACAACAAACCCCTATGTTACTGCTTTATGTATTTACCAAACTACACTATCATTATTCTATTTCTAAAGAAAATGCTCACTGTAAAGCAACACACTGTTTTGTATCATCATCATTGTCATATCTCTTGTGTTTATGGCACCTCTTGATTGCATCAAAAGGTCATGTTGAACGATTGACCTGTACCATCCAGGTTTGGGTAAGTGCACTCTGTGGTGTTTGAACAATGATAAAATCACCTGCCAATATATTTCTCTATTAAATGACATAAGACTGTATTTGTAAGTCCTCTGTTGGATCTTGCAGAACATATTTTCCATGTAAATTAACCTATGTGTTGTGATCAGACAATAACCACAACCACAAATATTTAAAAATCAGACAATAAAGCATAATCCTTTGATTAGACTAGCTGTTCTCAAATTTTTGTCCCAGGACATTCTGAGAAATTATTAAGGCTCTCCAAAGGGCCTTTTGTTTATGTGGTTTGTATCTATCAAGCTTTATATAGTCAGTTCTTTTAGATAAATAAAAGAGATTAATTACAAGCTATAAAATCATGTTTACTTTTTGTTAAAGTTACTTAAAACCCTCACATTAGTTGTGCTCAGGTGGGTCTTGGACCCTCAATTCATTTTTTCTGGCAGGAGGATGCTGGGATTGAACATAGGGCCTTGCACATGCCAGGTAAGTGCTTTACCACTAAGCTACAAAGCCAACTCAAAATTTATTTTTATTACTGCTCACATTACTATCTAACACAGATTAGCTGCATTGTTCAGATAATGCTGATCTTTTCATCTCACTTGTAAGACATTAGCATCTATTTTTGTATATCACTGTGCTATCCTGTACTGAATCTTGGAGAAGAAAAATAAACAAGCGGAAAAATGAATAAAATCTGAATAAAGTCCAAAGTGTATGTAACAGTATGCACCAATGTTGGTTCTTAGTCTTGAAAAAATTTGCTATGAGAATGTAAGAGTTGACATTTAGGGAGAGTTGAAGAGGGTGTTAAAAAACTGTCTATTAAGGGCTGGGGATATAGCTCAGTGGAATAAGCGCTTGCCTAGCAAGCGCAGGGTCCTGAGTTCGATCCCCAGTACCGCAAAAAAAAAAAAAAAAAAAAACTGTCTATTATTTTTGTAACTGTTCTGTAAATTTAAAATGATTTCAAAATAAAAAATTTCTTGAAAAAAAATCTCTCATTGAGCCTTCACAAAGCCCTTGAAATATTTCCAGTTAAAAGAAAGGAAAGGACGCTCTGTATCAACGCGGGCTGCCGGTTTGTAGGTAGACCAGCAGTTTAATTTGTTGTGTGGGATTACCCACAAAGCTTGTGGCAGGCACAAAACATGTGTGCTAAATATATAGGCTAGACAATTAAAATAGACAAGGTGTTTCCTTTACTCTCCATTCCTTGAACTTTTATATATAGAGTTTCTACAAGAGTGCTTTGCATTTAGTGATATATTGTTTTAATAATAATCCTTAAATCATTTCATGGGTGACTGTTCCATCCACCCCCGCCCTCCTCCAGAGCACTTAATGCAGTTGTGCTTCAGGAAGCAGGCATTCGCAGAGCTCGGATCTCTGACTAACTGACTGACTCAATGTTCTACCTGTAATTATACTTTGAATTTTAATCAGGGCAGTTCTAGGAACTCAAGGGGATAAAGTCAAAATCAACTATTCAAGTTTGGTTTGCATAAATTGTCTAGTGTGAATAGGCTTCATCAAAACTTGTCAAAATGCAGAACATTTCAGTGGAAACCAGAATATCAAAAATTCAAGTCATCCATATGAAATATACTCAAAACTGAAGGTGAATAGTTCGTGGTGAAGTTAATGCTTCTAAAATAAATTTTGCACTGAACACAGTTACTCGTCTTACTTCTTTTGTCCTGTTTATTTTGCTTTGTTCTTTGAGGTAATCAAAAGCCACAAATATTGTCTTGCTGTAGTTGTTTCTGTGTCTTGAGAAATTCTGAAAAAGACCTGTAACAGAAAGAACCATTTATCTTTCTGATCCTTGTCAGTATTATCTATGTGAACTAAAGCCACAGTTATGTAAAGATACCAAGAACTATGATACATCAAACATTAGAGATTTTCAAAGGTTTCTAACATACCTCTCAGTCTTTCTAAAATTTCTGAAAATAGATGCAAGGCAGGAATTGTGTTCATTTTTCCACTGGGAAAACAGAAATTCAAAGAGATGAAAAAGAACCTTCAGATTAAACTACAGATTATACTTCCTATTCCTTCACTTACTGCTCTTTTAACTAATAATGTCACATACCCTCAGGTTCATATTACTTAGACTAAAGTATCAGGTGGTCACTACCTTGCACATCTACATGGAAATCATTTTTTTTCTTTGTAGTGTATTCTCAGATCCAAGGTATTTGATAGTGTGATTTGAATCCTTTAAATGAGGCAGAATCTTGAAGTCTGGAGCAGTTAGTTTAAGAGAAATATTCATCTTTCATTTAACAATTTTAATTCATATATTCTATTCTGGATATAGTACAGTTTTGGTAAAATTAAGAAAATTGTATATTTGATATGTAATTTCCCATTTCTCTAATTAAGCTGGAGAGACTTAATTCAGACTCAGTTGTAGAAGAGTGGTTGATTACTGAGTTGAGATAGTAAATTGAAACTTAATTCATTATTATAATCACAAATTTGTTAGCCAGAGGTCAAGAAAACTATTAACTTTTCTCCCAGATTTTTTTCCTCAAGAATAAAACAGTTTTCAAATATGTGAGCTAGATCCTACATTCAAATCATTCACAGGAATGTTTAGTAAATGAGGTGGTAAATCAGGTTTACCATTTGAACAGCTGGAAAACATCCTTTTAGCATTCTGTAAAATGACATACCCTAACCTACTTTAAATATCTAATGAATGATACCATCTATTTCATATTTTATCTCAAATCTAACATGAACACTTCTGCATTTGTTCTGAAACTAACATCTAACATTAGAGAGATCTAAGTTAGGTTCATTGTTTTATGTATGTATATATATTATATATATATATATATATATATATATATATATATATATAGTGTTTTCCTGAGGCACATTGAATTATATCCTACATTTAAATAAGGGCCATCGTATTGACCACAGGCATCTTCATTAAAAATGGAAGTCTCCCTAAGCCTGAAATTATGTTTAATGAATATGGCATATGTCATCCATATTAACTCTTAAGATTATTCCAGTACTAATTTATTCATTCATATTAAAAATATTTCTAAGCATTTACAACCACACATAGACCTCAGAAGGAAGCCAAAAATCACAGGACAATATAAGGCCTCCCTGCAGAAACTAAAAACCTAATTCAGACCCAGAACATACAATCATAAGATCTTAGATCTCAACCCAGGTGCTAAATAGCATGGGAAAACATCATTATTGCAGCAGGCAAAAGATCATATTGATCAGTAAGTGGTCAGTAAGTGTGATAGTAAGCAAAGAGAGATCCCTATGTTTTGGAAGCTAGTCAACATAATGATGAAGAACATAGGTTTTAGAGTCAGCCACACCTGGTGTCAGTCCCAGCTCACCCCGCTTATCTTTGTGACCTTGAGCAGTCCTTGAACCTCTCAAGGCTGTCAAAAAGTAGCATCTAGTGTATGGGGTTGTTGTGGTGATTAGGTGAGATCTACAGGGATCTCAACAGTGATCTCATAAACATGGAACAGTGCTTGGCACCATCTGTTTAGCACTCAGTATATGGTCACTGAATTACTGCTATCATTAGTAGTTTATTAAAATAATCACAAGATTTTCCAGAAGCAAGAATCAAGGTAGACCCACCCACTGTTTACTAGATCACTTCAGGTAAACTCATAGGAATTCATTTTCTCTGTCTGTCTGACTATCTGTCTGTATCTCTGTCTCTCTCCCAATCTCCCCATCTGTATGTGTATGTGTATGTGTATGGGTCGTGTGTACATTTGGCACTAGGGATCGAACCCAGGGCATTCTCACTGAGCTCGTCCCTAACCCCATTCTCCCTTTTAAAATTTTGAGAAAGGTCTTGCTATCCATTCCATTCATTTGTTCATTGGTTTAGTCATCAATATTTCTTATATTGCATTCTTATTGCTGGCTACCGTACGAGGTACTGGGAATACAAAAGTAAGTAAAATCACTCTGGTTCTTTTTAAGACTTATGGAGAAGACAGATGTAACACATGGTTACATAAATGTATGTAATTATCATAATGGGTGTAATGGGTATTATGAATGAGTATGCTGTGCCCTGAATAGGTGTAACACGAGGACAGCTGCCTAGTTCAGGGAAGGTTCTGCTGAGGAGATGATTTATGAGCTGAAATCTAATTGGATTGGAATAGGGAAGAGAACAGCATACATGAAAGATGAATTTAGCATACCTGAAGCCCTGAGAAACCGGTGTGAATGGTGGGCAGAAAGAAGGGAAATGGGTTCACGAGACAAGAGGGATTTTGGAGAAGTGGAAAGGATGTAGGTCTTTATGTCAGGTATATGATGTAGTCAGATATGTATTTTGGAATAACACGCAGGCTGCAGTATGGAGAGTGTTGAATACCAGAATTAGAAAGATATCTTTGCAATCGGTTATAAAACCAGACAATTGACTGGATTAGACTCAGTTGGGTGTAAACATGAAAAAATTCTATTCTTGCTGATAATTGCATTCAAATGGCTGATAACGTTTCTCTTCAAATCCCTTAACATCTCCAGCAAACTGTCATATCTTTCAAATGTCTTCCTGTTGGTAAAACATCCGCTCTGGGTTGGGGGTATAGCTCAGTGGTAGAAAACTTGCCTAGCATGCACAAGGCCTGGACTAGTATTACATATACAAAAGTTCAGTCTGGGTCAGCCCAACCTTATACTGAATTTTACCTTCACTGCCCACCCTCCAAGGCCCTCCCAACCCAATCATGTTTCAAAGACTGAGAAATATTTCTGGAAGTATTCCATTTTCTTACCCATCTCTGTGATTAGTTTTCCTTGTTTCCTGGCCTATAGGTTCTCAGTGGAGGACTACACAGAAGTTACAAATGTCTCTCATGTAATCGAAACTACTGCTGATATCCTCTGGCAAACATCCACATGCCTGAGGAGGCACTCTTCAGGAAGTCATGCAAGAGCCTCTGCAAACATATGTGATGTCTAAAAAGCCACTTCTAATTTCCCTAGAAATTTGCCCCACAGCCACTTAGTTCTGGGATCCCCTCACTTGGGATATAGCTGTGTTGGCTAATACCAACAATTCACCTCAAACTTGGATTTCTTCTCCTGGGAAATCCAAGCATCTTGTCACCCCAATTGGTGTCATTTGTCCTTGTTTTGCAATACTTTTCTTCTGCTTGGTTACTACAGATAGCAGATTAGCAATTTAATTGCCTAAGTAGATGTGCAACCTCTAATTGTACCTCCTTATAGGCATTTTTTTGTTTTTATAAGTAATTTGATTGGGTTCTCTAGCTTGGCTTGAGGAGGGAGAGAGAGGAAGAGTGCATTTTAAATACAGATATTATTATTATTTTATAATAATATTATTATATTACAATGTATTACATACATTATTATTGTTATCTTAGAAGCCATTAGATTTCAAATTCAGCTTGACCCAAGGCATTTTTCAAGGTAACCTGTCTTTCCCAAGACATCTCACATATTGTCCCAAACATGTTAAAATATATGTTATCTTTTCATAGCCAGTACTCTCACTTTACTCACTAATACAGATCTGAACAACAAAATAGGGCAAAGTAGTTCAGTGATCCCGGTGGTCTAAAGGCTTGACTCTCACTTTGTGTTTGATCGCTTTGGCTCTGACCCTCTGAGCTTATTTTCACGACCAGCATAAAATGCAATGCCATCAGTCAACTTGTAATAAGCAAGATATGCAAAAACAGGGTTGGATTCCAAAGAGTCTTTCCATAGAAATAAGGTGACAATCTGGAAACTCCAAACAAGCTTACAACATATATCATGATAATAATTACTGGGCGACCAGCATGCTTGGAAAACCAGTTTCTATGGCACTAGCTTTAAACTGAACTTACAGACTTGTGGGTGAAAAGATAATAGTTTAAATTTTCTTTAACAGAAATCAGTTTCAGAGTGAACAAGCTGAGGCTCTTATACATGATTAGTAAACTTTGTAACTCTGATCACAAGAAATAAGACAGACTAAAAATATAAATACTGATACATGAATTAACAGGATTCACTAATTACTGTAGATCTAATTTTCCAGGCAATTTGGGGTCAAGATTTCTTTTCCCAGAAAGTTAAAAAAATTTTTAACTGATGCCTTCCCCCCAGGCTTAAAGGAAGTTCCTTTTCCTGTACTGTCTACCTCAAACTAGGAAATCCTAATCCCTAAGTATCATTCTCTGTTGTAGTGGTGTGAATAATTTCTTAGGTTCTAAAAATTACTTCACCAAACACCCTAGATCCCACTAGGATGGAAAGAAACTTCTGTTTACATGCACTCTTTTTATTTTTACTTCTTTGCCACATTTTGGCTTGAAAATTGTGGTACTAGAGTATGGGGTGCTTTTTATTGCAATGATTGAAGCTAACATTTAGTACTTTTACATGAAATGTTCCAAGTGCTTTACCTCTATGAATCATTAATCCTCTCAGTAATCCAGTGCGTCAGTTACTCTTAAGGACCTCACTTTTATAGAGTAGGTATCTGAGCCACAGAGAGGTTAAATACCTCCCCAGCGTCACCTGACCATAGGCCACCCAGGCAATCTGGATTCTGAGCCTACATTTTTAGGGGCTATGCTAAACATATATACTATACATATAACATACTTCACTATATAAAAATATCTCTGTAGTAAGTAAATATGTGATGTAAATATATAAGATTTTGGAGCATAAATTTCATCATTTCAGAACTGAAATGAAGATAAATAAAATTTTGCAAAAGTAATACTGGCATACAAAGTAGGCAAAACATGGTACATCATTCTTGCAATAGACATGGGGATTAGGGAGAGTGAGTACTTAGAGATTCCAATAAATATTTTGTCTCCTACCAGACCTTTTATCCCTGCCCACTGATAATCTACATGCAGTTAGTACAGAACTCTTGCCATAGGAAGTGTTCTGCACACCCACTCCACATGAGTTCAAGCAGAGTGTGCCTTTGGGGAATGCTGGTCTCTGACTGGAAAGTTCATCAGTTCACTCAACAACCCTTTATTCAGAGCTTGCCTTCTGAAGCCCATTGATCTGTGAAGGACATAGACATAAATAAATAAATAAATAAAGCACAGTGAAATAAACACAAAATGGAAGCATGTGGCAGATATAGAGTGGGGACACTGAGGAGAGGAGGGAAGCAGTGGGGGAAAGGTGTTTGGGAGGAAAGGATGCTTAAGAGGGATCTCTGAAGAAGAGATGATGGAAGTGGGTAGTAATTCTCCAGGGTCAGAGTTCTCCTAGATCCCAGAGGCAGTGGCATGTGTACGACCCATGGATATGAAATAGGATAGAGTGTTCAAGAAACCGTTAGTCTCTTAATATTACGGGCACATAGGTGCAAGGAAGGAAGGAAAGGAGCTGAAGACACGCTGGGTGAACAGGCAGAATGTGGAAGAATATGTAGGAATTTGGAGCTGCGTTAGAGAGAATGGCACGTCGAATAGAAGCAAGTACAATAAATTCAGTGTTCAGTCAAGTTAAATTCTGACTTCTTTTTATTGATTGTCACATATAAACAATGAATTTAAAAATAATGATGCATATGAGGTTTTTATATCTCTTAAGTGGCCATTTGTAGTGGGTGTATTTTTTTTATGCCCGCCTAGCTCTCATTTTTCTCCTTCATTCCCTCCTCCCCAGCCCCTTACTCTCACTTTCGCTCA
The DNA here is from genome assembly GCA_004027595.1 of Dinomys branickii. Taxonomy (NCBI): domain Eukaryota; kingdom Metazoa; phylum Chordata; class Mammalia; order Rodentia; family Dinomyidae; genus Dinomys; species Dinomys branickii. Next base: position 36,851 of record PVLD010001058.1, on the reverse strand, counting down.
CACTCTTACTCTTCCTGTAATAGCACCCTACCTTCCTTTGGAGGGATTACTCCTCCACCAACGCCTGCAGTCTTCTACAGCCATCAAATTTACTTCCCTTGCCTGAAGGAAGACTGAGCAAGAGATCAAGCCAGTCTCCTCCAAACCCTTCAGGAATTTAAATTTTGTCAGGAGTGACTCAAGATGGGAAAACTGGACCTGATCCAACTGGTGTCATTTCCTTATGCCTTCTGTTACTCAGATAATCAATGTTACTTCAGTCCTCCCCTTTCTGAAGCTAGGTGTTCCCAGATTGCCTTTGATTCCCTGAACTTCCCTATAACCAGTAAATTCCATTTTTGTGTGATGTAACAAATTCTGCTCAAACCATGTGGTTTGCTTCCAAGCTAAGAACCCTAATTTGTGTATCATCTTGGGTGATTTGCTTACTTTAATTTCTACTGAAATTATCTGGAAATTTTGCAAGAAGGTTCTTGTCCTTCTACCAGCCTAGACATAACGGGCAGCCCCTTTCTCTCTAGGTCTTCTTGCAGTACCAGTGTGCCAGCAAGGGAAAGACTCAGGTTTGCTTTACTCTTAGAATCTGCAGACCTTTCTCACTCTCTTCCTTAGCCACCACCCTGCAACAGGAGGAATCTGTACTTGTGAAAGTCCTTTTCACTTTTTATCTGGCCAAGACACGTTTCCTATGTTTGGCACAGAAATGCAGCCCCTTCACAAAAACACCTAAGTTTGCTGAAGCACAGAAACTCGGCCCCTTCGCAAAAATACCTAATTTCATCTAAGTGCTTGGAAGGGCAGTGAAAAGAATTTGTGGGCCTCTTCCGTTTTTCACCTTGCCCGAGAGTTGGGCCATAAATGCATCATTTTGTCCTTGAATTAGGAGGCAGGGTGAAGATAGAAAAACACTAAAAAGGCACAAAGGTGGAAAAGAAAAGTTAGTACTTTAAAATGGCACAGCACTTCAATAATGAAAATAATGTTACCCATATTATCATATATATATATATATATATATATATATATATATATAAGTTTTTGTATTTTTAAAATTTTGCTAGTAGATGAAGAGTCTAAGTTTATTTCTAGATGTCTTGGGTTATTTTCCAAGGTACACTGTGGTTCCTTTTATTCACTGTAATGCCAGCAATAACTATTCTTGTGTCTGAAAATGAACAATTTTCTTGCATTTTCTGAATCATCTGAGAGAGCCACATTTCCCATCAAAGTGTTCAGTATGCAGACTCTCCATGTCCAACACTGTTGGTGTGGGGGTCATTAATAAGGAATTGCCAGTTAGTCTTCTTGGCACATACACCTTCTTCTGAAGAGCAAAGCTACCTAAATACTTTTCTGAGATTCTAAGTCCAGCTGGTGGACTGTATGCAGATGCAGTGTTTTCATGTGCTTCTTGGCTGCGACTTATAGTGGCATTTCTCTTTGAAGTCTCCATCCCTGACACATTCTGTAGTAGTTTCCACGAGGTTAAGTGGACATTGTGATGGAACCAGACTCCTCCTCTACACCCAATTGCATTTTCATTCTCCTTTCTCACATCACCCCTTTCTTTTCCATGGAAACTTGGAGCTTGGCAGTACACAGAAGACTCAGGTAAAAAGGAGAAGAAAAGGCACTGAAATGGGAGAAAAGTCAGTAAAGGAGGCTGTGGAGAAGAATGAAAATGTGAGCGTGAAGGAGGAATCCGTACCTTTAAACTATTTTGAAAGAATTCCAAAGCCTAGGATTAGAATGAGTCAACAAAAAGTTTTTAAAATGTCACATACGGTGTTCTTCTCATAGACCTGTACCTTTCCCTCCCACTCCTCTATCCACAACTCTTTCCCAAGCATTTCTAATACAGGATGATAGAAGATGTTTCAGCTGTACATGTTGAGTTAGAGGTCATCTGTAGAAATGTATAATGGTTTCGAATGTGGTCTTTCCATAGGCATTTTAAAGCAATTGGCCCTTATTCCTTGGGTCCTTCTAATTAAACAGTTGCTTCTGACTCTGTCTTTGCTATGTAGTGCAGTTGTCTCTGTTCCATGTGACTGCCTGAAAGTAACCAAGATTTGGGCTCAACTTGTACTATTGTCCTCAGAATGGAGGTAGTTTTGTATCCTAGATGTTCTAGAACCACTTGCTGTGCTTGCTCATGCTTATATTTCATTTTCTGTCATTTCTTTTTACCTGTATATACTTATTAATATTTGAAAATTTTTGTTTGGCTTTAACTCTTTTCTTTATATATGCTTGTAGCTGATAGTAATATAAATGGACATTAGTTAAGAATGATGGCCAAGAAATCCTAGTTCATTGCTTTTATTACAGTTTTGCTTTCCAAGGGGCATTTCAGCTGAAATGAAGGTAGTATTCTTTATGCTAGCAAATGCTTGTGGTTTTCTGGCTGGCTTGCTTTCTTCCCTCCCTCCTTCCCTCCTTCCCATCTTCTCTCCCTCCCTTCCTCCTTTCTTCCTTCCGGATATAATAAATCCTTTTCTTCTTTCATCCTGTTGGCTTAGAAGGGAAGAATAAAAGGTGGCTTCATCCAACAATGGTATGTATTTCTTTGGAGAACAGCTTTCATAATTACCCTGGCTTTGATGTTTATGTTTCTATACATGGTGCTATTCCTGATGCTGTAGTTGATTTCTGTCATAGGCTTTTACCCTCATAACTTTACTTCCCAGAGGCAAAAGACATGCTCTGTACCTGACTGTATTATGCAATACCTGGGTTCGCCTGAACCACCCCTGTACAGGTTGCACCACCCAGGACACTACGAAGATGAAATTATCATTATTAGAAGTCAACAGCACTCTGCTGGAACCAGATCAACTCAAACCAGCATGCAACCCTCAAGGCCAGGTTCCAGAGGGCCATCTCTGAAGCTCCTTGATGTAAGTTTTCAGCCAGTTTATTCATTATTTCAGATCTGATTTTTGAGACATCACTTTGGCCTTTAAGAATTTGATGCTTAGCATAAAAACATGAAGCATCTAATGGTAGAATTTAATTGAATAATGGTGATCCTTGGTAAACTCTCCTTTTTCTCTTCGTAAGAGGCTCTTTTTCTTTTGTTATTTTATATTCTGCGCCTTGAGAGAAATCTTCCTAGGGATTATCTTCATTTTGTAGCTGGCTGGCCAAAAAGAAAATCAGGACTCAAAAGGAATGGAGGCAAAATCCCAAGTTCAATTAATAAGATGTGAACATTTTGTCTTAGGCTTTATTTGGCCTGCAGCCCATCTTTATAATAATTTGTCTGAGTCCCATTGATTACACCAATTAGTGTTTATCATTTATTCAAACATTTGTTAAACTGAACAGTTTAAAAATAAAGCAGGAGAAATTCCATTAGAAACCTTCCAAGAGTAGAGGATTTTTGCCTATTTTGTTCATTGCTATACCCCAAGCACTTAAAACAGTGTCTAGTAAGGAGGTGACAGTCAATATTTCTTGACATTGCCTGAATGGATGCTAGTGTGATTTTTTTAAAATCACTTTTTGGTGGAGTAAGACGACGTGGAACTTATGAATATAAGGAAGCCCGTCATTCCTCAGAAAAGGACCTCAGGAGGACTTGCAGCACCATGTGTCAGAAAAGATGGTGCTCCTTTATGTTCAGACTGGGAGTGCCTTTACACTGCAGACTGATTTTGCCTAGAAGGAGATGTAGCGCTTATTTCACTATTTCCATTTTCACTCATACTTAGAAAGTAAAAAGAGTCATCTCTAAAACTAACGAATTAGTTCTGTTTGCTGCTGTTTTTTTTACTGGGCTGATTGGTACCTATGTCTAAGGAACCCCAAGGTACCAGCTGGATCGTAGTATGGAACGCCACAGCTCAACCTGGAGGATATGAGAAGAGCCAGCCCTTGGGGCAGGCATGGCGCACCTCTGCCTGGGGCTCCTTGGTAATGCCAAGCAGACTCACTAGAGTGTCTGTTTTTGAGTTTTATATTTGTTGTTCCTCTATTTTGGGATCTATTTCAGGCCAGCAGTAAGGCGATGAGAAATGAGAGATAAAGATCTGAGATGCTGGCGGAGGATTTGGCTGGTACCCTCTGTTGTCTGCCTTCTTTCCTAGCTACCTAGCTCAGAGCATCTTTTTCCTCTCACTCCTTCAGTGGCAAACCCAAGTGGGTTCCACACACAGACTTGGCAGGGGGCAGCCCCAGGCAGGGAGGCACTATCACGTTCCTGTGTAGTCTCAGGAGACTTGGCTTCAGAGTGACTTTTGGAAGGTTATACTGTGTCTGCGGCAGTAAGACCAGAAGTTCCATATGAGGCTTTAGCCATTATATATTGTGCTACGAAAAGCATGTAACTCAGGCTAATACTTTTATGTTGTAGCTGAAGTGTTATGGGATTTCATTTTATAAGAACTCAAATTCAACACATAAATCTCTCTTGGGTCAGGTAGGCTTTGCGTTTGTGTGTGTGTGTGTTTTTCCTTGTTACTCTGAGTTCATTCAAGGTAAACATTTCTAAAATAACCAAATGGAAAAGTCACTGCAGAGCAGTAGGAAAAGCATGAGATTGAGAATCAGGATACAGATTTAGATTGGACTTTTCTGCTAACCAGCTTTTTATTCAGCATGAATCAAGACTTTGTGCCTTGCTGTCTTGGTTTATAAAATAATGGAATTGCATGCAATGAACTATACCACTACTTTCAGCTCTGGTGATTTTTTTAGGCTCAAGACTTTTGTCCCTCCTTTTTTCCTTTTTGGATAATGGAAAACAGAGTCAGAAAGAACCTTAGCATCAGTTCAATAAACAGCTAAACCTGAGTTAATCCAGTGAACCCACTTAACTTATAGAGGAGAGAGCTAAGTGAGCACAGAGTACTCAGGTTGCTTTCCTAGATCACACAGCTAGTTTGTGGCAGAAACCTAACTAACATTTTTACCATCTATCATGTATTTTTTCCTTAGAAAATTTTTTCTTATTACCTGTGGTCATAATGATGGGTATAGAGGAAGCAAAAATTCCATAAAAAGTAGAAGTCTTTTTTTCTGTGAGGAAGGCCTGGCCTGGTATATCTTATGTGAAAGTGCTGGTGGCTGTCATGCAGAGACATGGGTTGGGTGCTCTAGGCTTAGACATAGACCAGGAATTACTGGAAAAAGGACCCTTCTTTATGAAACTAACACCTTTCTTAAATTTTTCCTGTTGATTTCACTTTAAAAATCATGCTGGCTATTCAAATAGTAAAAAGAGTTCAAAAAATTTGTTCAGTGAAGAAAGAACCAGGAATGTCAGTCCATATCCATGGGTTTGGGGAGGAAATCGAAAGGAAAAATAACACAAACTAATGTAAAGTGATAGCACTCTGTTCCATGCATTATTTCTCTGCTTAGGAATGAACTGTCTTCTTGGAGGCTGGGTTTCTCCTAAATTTCTATTTCCTTGAGCGGTGCCTCTGTTCTCCAAGTTACTCACATCAAGCCTGAGTCATGTTTGAGTCCACACCTTTCTCTAATACACTGAAACATTTGCTAAACTCCCAGATTCCTCCTTTGCAGTATGCCTGGCTTATGTTTTACTTTTCCATTCCTATTATTTTTCTCATTTGTCATATCACACTTTGTTAGTAATGGGAGAGTATGACTTTGGGATTAGACAGAACTGGCTTTGAATACTAGTGATGTGTTGCTGATTAATCCCTCTGACCCTAAAGTACCTTATCTGTACAAAATGGGTAATTGTATTAGCCCCCAAGGATTGTGAGAATTAAGTTAAACAATATATGAAAATATTCACTAGAATCCCTGGTAATAAATGCTCAACACATAATAGTAATTATTACAGTTCACTTATCCTAGTTTATCATATTTTCTGCTACCAGTTTAATCCTCTACAAGTGTGGCTCTGACATTTTCTTTTCCTTACTTCTTAAGGAAAGACTCCTGAAAGATGCTGAAAAGTTGGTCTCTACTCTGGATTGCTTGGGTTATGCTTTGCAAATGGTGTGATCATGAGCAATTTCTTAAATTCTCTCTGCCCCAGTTTTCATATCTATAAGAAGGAATAATGGTATCTTCCTAAAAGAGTTATTAAGAGGTTCATAATATTTATTACTAATGGTTAATGTTTTAAAGTGTGTAGGATACAGCAGTACCTGGGTTTCTTTGTGTGTGATGCACTAGTGTGCCAGGAAATTATTAAATTTAAGAATGTTTGAACAATTCATTCCAAGTCACCTACAGCCTGTGAGAAAGGAAGAACATATTTTGACAGTTATCGGTGTTGTATCAACAGTGTTGAATCAGAGCTAAGAAAACTTTATGAGACTCCAAGATGTCAAAGTCAGAAAAATAGAGGTTGCTTTATGATGGAAATGTTCAGTGGGCTTGTAGCTTCCAATCCATCAGATTATAAATCCTAACTCATAGCACAGTCTGCACATAACTGGCTAGTTTGTATGTCGGTGACTACAGGAAAAAGCTTTGAAAAAATACTATCTCACTTCTTATCACAAACTCAGGTGAGTGAGGTGGGACTCTCCTCAAGAAGTCATGACCATCAACTCCCCTCAGAGCAAACGTTCTGCACTGATGTGGCAGGCAGGCCTTCAGCAGAGTGTTGTTATACCTTGCAGTGTTCCCAGCTTTGCCTTTTTTACTTGTTGGGATTCTAGAGAAGAGCAAAAGGATTTTCAGGAATGTTGCCAATGTTATTCTGTCTCATGGATTGTGACAACTCAGGACTACTCAGACTCTATAGCTTCCAAGCCATCAGTGAACAGTTCCTGCTACAGAAACTTGACTTAGAGTGTACATGCAGATGGGAGGGGCTACTGAACTGTAGAGGAGAATCCCTTTGGCATTGCTTTGATATGGGAAAGATAATTCACCAATGCTATTTTGTGTTCTAGTGCCATTTTAAATCTTAAGTTTCTGTTTCCTTAGGTTTGTTTCTTGTAAATGTTGTCATAATTACCTAACCCATGCTCTGTCGTAAGATTGCTTGTCCCTATGTAAAATGTCAAACACTTTTGTTCCTTTGTCACAGGCTAAGCCCAGGCTTTGTAGTCCTTTATAGCTGCACTAAATCATATCATCTCCCCTATGGACCCGGAACTAGACCTGGAACTAGACCTGTATAACTCTTCTTCCCTCCTGCGTATCAGGGTTGGTGCACAGTCATGTACTGGGAGCCCACTGCTGGCCCCCAGTAATCTTGCTTACCTCTGCGTCCAGCCTCTGTGGTGACTCCATTAAATAGGTGGCTTCGGCGCAACATTCGTAATATTAAAATCACAGACTAGCCACCATCGCTCTTTGAGGTGTCATCCTTGGAATATGCTTTTTAGATTGGCGGCCATCATTGGCACTACATCATCGCATCTATTAAGAAGAAGTAGAAAGGAGTTTTCCGTATTTGTGTTTTAAGGGATACTTCCTTGGCAAAAAATCGCATCCACGAAATGGACTATTGTTCTTAAGAATCTGACTGGATCTCTTTCCTATTCTGATGCTTCTGGTAAAATAATGCATATTGGCCCAAATCATATAAAAGTGTTAAAGTTAAATGAAATGGAAAATAATAGTTCTCTGCATCAGAGCTGGGAAGATTTTGTAATTTTGCTTGATAGAACAAAAAAAGCAAACTTAATCACTTTTACAGCTTCTGGATGGGTGGAAGGAAAAGCTTTAACTTTCTGGATGATGCCCCAGAAGAGACTTTCCGATTTCTGGACTAGGAAGATGAGTTGGATCTGCTTTTTGTGGCAGCTGTTCCTCAGATAGATGCTGAAGGGAACTCTCACCTCGATTTCCACTGTGATGAATAGGGAGCTTTACTTAAAAGTATTCTGATCACGGGATGTGACATACAGCCATGAAGTCCTCTTTGACGGAGACTTAATATTACCTGTAGGACAAAAATGTAACAGCCGCTATATCTACCAGATGGTATGTAACCTAGGAGAAGGAGAAATCCTGAACACAAAATTTTGAGGAAAAAAAAAAGCAAGTTATTTGTAACTTATGAGACTTTTAGCCAAATACCCCAGTCCTTTAAAAAAAAATTATCTGGATGGCAGCTTTTCCAAAAAACTAGTTTCTTGTGTTAACTTCAGATGACTAACATTATAACATTAAAGTCTTGTGATGGAAGTTGGTGAGCTTTTTTAAAATGCTGTCCCAAGAAGTCTAGCATTTTGAAACTTGTAGTTAGGTGGTGACGCAAGTATAAATGCTAAATGCAGAGAAGGACAAGTTATTGCCACATGTTGCAGAGAGGGCCATTTCTGGGGAGAAGTTTAACATGTTTTTAAGGAATGGTGCAGAATTTTGATTGATAAGCCTAGGACAGAGAGAGACAAAAATAAAGATGGAAAAGGTACAGAAAAATATCCTGTATCTTCTGTACAAAAGTTTGCTTCAGAATGAAAAATAGGATGTGTAATATGAAAGCCTACTTTTGAGCCTTAAAAGTGTGCATCATGGTTTGCTTTGAAAAAATCTTATATGTTTTTATATAATATCAAAAATCGGTTCTAGTTCCCAAATTATCTTTTCTATGCTGGTTCTGTTCTCTTCACTTGGCATCCCCATAAATATTTG